>JBBBDQ010000663.1:5750000-6352500 GCA_037127315.1 Ascarosepion bandense | reverse complement strand
TACAAGATAACAACAACCCGGGGTACATGACAGCAGCTCCAATAAACTCGGATAGAAGGCTGCAAGAAGATAAAATCATCCAGAAAACATCTTGCCTACCCTGTGTGAAAAGATGATCGGAAAAAATTTCTGTGGTCCATATAACATCAGAACGACCTTCAAAAGTGGTTCAGATACCTCTTCCGATTAAATCCCATAGAAGAGAACATGACTAAGGACTGTGTACGCTATATAATGCATCAGCGTTAACAAATATATAGAAGAAATGGGCCGCCCTCTTAAGATAAGGCTGCAAGAACACCGGAAGGCCGTAACATAAGGGCAAATAGAAAAATTAGGCGTAGCTGACTACATATGGCGAGAAAAGGACGATTTGTGGGATGATGTTGAAATAATAGATCGAGAAAACCATTGGAAAATACGAAAACTTAAAGTAACAGGAATGTTAGACCACCAAAATCTCTTATGTGCTGATAAAAATGTTTACTGAGACACTAGGTTTATAAGTTTAAAAAACTAATTAACTGATGTCCTGGGTAAAAGCTCTTGTTGGATCCAGTGATTTGACCCTAAAATCGTAAGTTCAATATCTGTCTACAGAGGCGAACAAAAACTTAAGATAAGACTTAACTTGAGAGTTAAGATAACAACGTAAATAGTTTAAATAAATTACTCGATTCTGAAACCCAAGTCTCAACAGTAAATTTTTCGAGACGGAAAAAAATGAAAACTAAAAAAGAAGTGTCAAAATATTTTTCCATTTGATAGCAATGTCTGACTTTATGTCTGAGATGAGGTATTGTAATTATTATTTTCATTGTTCGGACTGCTCTCCTCATCTTTGTTGTCATATTCACGACGTTTCGACCGTTGTACACCCCAGCCTTCTTTATGTGTTTGGAATTTCGAACCGAACACTTTATTTCGTCCACTGGGTAGACTGTTTTAAACTTGTACGTTTCATTCCTCTTCCGGATATCTCAGTTTCAGTTATTTCCATTTAGTAACTCAACTCTTCAAATATTTTTTTTGTTTTTTATTGAACTCTCAACTCTTTGTGTCAAGTCACTGCATTACCTTAACCAACGCCTTTATCCACTGACCATGCGTCCTTGGAGAGAACAGAGTATGAATTCTCAGCAAACATTTTTATCAGAGATAATATTGCAACAATGTTGTTATTGTTTTCCGCTAGCAAGCTGTATTATTGGTTCGCATATTCTATTCATGTTTATACTCGGCCGTCCTAGAAGATTTTGTGGCCTAGCATATGCGCTGATTTACGCATTAAATTTACGTATTTTTAATATCTGTGGTCCATACCATATCAGGACGAACTTCAAAAGTGGTTCAACACTTCGCAGACACTTCTTCCGAATAGGACCTCCTATAGAAGAGAACATGACTAAAGACGATGTGTACGCCATTCCATACATCTACGGCCGCTCCCTTAAGATAAAACTGCCGGAACACCGTAAAGTCGTAAGATGAGTGGAAATAGAAGAATTAGGTGTGGCTGATCACATACGGAGGAAAAAGGGAGATCACCGCCTCCTGCGGGATGAGGTCGAAATAATAAACAAAGAACATTACTGGAACAAATTCGTCACCAAAAGAGCTTTTGGGGAAGAATATGTCAGACGTAGAAAACGGTTATTGAGGATTTACATAATGATTAAAATTTTCAGAGAATGATGAAAAAAATATCAGCATTTTTAGCTTTATGTTTTGTTTCCACTATAATTTGAACAGAAAAAAAATACTGCAGATCTGGAAAATGGTTATTGAGTGCTTGTGTAACGATTAGAAATTTGAAAAAAAATATAAAAAATCATCAGTTTTAACTAAAAAAAAAATTAAATTAAGATTTGCTAAAGAAATGCACTCAAGAATTTACGTAATTTACACACATACCAGTGTTTTGCTGACAAGGCACCACAAACTAGGCGTAAGCTCGGCGAAGATGTAAATTTAAAACTACGTTGAGTATTATAACAGAAGATCATATTTGTTTGGCGCAAATTAATTTTTTTTAAAATAGTGACGTTTATTTCGAGATCCAGGCGGTTCTAAATAGCTACTGGTTTTCCTAAATGTTAGTCATCTTCGTTTTTCAAATCGTGATATTATCCTCATATGATATGATAAATTAAGGAGGAAATATATCAGCATCTTAAGTTCGGTAGATTTGAAACAGAATTATGAATTTAAATCTCTCTATTTTGATCATAGAATAGAAGCGGGCAAGGCATATTGGAAGAAGGAAGACGGGATAATAGATGCAGCAAACATAGTTGGAAATGACCAAGAAGAGTTTGTTGGGATAACATAACAAAGTATTGTACAGTCACTGTCGTCATGGAAGTAATTCAGAAAGGCCTTTGCAAAACATATGCGGTAAAATGTCAAAAGTCAAAAAACAAAAAACAAAACAAAAAAAAAAAAACAAAAAACAAAACAAAACAAAACAAAACAAAAGCAAAAACACACAAATGATTTAAAAGATTTTACCTAATTAAATGATAATTACTTAATGAGAAATACACCTTCACGATAAAATATTGGGTAGTTTTAGGTGGCACAATCCTTTTTAGAGGAATTATGACTGACACTTAAAACTGGACTCATCTATCTATCTATCTATCTATCTATCTATCTATCTATCTATCTATCTATCTGTTTAAAGCTTGCCGTATTCATGGGGTAAGAGTGCTAAATATTGGGGTAAATCGTTTGTAGATATAAACAAGTCGACAGAAAAATACTGCATAGAAACTAGAAGTTGCAGATCTTAAGTGATCCATCCTGGGTGCTTGCTAATCTCTTTCTCTCTCTCTCTCACTCACACACACACACACACACACACACACACACACACACACACACACACACACACAAATCTTGAGTTTTGAAAAATCTAGGCAAAAAATTGACCCACCTCTTCTCCCCTCACATTTCGATGCATAGCAGGACAGACCAGGTCTTATAGCCTTGGGTGGTAACCTGTCTAGAAGAAGGAAAACTCCCGAAAAAATAAAGGCGACGCACACCATATTCTGTAGTCTTCAGTTGTCGGTCAAGAGCTTGGAGAGGAGATGGGCCTCGACAACTATCAGAAAACCTACTGAAAGGACCATGATGAAGATGAATCAAAGTCTGTTTTTGTTCTGCTCCCAGGTCCTTACTCGACGATTTGAGCAGTGGAAGGTTTAAAAAATATTCATACGCAGAGGTCCGGAGATAAACTATAATGAGATGTTTAATGTTAAAGTGTTTGAGTATAAGCTGATTATTATTGTAGTATTTTGGATTAAAATAAAAAGTTCAAGACGATTCGATTGCGATTTTTAAAGTATTCCAACAAAATTGATACACTTCTGTCTCGAGCAGTATTTAACCGTCCTTTCCTGGCTACAACGACGATACTTCTCATAGTCCTTCGGCGAATATTAAATTTCAAAATCTTCTTCTTTTTTCTGTTTTTTTTTCGTCGTCATCGCCAGCAACAACAAATAAAATATGCAACAAAGCCTCCGTCTGAAACAATAGGACCAAATGCAAGTAAAATATAAAATATATTTTACTCTCCTTTTTCATACAAAGATGTCTTCGGTTAGGAGGTTGTTTGGTCAGAATTGTCAGTAACCTTACTCCAGCGCGGGTGGGGGGGACCCCGATCTTACACAAACGTACGCTTTCACTGTTGTCGTTCGACTTTTCTTCAGCATTGCTACGCGCTTATATAAGAAACCCGGAGTGTTATAAGCCAGGCTATCACGCGGTTATCACGAGTGTCTGGTTTACTCAGCTCTGTTTCAGATTTTTAATTGCTAAAAAATTAATTCGTTCATTTCCATTATATTCTAACGAAGCTACCAGTAAACAAAACATTTCACTGTTCCAATTTACTGTAATTTTTTTTTATAAAAAAAAATATATTTTGTTCAATTCCATTGTCTTCTGATGATCCAAATTCAACGGCATAACATGCCTCGATCAGATTTCACCTCGAATAAACAAACATGCTGGTTTAATTTTCACAGTTCAATTTACTACATTTGTAATAAAAATAAAATTAATATTGCCACGTTTAATGGAAGTAGAAAATCTGTTAAAAAAAATCTTATCAAAAATTAAGAAGAAAGAAACGAATGACGTTTCGGCCGTTGTACGTTTTGGCCTTCTTCAGATGCCAGGAATTGTGAACGCTTTAAACGTATGTATGCATTTGACTCTCTCTCTCTCTCTCTCTCTCTCTCTCTCTCTCTCTGTCACAAGTGTTCGAATTTGATTTGGAAATTCTATTTTCACTGTTGATTACTGAAATAATCTTTCACTTGGTGGTAGAAGCACCAGTTTTTATATGCATATGCTCCAGGACCTATTCTCTCAGAAAAGTACATTACAGACGTTGAAAAACTAAAATGGCGGCCATTTTGTTTTTCAGTGCTGGTAATATAGATTTCTGAGAGAATGAGTCTTGGAGTACATGTATTCCAAATTTGGAGCTTGTACCATCAAGTGAAAGATGCTTGTGGGATACTGACTTAATCTGCACCACTACACATCGAAGTACCTCTAAGAAAATATTGAAAGTTAAACATTTAAAAGCTATATTTCTCTTAAAGAACATATCAAGGATTTGTGCATAACTAAAGAAACTATAGACCTTCTATGGCGATTAAATTTGAATATCATCTTTTCTAAGCTGCGAATTTCTATTGATGCAAACAATGATTTTGAAATTTTTTTGCATCTGCAGCACCAACGATTATTCGCAATTTTGAAAAAAGACGGTCACATTTTTAATATATTTATTCAGTCTATGGTAACAACCATAGACTGAATAAATATATTAAAAGAGTAATTGCTACTGAATTACACTATATGTGAACGTTTGTATGTTTGAATAAAATAAGAGCAGGTAGGAAAAAGTATCTTTAATCTGGCATGTTTCATTTTAACAAGCTTCCTCAGATTTTCTTTTAAAGATAAATGATTTCAGAATATTTTAAAAAAGAATCCGAAGAGACAGTATGTTGATTAAGGTTTGATTTAATTGTTCAGACGTGTCACGTGTAATAAAGCAGCAGATGAACAATTTTAAATGTAAAAAAAAACTTATGCCTGTTTATATGTCTGCTACGTGTAATAAAAGCAACAGATGTTTAGTTGAAATATAAGTGTATGCATGTGAAATTAATGCACGTTTTCAAGCGTATTTAAACTATAAACAAATTAAATGTGTTTATATGTCGGTAACGATAGTATGTATGTGAATGACAAAACAAAATACATTTCCGTTCAAAACTGAAGCGAAATAATGTATACAAGTATCACGCGATGGACGACTTTTTTCAAATAAAATATGTGTATGGGAGAATCATATATTAAAGTGTGTGTTTATGAGTCGGTAAAATTAGTATGTGTGAATGATAAAATATGTATGTATATTTAAACAAGTTAAAATTATTTCCCATTTATATGTTGTATATATAAAGCAATGTAATGCAATCCTGTATAATATATGTGTGCTTTGCAGTTATCACCTCCATATTTTGACCCACGCAAACACAGGACTGGCAGCAAAATTGCAAACGCACATGTTGATGCCTTTATCTTTTATATTACTGACCTGCAACGGCACAGATTTGCCCGCAAAACAGTTAAAACAGATGTGTATATTGCCTGACAGTCAGTATATATATATATATATATATATGTATATATATATATATATATATATAGGTTATATCACATGACTAATAACGAATCATGAGTCGGTTCTACCCAGAGGAACCGAATTAGGCGTGTTTCATATATTATTATATGCTATTTATGGATTCAAGAAGGTGTCTATTATATTTTATTTGATATTGTAATTCTATCTCTGGATGTTAGACTACCAATTTTTAGATTGTTCTTTCAATGTAAGCTTTGCTTTTCATTACTGGAAATATTTTGTAGCAAGACAGACATTAAGAAAAGAACAGTTTGCAATTTGAGAATGAAATTGACAACAACTAACCAACAAAATAGTGTTTTCAGAAATTTACTGAAATGATTATCCAAGACAATATCATCCAGTTCTCCCAGGTTTTTGAAGAGGAGTAGTTGGTCATCCCTTGTTTCCTGTTTAATATTTGGGGTTCAGGTTTTTTCTAAAGTCTATTTTAACTATATGCTTCTAACGTCTCTACCTAAACACTGAAATTTTTCTATTTATTTATTTATTTATTTATTTATTTTCCCTTTAGTAGGAATAGATAAGTTTGCCTATACTCCTTACCGGTCTTTTGAACTAGAATAGCTGTTTGTTGTTTATTTCCTTTTTTCCGTTTTCTCCTAAAGCATTTTTGTCCTCTTTCACTCTAAGTAACCATTTGCGTCTTAGTCGCTGTGTCGCCTTACTTGATTAAAAAAATATGCGAATATAAAAATTGATGAAGATGGCTAGAGTTCTGTAAGTCTTTCGGAGAAAAATATTTTGTTTAGATTATTCTTGACATTTGTATATGAAAAATAAAACGAAGTGCAAAAAAAAAAAAAAAGAAAAAAAGAAAGAAAATTGAATAACTGAATTCTACCGTGCCGTAATGAGGCACGAAGAAGCCCTACTTCCCAAAAAATAACGACGCATTTAGGAAATGAAAAGTGGATCCTTCACGATAACCGTCGATTGTATTTCAAATAGTATCACCATACGAAAAGAATTTTCGCCTTACTTGATTAAAAAAATATGCGAATATAAAAATTGATGAAGATGGCTAGAGTTCTGTAAGTCTTTCGGAGAAAAATATTTTGTTTAGATTATTCTTGACATTTGTATATGAAAAATAAAACGAAGTGCAAAATAAAAAAAAAGAAAAAAAGAAAGAAAATTGAATAACTGAATTCTACCGTGCCGTAATGAGGCACGAAGAAGCCCTACTTCCCAAAAAATAACGACGCATTTAGGAAATGAAAAGTGGATCCTTCACGATAACCGTCGATTGTATTTCAAATAGTATCACCATACGAAAAGAATTTTGTTCACTATTTTGTCGGGTACATGCTACTTAATCCTGACATCTAAACGCTGGGTCGTTCTACCTATGTAGTTTAGCATTCGAAATACATAGAGGATCACTTGATAAATTGTCCGATCTGTGCTATGAATTTCAGTGTGAACTGGTTCTCTGTTTTGGCCAAAGCACACTCGTTATTCCATCTGAAGGTGTTGGAGACGTTGTTCATCATGTCCAGGCAACCCTCTCTTTGTAAGCAAAGAGATTGCTGTTTGGGTTTGATTTGCTGTGTCTCTAGCATCTTTAGATGCTATAACTTTTATTTTCCCCTGTCCATTCATTCATGTCATCCGCAACAGACTTTCTTTTCATAATTTGTTTCCTTGTTTACAGTTCTGACGAGAGGGGCGAAACTGGTCGACTGGTGATTTTTTGTTTTAAAATTTATCATGGCCTTTAGTAATAAAAAAGTTATTCCCTTAAAAGCTATAAATATATATATATATATTATATATATATATATATATATATATATTAATTTATAAGCACAAATAATTTGTCACTTTAGCTGAGCACGTTCATGTCTTTCGTGAGGACCAGTTTGACGAGTGAGAACATCACAATCATGCCTTGTCCTCACAAAACTTCGGCATGAACCTGCTCACTTAAAATATCCCCTGACAACAAAGTTCATCTCAAAGTCAAAGAATGGGTTAAGGTGGACATCTGGCGCCCCATAACCAACCCCATAAGATAGATGGAGCTCGACAATCAAGGAAGGAAGTCAATCTAGGAGAAGGAAAACTCTGATATTGAACCTTCGCTGCCTTGCGGTCATATTCAAACACGGACAAGATTTTAAAAGTAAATCCAGAAAGAAAACCCAGTGTGAAACCCCTAAGTTTGACTCTCAACACTGACAACTTTCAGCCAAGCCGTCCCCAAATGTAATACCCTATATTCCTCCGAATATTGTCGGTACCACTGAGAGTGGACATGTAGTCTGCACAGCGCATGGCTTCCAAATATCATCACCCAGGCATGTGCCTCAGAGAAGTAACACCAGTTTTACCACCAAATGAGTAAATTTTGACCAAACCGGGATTATCTTTATCTCGCGAGATAAAGGAACGCCTACTATTACGATTTATTATTTTTAGTCATATATTGATTGCTTCCAAGTATGTTTCTCGGAGTTGCTTTCATATATTTGTTTAAAATTATCTGTCTGACGAGCAAATATTTTTTAAGAAGGGACATTCATTTGATTTAGAGAAGGGTAATTATCACACTGAAAATCTTAGCTTCCATTGATCTTAGTTAATGAAAGATATAAAATTCTAGTTTTATGTTCTGCTACAGAAAATGAATATCTGCTTTGATGTTGTCAAAATTAGTCTTGCAGTAGTGTTAGGCTCGAAAAGACAATACATCATCCATTCTTTAGAGCTTTAGATTTGTAGTCAGTGAAACAACATCAAAACGTTAGTTATTTACTTACCTTTTATTTAAATCTCTTGTCGAAGGAGATCTCATTTACTTGCTGTTTATTTTTCACGCCTGTTTGACTCGTAAAAAGACATTAACTATTCATAGTTTCTTATATTTTTCTAGCAATTAAAGTTTTTAGGATAGTTATTTTTTCTCTACATTTCTCATAGTGTTCCAGATGAACCCAACTCTTGTAGGTGTTCTTTTCTAATGATTAATTGCTATGAGCATTAAATCAGACATGAAAATAGAAACTAGTGATATAAAATCTCCTATTATAGAATTACAATTGTAATCTTTGTTAATAACAGAACGATAAAGTCTTAATTGTACTTCAAGGCAATTAACTTTCTTTCTAATCTGAAGTTATTTAAAGAGAAACTTGTTGACACGTTAGAATCTTATTTGTAACTTTAAAAGGTTGCTTTTTAATTTGCATATGAAATACGATCTGTCTGAGCAAGTTAAACATGAAACAGGTTTCATATTTTATTACCATAAAGTTTTTCAAAATACTTGTTTGTATTGGATAAATATACAAAAGTCACCATTATCTTATTTGTTTTTCTTTATGGTTTGCTTTTACGAATGAACATTCGCAAAGCTTTTGCTTATTTACTACAAAGTCATGTGCGTTTTTGAGGCCTTGACGGTATACTTTTCCACAATGACTCCAGGAGAACGTCTAACATGTGATTGAATTTCCGTCTGTGCGTGGCTGCTTTGCATTTTTTTTGTTGCACTCTCTAGCAGGAGAGATTGCCTGATAGTTAGCAGGTTGCCTGATAGCCAACTGCTTTAGTTTTCTTTCTTTCAAAAACATTAACTCCGGGAAGTTCATCCGGAATTTTTATCCTGTTGTATGACAGCTTATTAAAAAAAAATACCCTACGAATGGGCATAAATCAACAGTAATTTAAAAAAAGAAGGAAACTTTTGAATCATGAAACCAACAGTTGGCATACGATAATTCTTAAAACAATAATATTGAGTAAATACGTATAATATTGCTGATTCTTAGTTATAATGTAGGATATACAGAAATCCTCAAAATAGAGTCTATAACGATAGATAACAATTAAAACAATCAAGCCACAATACTCTTCATATAAATAACATATTACCTTCTAATACTGATTTATCTGATGTCGTCGGATCAATTTTGTTCTAATTTCATTAAATTACTTTCGATCGCCTCAATCATTATTGAAAACTGGATTTTGTTAGTGTGATAGGCAAAGTTTTGTAGGATTTTAGAATTTTAGAGTGCTGGAATTCAAATCAGTTGAAAGTGGCGTCATGTGTAACAGTTACGAGAACCTAGACTACATTGTACGTATTATTATTATCATCGTTACTATTTTGTATGTATGTCAAATAATTTATACCCACTTTAATATACCATCTCTTGTGCTGAACGATGTTTTTTTTTAGTGCAAACGATTTCTTTTGCATAATTAAAATTTCTAGAATTTTGATTCTTTCTTTGTTGAAAGTATATTTTGATTGTTTGTGAATTGTTATGTGCACGAACTTCACGAAGTTTGATAACCTACGCGCGATTGTGATGTATGCACAGACAATAGCAGGATTTAATGTTGTTTTTGAATAAATGATTTTGGAAATGCAATTTTCAAAACACATAAGTATTCTTCAACAATGTTTTTTCATAGGGTGTTTTTCTATCTATCTATCTATCTATCTATCTATCTATCTATCTATCTATCTATCTATCTATCTATCTATCTAAAAATAACACTTACATCGCATTTTAACAGATATATTTACCAAAACTACACAAAAATATTTGAAATAATAAAGAGTAAACGTATGCAAATAAAATCGCCATTGACTTTATTCACGGCCTCCAGACGACTTCTGATTCTCCTGCAAATCTTCTGGAAAGTTTCCTTGTTTATAAATATTAACATAATCCTTGCTTTCAGTTCATGTTTGGTGTTACAAGACGTTTTGTTGGTCTCTCATTCAACTGTCTCCACACGACAATCAAGTGGGATTGCCGTCTGGAGAGTTAGGTGACCAGATGTAAGGGATAATGTGATCGCAGAAATTGTTTGACAGCCATGACTCATCACACAAGAACAAGACTCATCGCACAAAAGCCTGCTTGTATGTGATGAGTTTTGTTCCCAGATATAAATCTACCTGCAGTTACCCTCTTGACCCAGGGAAGTAGTACCTTCTCAACGACTTGTTGCATTTGAGCCCCTGCGAGAAGATGAATGGAGACATAACGTCGCCATCACTAGTAATCACTGCAAACACCGTGAATTGGAGTGAATTGCGTCATGGTGCTCTTTTTCACACAGACGGAGTCCAACCGACTCTGGTATACTATGCAGTCGACAAAATCAACAACAAACTATGAAGGAATGATACTAGAGCTGTGAAATTTTGCATGCATTAATTTCAACTCTTCTTATTAATAGCTGCATTCTTTATGTCCAGGTTTACGGTTCCACAAAATCTAATCCCCAACATGAAAAACGCTTGGCTGGGAATCACTATCCTATCTGCTGTTCACTATTTTAACTGGCAAGATTAACATTCTTCCTTGAACAGTCAGATAGCAGATATTTTTTTAAAATAATCATTTCACTCCAAGCAAGGCAGAAATGTCGCTGGTGCACAGGGAGTACAGGTGATGTCGAAGAAAAGATAAGAGATGGATGGGAATCAAGTAAATAAAAACATAGCAACTGATGTTGCATTTAAACGTTTGAAGATTGTAACTGTCAGGGAAGGAAGCGAATGGAAAGGAGTTCTACAAACGGAAAGTGCGATAAAAGAAACTGTTGAGTATAAGTTATCTGGAAAGACACACTGCAGTGATTAATAAAAAAATTGTTGAAATTAATGCATGCGAGATTTCGCAGCATTAGCATCACTCCTTCATAGTAAACCTCTGAAATTTTCAATCCACCCTTATATACTAACAAAAATGGAGTTCTGATATTTCTGTTAAAGAAAATTGAGTAAGTGATATCTTTCTGATAGCAAAAACAAAACATGGCCGTATCTTCAGCGATGTGACTCATCTGTATTGTCAGAGTTACAGTTTAAATATTCCCAAGCCCAAAGTCTTGAAGTACAAAGATTGAGTAATTTAAATAATACAAACGTTGTTACAATGAGTCATTCCACATTGATTTAAATTAATAAAACAATTTTCTTGCTACATCTCAAAACAAACATTTCTATGTTATTATAATGGTCATAGTGAAATTAGCCATTTTCAAAGAAGAAATATTAAAAATTTATTGGCTGAACAGTTAGCAGTTTATAAAATCTTTCTCTGAAAACAGACTTTCAGGAAAATAAACTTCTGACGTCCACTAAATATTACAGCTCTTCCTCCTCAATTAGGTTTTCTCCTAACTTCCTGTTTAAGTTAGCGTGAAACGTCAACATCTTATATATGTAGTGGTCATTTTGGTTGTTGTCGGTTTTAGAAATCTTCAGATGATTCAGTGTGAGTTACTTGATAAAGCTTTATATCTATGATTATGTAGCGCCAGTTTGTAGGAATTTATGAATGATAGTCTTCTGGAAGAAATTCATTGATTTGAAGCCATTTTTAATCATAGATGCGAGTTAATAGAACATTATTTTTCTAAAAAGTAGTTATCGGTCTTACAATAAACTGCATCCGGCAGCGAAGCATCTGATTGGGAGATAGGGTGTTTTGAGGGGCGTAGAAACACCTCTTAATTGCTCTTGATCCTATGTCCACCCTAATTGGTATCAACTGTTAGCTATGAGCAAATAGTGAAACCAAATGCAAAAACAAAACAGTATGAAAGTATAAAAATCCATTTTACAGTAAAAAAATATCAGCAATATGAATTTATAGTAAATTGACCAACAATAAATTTTATCTGTAGTGAATGCTGCTAAACAAAATCGACCAATGAAGCAACCATCATGAAAGCACGCTTTCGTATATCTGGACTCCGGAGTCAATTACTTGATGTCCTGCTCCTTCACTTAATAATAATGACACAGAAATTATTTTTATATATTTATCTGTCCCACACCTATATCTCATCTTCTAAGTAATGAGATATTTAGTTGTTATGGTAACAGATGACTTAAATAGTCACCAAAATGTCAAAATAGCATCACAATGAATTCAGTAAGGAGAGGAGAGTAGGCAAAAAAAATTTTTTGTTTGTTTCCGTATTTGCTTTCTTTGTATTTTATTAATTCAAAAATTTTTTAAATTGAAAAAAAAAATTCTTATACGCAAGGTAGAATTAAATACATCCATTAAACACGTACATCATCCATGCGTAAAAATATAATCTATGAAATTGCAAAATGACCGAAAAGAAAATTTCGTTTGTTAACGATACAACTAAACTAATATATATATATATATATATATATATATATATATATACAGAGTATAATTACTGATTTGAAAATGTACAAAATAATTCTTTCTTATAGGTAAAATAGAGTTAAATGCATCCATAAAATACGTAAATTACCTATGCATGAAATATGATCTACAGGAGTGTCCAAAATAATGGAAATAAATGAAAATATTGCATGAAATATTCACTGATAGTAAACATACATCTCCACTACAACGTTGCTAGATTTCAGGTTACAGAAAACGATAGAAAGGAATTTATCACATATTTACTATTTTTCATGGGTCTAAAATTAGGGAACAATGAACAAAATTTACGGTTAAGTTTGACAATCCTCTTTTCTGATAAGCACCTGTAAAGATAAAAAAAAACTGAAGGTTTTTTAATATTACTGCAGCAGTTCCATCCATGTCTCAACAAAAGGATTCTTCTACCAAATCTGAAATTGTGAAACTTAGAAAGGATAATGATACAAATTGCTGACAAGGTAAACCAACAAAAAAGTGTTATTAGCAGACTTTTAAAGTTATATAATGACACCGGTAGCATAACCAATAAGAAGTAACCTGATTGACCTAAAAAAAAAAAATTGTCAGGCAGGACATAATAATTCATCGCCTCGCATTGAAAGACCGTTTTCAAACTGCAATAAACATTACTGAAAACATTAAAAATGACATCAAGGTTTCAAAACAAATTGCGTCAAGATGATTACAACAAAATTGGCCTATTTGAACGCTGTCTTAGGAAAAAGCCACTGATCAGCAACAACAACAAAAAATAGCAAGGTTAGCATTTTCTGCAGGTTCGGGTCATCATGAATCTATTTTAGTGTAGTCTAAGGGTTGTGTTAGTTTTCTTTAATCTCCTTAGTTTTATCCTTAGTCTGCATGCATACGACTGGTAGGTGGTTCGCTTCCGCACTTTGCAGTGAAGGACTGCGTTCTGAATCTCTTTTTGACAGCAATGTAATAACTTTAGTTTTTAGTTTCTCCTCTTGGACTTCTTCATGTCCACAGTTTTCTTTGGTGTTATTAGAACCAGGTATTGGTTATTACCTGGTCATTCGCTGAGCACCATTGGATCCATTTCTTACCACGGCTATTACGATCTTCTAGTCCGAAATTGCCGACCGTTTGTCCTCCTCTTCCTTGGCAAACTTTGACATTCAGATCTTCCATGATAATTCTGATTTCTTGTGATTTGCACTGTGCCTTGGCATAATATAGCATGGTGTAGAAGGACTCGATTTCTTCCTCTGTACTTTGTGATGTCGGTACGTATACCACTATTTCTGATATATTCAGAGGCTTTCCTTTCATTTTATTTACTAAAAGAATTGTCTTAGATATCTGATAGTAACCCATGACGCATTTTCTTTCTAGTATAACGCCGACTCCATTTTCATTATATTCACCTCCTGCGTATATAATTTTGTGGTCGACACTGATGAAGTGTCCATTGTTTGGCCACCTCCATTCACATACGCCAAAGATGTTTATATTTAATCTAGTCATCTTCTGCTTCAAGCCTCTCCAACTGTGGGCATTTTCCAGCTGCCCACAGTTGTTCATGGTTCTAACGTTCTAGGAATCAAGAGTCATTTTTTGGTTTGTTCTGAACAGTCGCTGGATAACAGTTCAGTGTCGCTCATGTCCTTCCATTCCTAAGAATGCAGTACAATAGACTCGTGAATTACCCGAACCTGCAGGAAAGGTATACGGAGAGCGTGAAAACAATATACAAAGGACAAATTGGAAATGGAAGCTTAAAATGGGAGGCACTAAGAGCGGCTCTAGTGACATTGGTGAACGACATCATTCCAAAGGAAAATGCACGCCGGAAGAAAAACGAGTAGATCACCGAAGAGATTCTTACCCTGATTCAAAAGAGAAAGAAAACGACGCCAATATATGGAACGGAATACAAAAGACTACACAAGGAAATACGGAGCAAATGCAGACAGGTAAAGAAAGATGGCTCAACAACAAATGCGCCGAAGGAATAAGATTGGACACAACAAATAATGGAGATATGCATACAAAATGAAGGAACTAACAGGGCAAAGGACATGCTCATCAGCAGGATGTATAAAACAAACGATGTCACATTAATATTAGAAAAAGAAAAAATACTTCAGAGATGGGACGAGTACATCGGAGTTCTCTTCCACGACAAGAGAGAGCAACCAAAATGCACAAAATTACACATGGACCAAAAATATTAAGCACCGAAGTGAAATCGGCAATGGTCAAATGGTAGAGAAACAAAACAGCGGGACCAGACGGAATAGATACGTTGATGAACCTAGAAGGCTTTTTTGTAGAAATAATAAACAAAATCTACAGCAGCGGCAATATATCGGACGACCTAAGCAGATCAATCTTTATAACACTATCTAAGAAGCCAGATGCAAAGGAATGTGAACTCCATTGAACAATCAGTTTAATGAGCCACATAAAAAAAAATAAAAATCATCATCCGGATTACATTACCAAGCAATACAGATGAAGACAGACTGTTTTATCTGTGCCACAATCTCAACAATATCAGATACGGGGATGACACAGTGCTGAAAGTAGACACGGATAGGAAAATGCAGGACCTTCTACAGAAGGTAGCAAAATAAATTGAGAAAAGGGAATGAGCATAAACTACAAGAAAACTGAATGTATGGTCATCAGCAAAAAGAGTAACCCAAAATGACAACTACAAGTCAGAGAAACTCAAATAAAACAAGTAAAAAAATTCAAATACCTGGGAAGTATTTTGACAGAGGAGGGAAAGTTCGACATGAAGATCCAAAGACGCATTGGCATGGCCAAAAACTCATTTCAGAAGCTAACCAGAATAATGAAAAACAGGAAAATCTCATTAGAAACAAAGAAAAGAGTGGATTGCAATGTGATATCTGTCCTTCTGTATGAAAGAATTTTGGACAATCTCATCAGAGACGAAGAAGAGGCTTGAAGCAGAAGAAATGTAGTTTTACAGAAGGATGCTGAGGATACCATAGACGGAGCACGTATGCAACGATGAGGTGTTGGAAAGCTTGTAAACGAGAAGAAAACTCATACTTAATATCAGATCAGTGAAAATTTCACGCAATTTCGATGGTTATTTTTGGAGATACTGAATTTTTCCTTTTTTTCCCCTAATTTTGGACGCTATATATATATATAAGGACATAAATTTTTTCCTTGTTGATGATGACTCCTCACCCTCTTGTATCTTCTGATTCAAAAATATATTATCTCTTGAAGTCTCTGGTTGAAACTTCGGGACAATTCTCACTGCACAATGCAAACGCAACGCAAACTTCTGAGACTTAACCACCTGGAATTTACAATGTAATTTTCTTCTATGTGCTATGCGCTTTAAGGATGTACATGGTTATGTCTCTCCACTTTTTATGTCTTTTACAGCTCTTAATAAATGTAGTCTTGTTGTTATAACTCTTAAACGGTTTTCTCCATTCATTTACAAAGTCTTCCTAGGTAGGTTATGCGTTGTTTTCCACTTCTGTAGAACAACATTTCTGTTGCTTCAAGCCTCTTCTTCGTCTTTGAGAAGATTGACAAACACCATGCAATATATTATTGTAATTAAAAATTAAGTCCTGATAACAGTACTTGAGCAAGAAAAACCGTGTGATATCATCAGTATAAACGCACGCAATGGTATCTGAGAAACAAAAGAGCAAGAAAGTCATCACGATTTGAATCAAGAAACAAACATGATTTTACAGGCTTAAAAAAGAAGTAGAATTTAATCCTGGGAACCTTTAGAAATCTGAGAGAAAAAAAATCCAGAAATGTATGGGCAAAAGCGAGATAGTCATTTGAACGTAGCTGATACAGAATATAGCACTACTTGTGACAACCAGAATTCTGAGAAAGATTTTACTACATATGATCTACTTGAGAAAAAGATAATAATAATAATAATAATAATAATAATAATAATAATAATAATAATCCCTTACTATTCTGCATATCATTAATAGCACTAACCAGTCAACTTAATAAGACAGAATGTGGTTATAAAATAGGCCAAAAGAAAATAAGCCATCTATTTTACATGGATGACTTAAAGTTATATGCTAAGAATGATAATGAGCTGGAAGGTCTTCTGCAAACTGTAAAATGCTTCAGCGAAGACATTGGAATGAAATTTAATTTGAATAAATGTGCTAAAGCTACAGTTTTACGTGGATCAATACAAGAAACATCCTCAATTAGCCTAGACCCTGCTGTAACAATAAAAGAATTGAAACCAGAAGAAGCTTATAAATACCTTGGTGTAAATGAGAGCGAAAACATTCACCATAAAAAAATGAAAGAAATAGTGCATAAAGAGTACTATAGAAGGCTACGAATGATATTAAAAACTGAATTAAATTCACAGAATAGAGTTATGGCCATTAATAGCCTTGCAATCCCAGTTGTCCAATATAGCTTCAACATCTTAAACTGGACTCTAAACGACATCAGGCGAATGGATGCTAAAACAAGAAAGCTTCTTTCTAAGCATAAGATGCATCATCCAAAGGCTGATGTAGACCGTCTATACATACCCCGTAAAGAAGGTGGAAGGGGTCTTATTCAGCTGGAATTGTCATACAAGACAACAACTATTGGCTTACTAACATACATAGAAACAACAAAGGATTGGATGATACAATTAGTAAGGCAACATGAAGAAAGAAAGAAAAAATATTCAATAATAAAAGAAGGCAGTAAATACAAACAAGATTTACAGTTAGTAGATTCTGTAGAAAAGCAAAACAGTAGCCAAGAACCAACTATTGCGGCAAAAAATATGAAAATGAAAGCCAAAGATAAAGCTCTTGAAAAGATGAAACAGCGCTGGCAAGACAAACCTCTGCATGGTCAATATCCAGTACGTGCCAATAAATCCAATGTTGACAAAGTTAATACTCATCGATGGTTACGTGCATCTGGATTAAAGTCTGAAACTGAAGGATTTATACTTGCAGCACAAGACCAAAGTCTTTTCACGAGAAACTTTCAGGCAAATATTATGCATAATAATATGGATCCAAAATGCAGGTCTTGTGATAAACACCAAGAAACAATAGACCACCTAATCTCAGGCTGTTCTGTGCTTGCCCCAAATGAATATAAAAATCGCCACGATAGAGTTGGGCAATATTTACATTGGGCAATGTGCAAACATTATGGAAAAGCTGTAGGCAAACACTAGTATGAACATCACCCAGCACCGGTTACAGAAATAGAAGATGTAACCATTCTATGGGATTACACCACCTACACAGACAGAAAAATTGAAGCAAACAGGCCAGACATTATTGTTAAAAACCAGAAGGAGAAAACTTGTCTATTAATTGATATGCCTTGTCCAGCGGATTGTAACATAGCAATCAAGGAATTTGAAAAACTGTCAAATATAAAGACCTGGAAATTGAAATAGGAAAAATGTGGAAATTGAAAACAAGAGTTGTGCCAGTGATAGTAGGTGCACTTGGAATGATAAAAAATGGAACAAAACAACACATTGAAAGAATCCCTGGAAACCCCAGCTTAAGAGATATACAAAAAATTGTCTTATTAAGTACAGCCCACACACTAAGGAAAACTTTATCTATGTAATGCTGGAGATGATAGGGAAGATAGAAAAACATGAAATGGAGCC
Organism: Ascarosepion bandense; assembly: GCA_037127315.1. Taxonomy (NCBI): domain Eukaryota; kingdom Metazoa; phylum Mollusca; class Cephalopoda; order Sepiida; family Sepiidae; genus Ascarosepion; species Ascarosepion bandense. The sequence goes on along the minus strand of JBBBDQ010000663.1, from coordinate 6,333,926 downwards.
ATAACAACACGCCACTACCTGCCTTAGGTCTCCCCGCAGACTTGGTTGGTAATGAGACCAAAGCAGAAATCGAAATATGATGAAAAATGACATAATAATAATAACATGTGTAATTCAAAAACTGATGCAAAACTTCTATAAATACCCCGTTAAGAGGGTGTAAGTGGTTTTATTTGGTGAAAATTCTCATACACTATTCGTTTACTCATATACACGAAAAAAAAAACACTAGAGTGGAAGATACAATCAGTTAAACATGAAAACAGAAATAAAAAATATTCAATCCTGAAAGAAGGTTGTAAATACAAATGAGATTTACATTTAGTAGATTCTGTAAAAAACCTAACCAGAATCCATAACCAACAGTTGCACCAAAAAATATGAAAAAGAAAGCCAACGATAAAGTTCTTGAACAGACAAAACAGCATTGACAAGACAAATCTCTGCAATGATAATATCCAGAACACGCTAACAGACTAAGGTTTATCAATGATTAGAAGCATCTGCATTAAAACCTGAGACAGAAGACTTTATTCTTGCAACTCAAGACCAGAATATTTTCACTAAGAACGATCAGGCAAATGCCATACATAATAATGTGGATAAAAAATGCAACCGGTTACAGAATTAGAAGACATCATAATTCTATTGAATTACACCATCTTAAAAAAGTTTGCTTTGAAATAAGCCGGACATAATTGTCAAAAACCATAAAGAAAAAACTGCGAGAAACTGGTATGAACATTGCCCAGACTTGATTACAAATATAGAAACTGTAACAATTTTATGAGCTTTACAATGCCTAGAGACAGAACAATCAAAACAATTGCTCAGATATCACGATCAAAGACCGCAAGAACAGAATATATTTTCTTAGTGACATAGCAGTCCATGATATTTGTAATGTATCTTTGAAGATGTTCAAAATACAAGGATCTTAAAATGGAAATTTAAAAAATGTTGGACACGAGAACATCAATGTTGCCAGTTGTAGTTGCAGCCCTCAGATTGATTAGAAAAGGTTTCATTAGACGTGTTGAAGGGAAAACTGGCAGCCAATACCTTAAAGAAATGCACAAAATTGTACTCCCAAGTACACCTCACACTTAGTACAAGTACACCTTATGAAGCGCTTTATCTATGTAAAATGCGTGTAATTTTTTCTTTTCTGTTTTGCAAAAATGATCTGTGGAAAATGTAATGAAGCCATTTCTTATCTTAGATCTTTCGTTGGAGCCCGGAGGGAAATGTGTATACAACAGAAATCAAGGAAATGAATAATAATAATAATAATAATAATAATAATAATAATAATAATAATATGGTCTGGAATTACAGAAGATGATGTTAAATTTGCACTAAAAAAAGCACACAATTGGAAATTCCCAGGTATAGATAAAATTCCTAACTTTTGGCTATATTATTTAAATACAGCACATAAAAAACTAGCCAAAGAACTTCAAGAAATGGTTGACGATCCCACTAAAATTCCTGCATGGATGACCAAAGGAATTACATTTCTTCTACCCAAGAATGGTGACACAAACAACCCGAAAAACTACAGACCAATTACATGTCTTCCGACAACATATAAACTATTAACATCTATTTTAACAAAACAGACATATTTATTCTTAGAAAGAAATGACATGATACCGCTTGAACAAAAAGGGTGCAAACGTGGCTGTTATGGATGTAAAGACCAATTGCTAATTAACAAAATGATCCTGGAAAACTGCTACAGTACAAAGAAAAATCTTAGTACTGCCTGGATAGATTATCGAAAGGCATTCGATACTGTGCCACATTCCTGGATTTTAAAGACTTTAAATATATACAAGATATCGCCCGTCATCATCAATCTCATCAAACAGTGCATGTCTATATGGAAAACAACCCTTTACCTCAATCATATAAATGGAACCTATAAGTCTGATGAAATAAACATCAAAAGAGGTATATTTCAAGGTGATTCTTTATCTCCCTTACTATTCTGCATATCATTAATAGCACTAACCAGTCAACTTAATAAGACAGAATGTGGTTATAAAATAGGACAAAAGAAAATAAGCCATCTATTTTACATGGATGACTTAAAGTTATATGCTAAGAATGATAATGAGCTGGAAGGTCTTCTGCAAACTGTAAAATGCTTCAGCGAAGACACTTGGAATGAAATTCAATTTGAATAAAGTACTAAAGCTACAGTTTTACGTGGATCAATACAAGAAACATCCTCAATTAGCTTAGACCCTGCTGTAACAATAAAAGAATTGAAACCAGAAGAAGCTTATAAATACCTAGGTGTAAATGAGATTGAAAACATTCACCATAAAAAAATGAAAAAAATAGTGCGTAAAGAGTACTATAGAAGGCTACGAATGATATTAAAAACTGAATTAAATTCACAGAACAGAGTTATGGCCATTAATAGCCTTGCAATCCCAGTTGTCCAATATAGCTTTAACATCTTAAACTGGACTCTAAACGACATCAGGCGAATGGATGCTAAAACAAGAAAGCTTCTTTCTAAGCATAAGATGCATCATCCAAAGGCTGATGTAGACCGTCTATACATACCCCGTAAAGAATGTGGAAGAGGTCTTATTCAGCTGGAATTGTCATACAAGACAACAACTATTGGCTTACTAACATACATAGAAACAATAAAGGATTGGATGATAGAATTAGTAAGGCAACATGAAGAAAGAAAGAAAAAATATTCAATAATAAAAGAAGGCAGTAAATACAAACAAGATTTACAGTTAGTAGATTCTGTAGAAAAGCAAAACAGAAGCCAAGAACCAACGATTGCGGCAAAAAATATGAAAATGAAAGCCAAAGATAAAGCTCTTGAACAGATGAAACAGCGCTGGCAAGACAAACCTCTGCATGGCCAATATCCAGAACGTGCCAATAAATCCAATGTTGACAAAGTTAATACTCATCGATGGTTACGTGCATCTGGATTAAAGTCTGAAACTGAAGGCTTTATTCTTGCAGCACAAGACCAAAGTCTTTTCACTAGAAACTTCCAGGCAAATATTATGCATAATAATATGGATCCAAAATGCAGGTTTTGTGATAAGCACCAAGAAACAATAGACCACCTAATCTCAGGCTGTTCTGTGCTTGCCCCAAATGAATATAAAAATCGCCACGATAGAGTTGGGCAATATTTACATTGGGCAATGTGCAAACATTATGGAAAAGCTGTAAACAAACACTGGTATGAACATCACCCAGCACCGATTACAGAAATAGAAGATTTAACCATTCTATGGGATTACACCATTTACACAGACAGAAAAATTGAAGCAAACCGGCCAGACATTATTGTTAAAAACCAGAAGGAAAAAACTTGTCTATTAATTGATATGCCTTGTCCAGCGAATTGTAACATATCAATCAAGGAATTTGAAAAACTGTCAAAATATAAAAACCTGGAAATTGAAATAGAAAAAATGTGGAAATTGAAAACAAGAGTTGTGCCAGTGATAGTAGGTGCACTTGGAATGATAAAAAATGAAACAAAACAACACATTGAAAGAATCCCTGGAAACCCCAGCTTAAGAGATATACAAAAAATTGTCTTATTAAGTACAGCCCATACACTAAGGAAAAATTTATCTATGTAATGCTGGGGATGATAGGGAAGATAGAAAAACATGAAATGGAGTCCTAACAACACGCCACTACCTGCCTTAGGTCTCCCCGCAGACTTGGTTGGTAGTGAGCCCAAAGCAGAAATCGAAATATGATGAAAAATGACATAATAATAATATAGAGCGATTGTTAAAACTGATGATTTTAACTAATGTATTTCTCATTCTAAGTAGAAATGTTCTCTTTGCTCCTGTGCTCATTTTATTGTATTAGCAGCATTTATCTGTAGGCACACATTTCTTTTGAATCGAGTCCCCTCGTCAACTGCTGGGGCGAGTCTTCTCTTCAACTGTAAGAACATGATGTGCCATTCATTGCCACATTGGAAAATATATTGCCATAGCATTTCACCACATTTTGCTTTGTTTCTAAAGATAATTTCCTGTTTCTTATAACATTATTTAGTCTTTTGAATACATCTTTTGCTATACCAATGCGATCCGGATTTCGATGTCACATAATTGAATGATGATGCTGAATCAAAGTAAAAAGACAGTGGGTATTCTCTTTTGTAATATTTTAAATTTGGATTTGTTTCAGAAACGAAATCGTAATCTTATCCGTATTACGGCGTTAATATTAAGATTCTTATTTTGATTTGCCTAAAATCTCAAGTAGGAGATTTGTTTATTTGATATCCGGATTAAGCTCAAGATATTCTGTCAGGAATTTGAGCGAAGCGTTTTATTTTTTGCAATTTCAAGACAGTTGACTATCTTAGCAAGCTTAAGTAACTTTAGCTTTTTCTTCAATATAAGTTTTTGGAAGTTAATAGTCTCATTATTTTTAGGAAGCATCGGTATTTTCTGAAACATTTATGCTTAGATATGTATCAGTTTCTGAAAACTTGTCCACCCAATCTCAATTTAGACCAAGATTATAACTAAACAATGTGTCGAAGCTAAAAACTGTTCGAGCATCAAATATCTCAGCATTATTAAATTGCAAAGAAAGTATTTAAGAAACGTGATAGTAATTTTAAGGAAAAACGTTTGAACATAAGTATTTTATGTAGATTTACACACACACACACACACACACACACACATATATATATATATATGTGTGTGTGTGTGTGTGAATAGTATACATTTGCCATTTACTATTTTAATGAATTAATTGTTATTTCTTTTGATCTTTTGTTTTTTCAGTTAAACATTATAAATCTATTAATTTCTTTTTATACAAAAACAGCATTCCACCCTGTTCGTCATTTTACAATCAAAAGAACTGTTTCGCATTAAACTCTATTTGCGAAAAAGTGTTCACTTTAATTTGATGTATACAAATTTTCTCCGACTTCAACTCGATCTCTGAAGAAGATTAAATAAAAGTGAAACATGTTAGATTGAGATACGTTTCCACTTTTGTTCTTTATTCATTCTATCATATATATATATATATATATATAAACTTTGGATAAGTTCTTCCTGTTTTCCAACAGATGGCGTTCCCAGAAACGCGTGCGTCTAGTTTTAGATGGTAACTCATCTATAAGGAAGCTTGAAGTGTATGTCATTTCGCCTTAGTGTAAACAAGTTTGTTTTCCATAGCCTTAAACATGTTAAATTTCGCACCAAAGAAAGAGTATTTGCGGGGAATTTTCCTTTAAGCAAAAGAAATTTGCAGTTGAAGCAAATAGAATTTTTGGTGTGGCTTACAGCGACCATGCTGCTCTGTCAGAAACAACATGCAGAGATTTGTTTAGACGCTTAAAAAATAATGATTTTGACGTTGAAGTTAAAGAACGCTCTGATGCACCGAAAAAGTTTGAAGACGAAGAATTGGAGGCATTACTTCCTGAAGGCTCATGTCAGGTGCAAACTGAACTTGTAAAAGCATGGGGAGTTGATCACACAATTTAGAAAAGTTTGAAAAAATTCGAAATGATTCAAAAGCAAAAACACTGGGTGTCGAACGAATTGAAACCGAGAGACGTCAAACGGAGTCTTGTCACGTGCAAACTGCTGCCTCAACTGCAGAAAAGAAAAGTTGTTTTTTTACATTGCATAATAACCAGCGATTAACAGTGGATACACTACGATAACCCTACGTGTAGAAGATTCCAGGGGAAGCCCGACCTTGCATCAACATCGGTGGCAAGCAGGAATATACATTTTTTGAAGCTTCTGCTCTGTATTTGGTGGGATCAGCTGAGTGTAATTTATTATGAGCTGCTCAAATCAACCGAAAACATCACGGGAAATCACTATCGACTATGAAAAAAAAAAGAAAAGAAAAGTAACGGCCACTACAAAGTGATTTTGCAACACACTCCACCCACGTCTATTGAACAGGTTAAGAGGCTCATCCCTTGTTCCCTGTTTAGGATGTGGTTTCCGGCTTTCTCTTCTCCAATCTTCTTACTTTGTCTTTTTTTTTCAATTGGAGTAGATAGATCTATCTATCGCCCGGTTCACACTCCACCCATGTCTATTGAACAGGTTAAGAGGCTCATCCCTTGTTTCCTGTTTAGGATGTGGTTTCCGGTTTTCTCTTTTCCAATCTTTTCACTAGTACGTAGCCCCTGCACATCAGTGGCGTTACCGCCTTGCTCGGGGTGATACGATTAAAAAACAAAAAAAAAAAAACATTTCTCGGCCACGTGTTGCAAAACGGGTGAAAACCTACCTGGAATCGCTTAAATGAGAAGTTCTACCACACCCCTGTATTCAGTAGACATTGCTTCGTCCGATTATCACTTACTTGTTCCCAACCATGGTGCATAGCTTGGTTGAATATCACTATTATTATTATTAAGATGCCAAGAAATGGGTCGACACATGGCTAACCTGAAAAGACCTGTCGTTTTTCTGACGTGGAATTCAAATTCTGCCAGTAATTTTTGCAAATAAACATTACTTTTCAGCGAAAGTTTATTCAAGTTTTAATATGTAAATTCTGTCTATTTTAAATACAATATTAATTTGTTTTTAAATAAACCCCGTAACCCTCGTATAATATATAGACTGATATAGCATTGCATTAACCAGAAATGTTTATTATGCAACTACCAGTCTCTACTCAGCACCTGAAGTTTACTTTGTGCATAAAACTCCGAATCGTGCTATCAGTGAGGAATATGTATATTTATTAATATATAAGTAATAGATCTGTTATATTATACTGAGTACTATTTAATAAATCAATACAATATTGATTCCTGTAAGTTTTCTTTAGACCATAGAGCTAATATCTACGGTGTTTTAATTAATTAATGGTTTTAATTGATTATTCTCTTTCCACACATCCCTGTTTTGTTTACTTTGTTATACAGCAGCAAATGTTTTTTTTTTTTTTTTTTTTTAATCATATCACCCCAAGCAAGGCGGTAACGCCACTGATGCGCAGGGGGCTACGTAAGGGTAAAAAGAATGGAAAAGAGAAAGCCAGAAACCGCATCCTAAACAGGAAACAAGGGATGAGCCTCTTCACCTGTTCAATAGATGTGGGTGGAGTGTGAACCGGGCGATAGTTCAGTCTATCTACTCCAATTGAAAAAAAAATAATTAAAAAGGAAAAGAGTGAAAAGATTGGAAAAGAGAAAACCGGAAACCGCATCCTAAACAGGAAACAAGGGGTGAGCCTCTTCACCTGTTCAATAGATGTGGGTGGAGTGTGAACCGGGCGATAGTTTAGTCTATCTACTCCAATTGCTATGTGTAACAGTTTCTTCATATCTGTTATTGTCTTACGCAGGAGAAACGTTCATTCACAGAAAACAATATTGTATTTTATTGTCGGATAGATTAGTGTTGCCTACCTCTCTTAAGTGAATATTTGAATATTGAGAAAATGTCACTTTGTATCTGATGAAAGGCTCCATATACTGCGGGTGTGAAAATACAGTCAAGAGAATACCAAGTCTGTCCGCGAATAGTTAAACCATTTTGAATATCATGATTGTAGTGCAGTGGATATCGACTCGGAACGACAAATCGGGGAGCGGAGTTCGAATTCCAGTTGAATTCCTTGCATTCACTTACGCACAAATACTCTTGGGAAAGGTATTAATCCGTCTCTTACCCCCAGTTATGGGTTAAATAATAGGACAGTTTTGGTTCCTTAGCCTTGGATGGCAACCAGTCTACCGCAGAAAGCAATGGCAACCTACTGCGGGAAAATCTTCTACCCAGTCAGTCATGTCTCTTTCGAGAAAGGATCGCCCAAAGCGTGTATCACGTATGGCACTTAACTGACTGACTGACTGACTGAGAAATATTCATGCAAACTTGATGTACTTTGACAGCCAATTAAAGGGGACTTTACTGTGTATAACTGAGCAGATAATCTCTTGTACGGTTACTCAGTCAACAGAACTGCCAACACCAGTCAACAAAATAACTCGCATACACTTACATTAATCGCGAAGTCAGCCAGTTAAGTGCCATGCACCTCGATTTGTTGATATCCACTGCACCACAATGCACATCACAAAAAACACCCTAAAAAACGAAAGAGTAAATTCAGCATTCAAAAATAAACTCGTGTCAATAACGATGTCAATAAATCTTGATCTAAATAGCAGAGAGAAATCAAATTATGTTATCGCATCTTCATTAGCGCTTGGAACCTTTCAAAAAACACCTAAAAGGAAAAAGATACACTCATGGGACGACAATCCTAAGTTGAAACAATTGTTACGAGTAAGAAACAAAAAATGGAAGGGAAAAATGCTAAATAGTTAAAAACAAAACGTCTGAAAAATGTGGCATCTTTGAAAAAATAGAAACAAAATTTAACGAAGACAAACAACATTTAACATCATGTTAAATAAGGAAAAGAGCGAAAAATCACAAGAATATCATAGTATGAAAACCACAACAGAAGAAATATCCTAGTATCAAAAAGCAGTTTGATTCACATTTCAACCCTAACCACACTAAACTAAAGGTGTCAGCAGAAAGAGAAGATATACAAATATACATCAAATCCTTACCAAGTCCGTCTCCAAGCATAAACAATAAAGTACATACTTATGACGAAATTAAGAATGTCCACCGAAAAGCTAAGAAATAATAATACATCATTTGACACTGAAGTTGAACCCTCCTTGAATTCAATAACAGATTTTTCTAGTTTATAAAAGAAATATAGAATCAGAAAAGTAGGCGGTATCACGCCGTATTAATACATTATGGAAAAGGATAGGTAACTCTGAAGAGCCTCACGCGCACAGAGATACTCAGTTGGATCTATTCTAGTGGACCTTTTAATGAATATATTACCTACGCTCTCTGGGTTTTAAGAGAGTAAACCCCTCACAACCTAGATTGGTTTCTTTCTGATAAGGTATGTAACTATATCTTATATATCTTCAAACAACCCCAAGAAATTACATAATCTCCCCAGTAGAAAATTTTATACATTACAACGTGGATCTTACAGTAGCATATGACCACAGCAATAAATAATTCTTTTCATTCATTATAAACTACTTTCCAAATTCAAAATCCACTTATATAATAAAGGAACATTATCAATCCATCAAATCTTTACATGTCTGGCGAGGATACTAATATCGGAACATTTCATCAGAAGTACGACATGGAGGGAATGAGAATCCCAGTCTATTTAATCTTTTTCTGGTCTATGCCTTGGACATTTGCAAACACACACGTAAAGAAACTGACACGGATCATTTAAGTATTCTATAACCCATGTGAAGCGAGTCTATCAATAGAAGACAACGACCTTGCTTCCCCACTCAAGGAGACCAATGTATTGATAATGAAGATGGTTAAGCTGATGATATACATCTTCATAGTTGGAATAATAATTAGTTTGAACAGAAATATCAACATCCTTTAACAAGTGTTCTAAGAAATAGGAATACAAAAAAAAAAATTCCATAGGAGAAACTATGATGAGGAGTTGGAATGTAAGCAGTGATGGCACCTGCTACGAATCCTTCATAAAAGAGTAGGATGTGGATTTTGTCAAAAACAAACTCTCCAAATACTTCAGTGTATAAATCAGTTATATTATTTAGTATAGGAGATAAGGAAACTGATAAGCGATAAGGAGACTAATAGATGATAAGGAAAGTGAGATGAAATAGGGAAAATAATAATAAGGAAACTGATAGGAGGTAAGCTGATATGAATTAGGGAAAAGAATAGGAGAGAGGAAAACTTACAATCATAAAGAAACTGATAGAAGATGGAGAAACTGATAGGTTACACGGAAACGGGTAAAGGATAGAGAAAAACTTATAATGGCAAAGAAACTGATAAGATATCGGGAAACTTATAGGAGATATAGAAACTAATAGGAGATAGGCAACTGATAGTAGGTGGGAAATAGATAGAAGATAGGGAAATTACTAGGTGATAATGAGACTGTTAGGAGATAGAAAAAAAGATAATGATAAGGAAACTGATAAGAGATAGGGAAAATTATAGGTGATAAGGAAACTGATAGAACATGGGGAAACTGATAGGTAATAAGGCAACTGATAAGAGATAGTGAAACTGATAATGATAAGGAAACTATTAGTAAATAGGGAAACTGATAGATGATAATGAAACTGAAAGGAGATAGGGAAACTGACAATGATAAGAAAACCGGCAGGAAATAAGGACAGTGATAAGAGGTAAGGAAACTGATAGGTAATAAGAAAACTGATATAAGAAAGGGGAACTGATAATGTTAAGGAAACTGACATGGTAGAGGGAAATTAATAAGATAAGAAAACTAAGAGATATGGAAACTGATAGGTGATAAGGCTGATAAAGTGATGTAGAAGAATTACACATTCTTGTAAACAGGGTATACAGCTGAAACTTTACATGGTCCTCCATAGAATATGTTGCATGTTGAAGAATTTCATATTTGAGCTCTAAGATTGTGTGCTTCATCGCAGAAATAACATTAAGACAGGCATTGTCATGCAACAAAAACAAGGATCGAATTCCTTATTCCGAAAAACGGTTTCTTCTTACAATGCTTCATGCAAACCAGCCACTTACATAATATTGTTTCAGGATTCAGCAGTATGTGAAGTTATGGCGTAATATAATCTGCAACGTGCGGGTTTACTTACACGTCATGTTTTTGAAATGCCACATGACGACAAAACTAAATAAATGCCCTGACGTTCATGTTGACTCTCCGTCTAACAAGTTTCCAATCTCAATCTTCTTTTATGTACCGTGTTCTATCAGAACGTATGCGATCATGGTCCTCCATATCTTTCTATCCCTTGTAGCTCTTAACAAATTTTGTCTTGTTGTTTCTCCCTAAACCTTCTTTGCCACTCATTTGCTCATGGCCATAAAGTATATCACTCGCTGTTTTTCCCTCTCAAACTTTCTCTTTTTCAACTTTGTGAGTATCTGACTCTCCGATCCCTCCCTCTTTATTACGGGACCTAGAAACTTCAACTGTCTTTTCCTTATGTTAAGTGTAAATTTTCTTCTGGTCCCGTTCTCTTAAAAACTCATTGTTGCTGACATGTTTGGTCCATGAATCCCTCAGTATGCTTCTGTAGAACCACTTTTCTGTTTCTTCGAGTTTCTACTTCATCTTTGAAGAGATTTTCTTGACATTGCCAAATGTGCTAAAGGCGTTTAGACACTGCCGCCATAATTAGACTCAAAAGTTTTAACACTCATTATAGCATGAAAACTATAAAGTCAGTGTGGGTGACGTGGAAAGTTTCTAAGAAGTAGCTTGGTGAGTAAACAGATTATACGAGAGATAATCTCTAAAACAATCCAAGCAGAAGAACATAATTTTAAAACTAAAATAAGGAAATTGAACGATATATACAGTTTCAGTATATGCTATATTTATGCATAAAGTGCTCAATAGCAAAGATAGAGCGTATGTAAATATAAAATTGAACACTGAGGTCAATTCTAAACAGCGACATAATGTCTAATGCTTGAACGCAATGTTCAGCTCTGAAAATTGCGTTGGAGAATTAAACAGACTGTCGAACGCTTGATTTTGACGTCAGTGCCATTTTTACACGGACAATCACACACGCAAGCACACACGCATACACGTGTCTGTCTGTGTGTGTGCGTGTGTATATATGTTTATCTGTTTTGCGCATGGCGACATAATTGAAGTTACACCCAAAGGCATATATGCATATATAAACATGCGCATATAATTATGCTTGTATATATGGTTGCACTTACACCAACGGTTCAAACAGAATGTAAATAAATGAATATAGATTGTAATAGAGATATAAGTGTGTTCGTGTTTAAATGTACATATATTCATTTATACGCAAATTTAAACTCGCGTAGACATTTTAATACTCATCTTGTCAAATCTTAGATGTTTTTCACTGACTGGGTGGCATTTGGATTTAACTTTGTTTTTTGCTTGACTATAGTGGAATGTGCTGGGCTCACTGCATTTCTCTTTCAATCGGTTAGACTGCAGATTTTCACTTAAAACTTAAACTTCTAATACACTCTTCACTCTTATCTTCTTACTCGATACACTTATGTCTTCCTATGCCTTTTTCTCTCTTTCGACAAACCTACCCACAAGCATGTAACTCTCGGTGTTTCGTTTAAGCTAATCTCGGTTTGAAAGTTACAACACCAAAAGTCTAGTCGGGCTAAACGAAACCTATACTGCCTGTCGCTCAAGAGTTCTTATCTTGCTGCTTAACAACCTTCTTGTTGATTATAGCTTTAAACATCTTACTAATAATACTGATTGATGGCTCTATACTAAGAGTTGGAAATTCTTGAATACCAAACACACTTGACAAAATCCTTGTCAAACCTGTGGAAAGTGTCAAACGTATGCACCAGGATAAGAGCAACCTCTGAGCGACAAGCACTATAGGTTTCGATTGGCCAATCGGTGTTTTAACTGCCATTACAAACAGAATTAGTGTGACACTTGGCGACAAATACAACTCAAGAACCATAGCATAAGATACTTTGAAGGCCTTTGACACAAACATGCGATGCACAAGATGAAATCACAAGAAAGATCTTCACAATATTAAAGTTCTTCATTACGGGTAAGGTCCATGAAGATAGTTGGTAAATGACAGTCTTTCAAGGCCCTAGCAATTAAAACAGGCTTCCCGGAGAGATTGCTTATCGGACCAACACTCTTTTTACTTCACATAAATGATCCAACTAAGAATACATTCTGATCATTTATGAATATCTATCGCGATGAAACGATGGAATATGGTGCATCTTCAAAATTCTTGATGATCAGAGATTGGTGGCCGATCTCTCATCCAATCTTACTCTACCTCCTCATGCTAAATATTAGCAATAGACGACAAAGATTTAAATCAAAGGTAGAATATGCAAGGCGACAACAAACGCTTGAAATGCAATAGCCGACAAAGATAATTGACGTCAATTGAGCGACAGCCCGAATGGGCGGAGATGCGTGGGAGTTTTGCGTTATATAAGTTTGGGGGTTTCTGACAGAAGTCAAAATACCTACACACACACACACAGAGAGAGAGAGAGAGAGAGAGAGAGAGAGAGAGAGAGAGAGAGAGAGAGGTCCTGCTTGGTAATGACTCCGCGTCGGGTCCCTCGTATATGTGCAATCTCTCCCCGGCTGCCCTTTTACACCATTCCAATGTCACTGTCTTTGATGATAAGACAATTGTTGGTAGCCAGGTAACATACAAAATTGACAATTTTTTATTTAAATAGATTGATATCGAACCTTGTTTCCTTCTGCGAGGACGCTGGACGATCGTGATAACAAACGACATTAAGGAAAGGTAGGTGCCTTTTCGTTTTACCTTTGTGTACGATACTCTCGTGCCGAGTATAACAAAGTTGCTAGTTTAAAAAAAAAAATTAAGATAGCGCAGCATAATTTTCTGATTTTGTGAAGAGTCTGACCGTAGAGTTGAGAGATGTGGCTTGTTCAAACACATTAAGCATTCGTGGGTGTTGGTAGGGGAAATGAGTCTGACGAAGGAAATGAAGTTGGCAGAAGAAATGAAGTTGACGTTGGAAATAAAGTCGTTGCAAAGCGAAGAGATATTTTTTTAACCTTTTCCAGTTATTGAATGATATTTTGATGATTTTGAATATGGCAGAATCCCACTTGGTGACCATAGACACAGTCTTCGGTCGTTTGCATAATCTCAAGTTGAAAGAAGCTAAGTGTGAATTCTTTTACGTGGACTTCGGAATTGGTGAAGTAGGAATACAGCCAGATTTCAATCTGATCAGAGCTATTGGATCAGTTTCGACTCCAACCAATGTTAGGCAAGTGAGGGCCTTCATTGGAATGATCTCATACTATCGCCTCTTTATTAAGAATAACATAAAATAGCAAAGGAAAGCTGCGATAGATAAATCCCTTGGTAAGACTAAGTATTTAAAGCTTGAGGTTGGCGATTTGGAGTACTATAAGAACCACCATAAGAAAGGGAATTTGGACATGTGCTGGCAGATATGCTGTAAAATAAGTTAGAGAAGAAAATTGCGGAATGAGGAATGAGGAGCGCTTGAGATAAAGAGTTAGACTAGCTTACTTGTAATAATGCATACGGAAGTTGCAATCCAAGGAAAACATTAAGTGAAATATTTAGAATATGACGGGCCCATTTTCTTAGACAATGCTAGTTGGGACTGTAGGTGGTACGACAATTCCTCCGAGCAAACCGCATGCCCATCATCGAAAGATATAATCAGGTCTTTAGGTAATTTTTCTCCGTGTTTTTTGTTTGCTGTTGTTTTCTCTGTCAGACTGAATGACATGTACTGCTGAAAGGCTGAAATTAAGGAAATTACACGTGTAACTTGAACTCGAGCAGAGGCACGCATGGTGTTAACCGAATGTCATTTACCCGATTTCAATTTGTAAATTAGAGCACGGCTACCGCCTATGATCGTATGGTCGTACATCAAGATGTCGACTGGTATGATACAACGCGAAGAAATACAAACTTTTGAAACATTACATAACTTTCGTCTGACGAGCGTGTTCTTAAAAAAAAAACAGAAAGAAAAGAAAAATAGTAGGTACTCTTTCAATTTTCCCTTTCAGTGCATTGTAGGTTACTTTCTTACTTTTTTATTTAAAGATTTTCTTCAGGATATTACAAAGAAGTTAGTCGATACCACAAAGTTGATAACAAGCTCGCTGAAAAAGCAAATCAATCATTTAGTTGATATGAGTGATGGTCAGTATTAGGATTATTTAGCGCTCGAATGAATGGTTTAAACGAAAAAAATAAATAAAAATAAAAAATAACGTAACAAAATGCAAGAATAATAAAAAAAAGAAATAATATCCAACTGAAAAGGCAAGGAATATCGCTGTGGCAAAAGATGATAAAAATCAGTTATGGATATGATTAGAGTCTGAAATGTGCAGAAAACTTTGGAAGTTGACAAAAATACGCTCGAGATTAATACTCTTGTGGTGGATTGGGGTAAGAAATGGCTCGTCAAATTCAATTCTTCCAAAACGAAGCTGCTGTCAATTAACCACCACAGACAACCGCACCTCCCTCCCATTAACATGGAACAGGCTTGCCTCCCAGAGAGTAAATCACTACGCCTGCTTGCCCTGACACTCTCAGCGGACCTCAAGTGGAATGACTACGTCGAATCCATTGCTAAATCCGCAGCTATGAAAGTCGGCTCTCTGTGTAGGGCCCGGAAATTCTTTCCGCCTGAATCTATCCTGCAGTTATATAAATCCACCATCCGACCGTGTATTGGTCGGGTGCCCCTTCTATTCTCCTCGGGGTTCTTGACAAAATACAGCGAAGAATCTGTAATGTGATTGATACCGACTTGGCTGACCGCCTGCAGTATCTCTCTCACTGGCGTGACGTGGCATCCCTGTGCCTCTTCTATAAATACTTTCATGGCTTCTACTCTGACGAACTTAAATCACTGGTGCCCCCTAGATGTGAATTTGCACGAGATACTAGATTGGCAACTAGGTCCCACCCTTTTACAGTGAAACCGATCAAACGTAACCACAATTTCTAATCCAACAGCTTCTTTCCTGTGGAATTCCCTACCGCATGCTTGCTTCCCTGACGGCTACAACCTCCAGGAGTTTAAATGTAAGGTCAATAGACACCTCCTAACACACTAACTCACACCCACTCTCTCCAACTCTCTCCCTATGTACATCCTAAGTTGTCTATCACCCTCCTTCTGACTTCCTATACCCAATCCCTATATGTAACCCCCTGCGCTATAGTGGCAGTGGAATGCCTTGCTTGGGGTGACACGATTAAAAAAAAATAGTTTATGCAATCATGCGTGACAGAATGGTGATTTTTCTAAGTGTGGCTTGGATGTGGCATAAGGCCAAAATTATGGAGCTCCTAGTAAGATTCGGGCTCACCGCTTAGCCGTAATTGTTCTAGCGCTAACCATTACACAACGTCGTGGTGCCCAACGTGTCTCAGAATGTGTAAACGGACGACATACTCAGTTAAATTAAAAAAAAAAATTTTTTTCATGCAAATTGCGTTCTGGCTTGATTAATATGCTGAGACTAAATCGAGTTTACATTGGGAAAGTGTCTTTTTTCATGAAATTAATTAAAAAAAGTAACAGAAGCACAATGGCAGGAAATGGAGAGGTAGCGAGACTATCACCTTTGATATTGATAAGTTTGTATTATTTTTGTTTGCATGTATTGTTCTGTATTATTCATTGATTTTATGTGCTCCTGCAGTGTAGTAGCCAGAAAAAGAGAGATGTGATGAACAATATTTTTAAAATTAAAAAAATATATATTTCGCATATTTTTATATGTATCCGCTTTAGTAAAGTTGCTTTGGTTGTGTGGAAGTGATGTGGGTGGAGAAGAGATGCACTTAAAATATTCATATGTGAATATTCTGAAAAATGATGGCAAGGGGTGTAATATATTACATTGACCCGACAAAATTATCATTGACATCAAAGGCAGAGAACACACTCTGTGGCTGACAATGATATGATTGAAATCAAAGGCAGAAACACAAGGCAACAACAAAGGCTTTAAAGGCAATGTCCGACAATGATATGATAAACGTCAATTATGCGATAGCCCGAATGGGCAAAGATGCGTAGATGTTTTGGGTTGTATAAGTATGGAGGGTTTCTGATGGAAGTCAGAACACACACACACACACACACACACACACAGCAAGAGAGAAAGAGAGAACAGGCAATTTCCGCTGGTTAACGACTCCCCAAATGCTCTTGCGTGTGTGCAATATCTCACCGGCCACTCCTCCACACAATCGTCACTGACAAAGAATAAAAATATAAGTTCATACTTTTATATATACATCATCGTTTTTCATCGTTTGTCCATGAGGATGATCAGTGGTTATACAACACTCAATGGAGAAAAAGCTGCCTGACGAGGCCACGTGCCTTAAAAGTATAGGGGCCTTAAACTTGTTCATGCAATTCATAGTTAAAAATGCAAAAAAAAAAAATGGCCGGTTCCCTGTACGGCTCCAGTAAGTACCTGACTCTTTGTACTGTCCTCTGCCTTTACAAGTGCCAGATCAGGCCTAAAATATTGTACTGCTGTCATATTTGGGCGGGAGGTAACCAGTTCTCATTTTCAAGTCCCGATAGAGTTCAAAAGCATTACAGAGTTTTGATATGTGAAAAACTATTTTCCAGGTTCTAACCTCCCTATCACAGACAAAAGTAATGTGACAAGCCTTTTACTGCTCTATCGCTACTTTCATGGAAAATGCTCGGACGAAATACAAGGTCTTAACTTGGAGGCTAAAATCCGTCATGCCACTCACATTGTAATAAACCAAACGCATTACTTTCGCATTTGATGGGTGAGAAGTAAATTCTACTCGAACAGCTTCTTTCTGTGAACCACTGTTTGTGGGACCGACTATCAAGATCACTACAATCCTAACCTGTTAAAGTCTAGGGTTGATCGTTATTTTCCCCTCCTATTCTTTTAAACTGTTTTTAACACTTGATTTCGAGTGGCCCCTGGGCTTTGTACAGGGTGAAGATCACTGATTTAAAAAAAACAACAAAAAAACAACAACATATAAACAAACGTGCAATTTCCTCTTCATGAAAATCTTTTCACTTCACTTAAAGAAAGTTTCATATAATTCTCTGTTGTCTACAGTTAATATTGATGTTCTTGAACCCTTTAGCAATGGAAGTAAGAATAAATATAACCTGTCTTCCTCGCATACAAGCAAAAATCATATTAACCCAAAAATGGATTATTACCACCTTATTTGGACTGGATTTTCTGAATTGATTCTACATGGAGTTCAAAATCGTTTATGTTGACTTGACATGTGGGTGATGACATTTGCAATTGAAATGAGTTCCATTTAGTTACACTAGTTTAGACCTTTATATTTGAAACACGGCATACCGATTCCGCAGAATCGAATCACACTCATTTACTCTGTTTTCTCATTGTAAGAAGAAAGTTTCACAGCTTTTTTCCCTAAAAATTTGTACTTTGTAGACTCTTAGATTGGTCTTTTACTCGGAACTTCAATTTTGCCATCCATGTGTCAAGGGTCAATCGTTATATTTCCTCCCTATTCCCATAATCTTCATTTCTTATCACCTTTTTTTGTATTCATATTGAAAACCACTCTCAAAATTTCCATTTGACTGTAGCCTCCTACTTTGAGTGGCTTTTGAGTCTTGTATTCAAAGAATCAGAGTATATAAAACAGTCACTAATGCAGTGAATTAATGGCTCGAGATGTCTGCCATACAGCGATGATTACTAGGCTGGTCCTTCTCGACATTATTTGTTCGTTTGATTCTCATTGGGGGACCACAGTATTTTCCCTACGGAAGACTAAGCGTAATCAGAGATTACTTTTACCTATAAATATTGCATACCTTAACCTTGTAACACTCTGTATGGTGTGTTAGATAAATTTGGATGGGGTTAATATGTGTTCCAGTTTTTTGGTTGGCGTTTGCTCTTAATTATTTTGGTTGTTTTACTATGTTCTTCATTTTATCTTTTTTGTTAAGTAGGCCTAATATTTTGTAATATCTGTAAATAGTTCTGGATTGTTCCTGTTGTATATTGAGACATATGCTAGATTGTGTTCAATGTTGCACTTTTTGGGTTTAGTATATCATCTAAAGGTTATTTTTTCTGCCAGTTCAGAACTTTTGTTTATAAGTGTTGTGAGGTAGCCTCGTTCTTTTAGAGTTTCATGTAGTTCTTCTCAGCGGCTTTTTCGGAGGTGTTTGTCTGATACACACACACATATATATATATATATATATATATATATATATATAGTATCGATGTAGAAGATTAAGTGAAGTCAATATTGGTATGAGTCAGTGGAATATTGATAAAAAACATTTAAGGCGAGCAGATTTTGTAATAAATTGATTGATATAAAACATAAACCATTAATAGAATTAATATAAGTAAAATTTTATCACTTAGCTGATTGATGTAACCTCCAGTAGAGGTGGATCTATCCGTACAGCATTCAGGGTATTTTTTATGAAATTGCGAAAAATCCTGAAGAGTGGACGGAGTCGGGATGCTGCAGGTAACATCAATTTTCGTGATAAAATTTTACTTATACAGGGTGTCCATAAAGTTTATGTGCGCTTTATTTGTATTTGTGAGAGAAATAATCTGTAAAAAATGTTATAAATCAATAAGATGGAGCTCCTTGTCACTTTGTTCTGCTTCTTATACAGTTTCTAAATCAGGAATTTCTTAACAGTGGCATCGGAAGTGGGTGGACCATTTTGTTGGTATCTACTTTTGGCAGATTTGACTCCGTTAGATTTTTTTAATGGGGACATGGATAAACAATTGTGTATGGAACCAAACCTAGTTCATTAGAAGATTTGAAAGTTAAAATAACTTATTTGATTTCAGGCATTACTGTAAATGAGTTGGCAATTTTTTTTCGTGAACTGCAAAATCGTATTACCCTTTGTATTGCTAATGATGGAGGACATGTGGAAACTTAAATAAAATTTCAATAAAACCTTAAAAAATTTACTTCTTTCTCATCCTTTTTATAAATTATTTCTATCGCAAGTACAAATAAAGTTATAATTTTTTTAAAGTGCACACGAACTTTATCGACAACCTGTATTAATTTTTTCTCTGTCTCTCTCTCTCTGTCTCTGTCTCTGTCTCTGTCTCTCTCTCTCTCTCTCTCTCTCTATATATATATATATACTAGCAGTATACCCCGGCGTTGCTCAGGTGTAATGAAAGCTTTAAAACTAATCCATGGTTCTGGAGCTCAGACTGTTTGGACGTTGGCATGAAAGACTAAAAAGCAATATTTGTTTCCAGTTAAAACGAAACCGTAGACTGAAAGAAAAATGAATGGATGTAAGTCAAATTTTGATTTCCTGGTATCGATATCAAATACGTTTTTTGTCGTAAACTGAATTTTGAAGGCTAAATAAGTCCTCTGAGTAAATGGTATCATGGCTGAGACTAAGAGCCACAATTATACCTACTTAGAGCCAAACCCGAAGCAAAAAGTAAAATAAAAGGGCTGAAAAAAATATAGACATACAGGCAGATAAACAGACACATACACAAACATCTTGCCTTATATATATATATATATATTATCAATTTTCTGCACTATTGTACGAACTGCAACCTTGAAACTTCTGAATATCGTTTCTTATGTTTTTGTTTATGAGTGTATCATATTGGATTAAAATCGGACCACTTCCTTCTATACCCCGATTTTTTCGATTGTCGATTTTCGATATTTATCGGGGGTACCTCGACACAAAACCTAGCTAAGAACACTCGTAGACGCTTATAGTACAACTGTGTAAATTTTCAAGAAAATCGGTTCAGTCGTTTCGGAATCTATAGGTAACGGACACACACACACACACACATACACACACAGACAAAGTTCCATTTATAAATAAGTTGATATATATATATATATATATATATATATATATATATAAATGTATGTGTGTATGTGTCTGTGTGTGTTGTGCAGGGGTGTTTATGTGTTTGTGCAGGGGTGTATATGTATATGTTTATGTGTGTATATTGGTTCTTGTTGCATTTCTGTATTTAATATTATTTTATATTTTTTTAGAAAACAATGTATGTTTACATTGTCAACTTTCATCTACTCTAAGTCGTATGAAAGAAATGCGTTTATTTTCATTGTCGTTCCTTCCTTGTTTTGCAAAATTCATTTTTAGTAATGCATCTGAAACGTTTATCTTCCTTTTCTTTCTTCTTTTTTGTACTAGTCTTCTTTCAGACGATAAACCCTGCCAGCTCCCGATAAACTTCGCTTATTGCTACTTGATGTCGTCGGAAAATGCGTTCAATTTTCTTATCTTACTTTTCAAATTTGGTGCATTTTTCTCACATAATCTGTTTACTCTCCAAGATGCTCCTTAGAAACTTTCTACGTCGCCTGGACTGTCATTACTGATCACAAATTGTCCGTCACAAAACATGTTATTCTACTATCTCTAATAATGAAGTAGGCGCTTACTTCATTTCATCTGAAATAGGTTCTCACTTTTCCTGTATGTCTCAATATTACCTCCTTTATGACCGGTAATGTACTTTATTTGTATCGTTTATAGATCCAGTTTGTAGTTTTCAGCTTTTGAATGTTATATGTGTATATCCTCATGTTTTTTATTTTGTTTAATATCTAGGTATTTGCCATGCTTAATACAGTGTCTGTTTGCCATTATCACATTTAGCAATGGACGTTAATAAGATAAAAACTCAACATCAACGCCACGCCATCTCTACAGTTTTTTTGCTATAATTACTTTTAAAATGCATGGGTCTAGTTATGGCTACAAGTTGCTACTAATTTCTGCAAAGCTTGATGGATTGGTTACAAACTATCTCAGTGCAGGCCAACTTAATTTGATCATCCTTTAGCACTCATTGTAACTCGGCGTATTGCAACATGTTTGTGCGAAACATTGAAAGAATTAGATGACAAAACCAGCAGAAGTATTTGACTCATAAAGGTATGCTCAATTGCGGGAAGGCAATAGATGCTGTATCTCGGGCTCATATTCGCTAAGAGGTTTAATTAGCGAATGTTTCAGGCGTTTAAATAAGAGCAAAAATATCAAGATCTATAGCAAATATTATGATAAAAATAATCGCAGGGGTAGGAATGAAACTAGATGGCCATACTAGTTTTACGGGCAGGCGTCGCTGAATAGAAACAGAATTGACAGAGTTTTGTTTAAGTCAAAGATGAAGAGGAGGATAATTTTACGCTGTATACAATTTGAGGATTAATTTTCTTTGATATCTCAATTCGCTCTAGGATTTAAATGCTCTGACAAGTTAATCTTCCTACTTAAAATAGAATTACAGTTTTAGTTAATATTCAGCCTTGTAAACTTGTATAACCGATATTCGAGGAGGAAAGAAGAGTGCTTTTCGGTGTGAGAAAGAAACGAAATAGTAGCAAGGAAATGTTTTGACGTATAAATGGAATACAAGATTTTATCTAATAAAATTTCCTTCATGGTTCCTGTCAAGTGGGAATCATTGAGAATTATTTGGCGTGTTGGGATAAGTGCGTTAGAGAAATTGGCAATATTATCCGAATCCACATATCCAATTTGAAATTAACTTTCTACACCTACTTTGAATTCAGACACAAAACAGGTCTCGATGAGCTCCTGTGAGGTCTTGGAAATAAGGCTTTAAGAAGTGCCGTTGTTAAACGTGCAAAATAAATATGACCATTCACAACTCTGAAAGATCTGAAAGTTAACAACGTCCACTGCACCAGAAAAATAATGAAAGTTGATAGCAATGATCATTAATGGTCAAGGTGATGGCAGCGAGAACACCCAATTTTAAAGTAAGAGAAAAAACACAAGAAATGTATTTTTACGATAATAGGAAATTAAATGCTGAGGACAAGGACTTAGGGATGGGAAATTAATCAAATCATACAATGTTTATCCAATGATGGTAGAATGCAAAGTCGAGTTTAATACGGGTTCCTTACGCGTACGTACATGCAGTTTTAGGAATATCCTGTTCCTTCGTTACTTTTAACCAGAGTAAAGCCGATCGATGTTCGTAATTGTGGTACAGTAGATATCAGTTTGGAACAAAAAACAAAAGAGCCGCGTTCGAATTCTAGTGGATATTCACTGCATTCACTTACGAACAAATACCCTTGGGGAAATTATTAATCCATCTCTTCTTCTTCTTCTGGTTATTATTTAAGTAACAGGGCAGATTGGGTTCTATAAGCCTTTTTTAGTAAGCAATCTGTTACAGAAAGTAATGGCAACGTGCTGCGAGAAAAGTCAGTCATATATGGGAAGAGACATGATCGCCCAAGCGGTCAGTACTTAGATGGGTGTGCTTTATAACAAAGTACTCTAAGCAACCTCTTATAATCCGAAATGTTATTCGGCTTTAAATAACCCACAGAATATCATACCAATCCTTCGGTACTTGCTTTTGAGATATTTCATTGACTCTGATCCCCTCACCCCGAGGACTTAAAATGGTTGATTTGTGGTTTCGATCCCATAAAGAAGTTGAGAATAGAAAACGTATTAAAATTGGCTATCAATTCATGAATAATCGCAAACGGTGCATTATACACAGTTGAGTGATTTTTCGGTGGAGATTTCATACCTCGAGTAGATATTTACGAAACTTAGCCTAGTGTAAAGACATCATCATGGAGAATACAGCGAAGAGAAAGAAACTAACATTTAATATACTCGCTTAAAAAGTTCGCTCTACAACAGGCGCCTACATAACAAATATGCATTTATTATCGGTTGCTCCGTATGAGCCTGGCCTACAAAAAGAGTGAGCCTTAAATTGACGGGTAACGAAATCTTTAATATCACCAGTTCTATAGCATGTGTAGAAATAGAATTTATTAGAGATGTAGAAAGATCAGAGATAGATATTATCAGAAATAGATATTAGGTCATAGAATATTTCAGCGATAAAGCATATGTAAATTTAAAGGTGGATACTGAGGTCAACATTGAGCGGTGATAGTCTGTTCCATGCTTAAATACAATTTTCAGTGCTGCGAAATAGCATGAAAAATATAACGCCAAAGTAATAAAGATAATTTCGATAAATGAATCCAATGCAAAGTTCGACACAATCGGGAAGATTAATGAGGGGCACGAAAAGTTAGATAGGTTCTCAGAAACACGTCAAATGACGATATTATGATATTTTTCGCAAAGGCAAAGAGACACGAAAATGGAAAAACCCAGAGGACGAAGCAAAATTGAAAACACTTTCAAAATGGCTGAGTAATTCCCGTTGAAGATACAAATGTCATAAACTTAAAATTGGAATCGATCGTCAAATGTTTTCACTTGTCGGCCATCACAAACAAAAATGGCAGCATCAGTAACACACACACACACGCACACACACACACACACACACACACACACACACACACATAAACAGACAAAAAAGTCGGCCACCACAAACAAATGAAACGACAGCATCACTAACACACGCGCACACACACACACACACACACACACACACACACACACACACACACACACACACACACACACACACACAAGCACGCGCTCACAGTTACACAGACAAAAGAAAGCCAGATAGAGAGCGTATATAAAAAACAACAACAGATTAAGACCAATCAAATAGTGAATAAAAGCGATGGAACGTCAAACCTATTCATTATATTACTATTATGAAGAGATAGCATTATCAAAACTGCGTCTGTGCAGTTTAAGATGTTAACGCATTTATAAGGAAGTACTACAAGCAAGCTTGAAATTCAGTATATGTCATTTCGCCGAAGTGTAAACAACTTTGTTTTTCATAGCGTTAAACATGTCAGATTTCGTACCAAAGAATGTGTCTTTGGAGGGAATTTTATTGTACTACTTTATTTAAAGAAATCTTCAGCTGAAGCGCACAGACTTCTTGTTGAGACGTACAGCAAACATATTGTGGCAAAAGCAATATTCAGAGATTGGTTTAGAAGCTTTAAAAATAATGATTTATGTTGAAGATAAAGAACGCTCTGGTGCAACGAAAAAGACTGAAGACGAAAAATTAAAGACATTAATTCATGAAAACTTATGTCAGGCGCAAACTGAACTTGCAGAATCATTAGGAACTGATCACACAGTAGATTCGAAAAGTTTGAAAGCGTTAATAATAATTCAAAAGTAAGGACATTAAGTGCCGTACGAGTTGAAGCCGAGAGACATCGAACGGCGTCATGTCAAGTGTGAACAGCTGCTTCAACGGCAGAAAAGGAAAGTTATTTTTGCAGTATATTGTGACCGGCGATAAAAAGTAGATACACTAAGTGTAGAAGGTCGTGGGATAAGCCAAGGCGTGCATCAATATCGTCGGCAAAGCAGAATATCCATGGTTCAAACCTTCTGCTCTGCGTTTGGTGGGATCAGCTGAGTGTAGTTTTTATAAGCTGCGCAAACCGACCGAAACCATCATGGAAGATCTCTATCGACGACATTTAATGCGTTTGAGTCGTGCATTGGAGAAAAAACGCTCGCTATACCAGCAGAGACACGACAAAGTGATTTTGCAACATGATAACGCTAGGCCACATTTTGCAAAAAGGGTGAAAACCTTGGAAACGTTTAAATAGGAACTCCTCCACCACTCGCCGTATTCACCATATTCATTTTCCCGTCCCTTTATCACTTGTTCCAATAGATGGCCTAGATGCAGACGACAATTCTACTCCTGCAGCTTCCTCTCTCGCACTTCCCGCCTGTGGAACTCACTCCCGTATTCTTGCTTTCCTGACGGAAAATTTTTCCAGAAATTTAAAAGCAAAGTTAATACTCACCTACTAACCACTGGACTCTAGCTCCCCCCCCCCTGTATAATCTTCACTTTCTCTCCGCCCATGTATCTGTCATTGTACCTGCTTTCTCAGCTTTCTATTGTTCCTTTCTAACTAGCTTGTACTCCTCACTCTTTTCTAATTAATCTTTCTACATTTATGTAACCCCCTGCACATCAGTGGCGTTTCTGCCTTGCTCGGGGTGAAATGATTAAAAAAAAAAAAAAAGAAAAAAGCTAAGCAGATATTTTATTCTTAGTTTCATATTTGTTAATAAGTAATATCTTTGTCAATTAGTTTTATATTTGTAACTTAATAATATAATTTTAATTAGTTTAATGTTAGATAATTAGTAACAACTTTGTTAATTAATTTTATATTTGTTAATTACTTATATTTATCAATTAGTTTAATATGTGTTAATTAATTTAATATCTTTGTTAATTAATTTCATATTTGTAAATTACTACTATCTTTGTAATTTAGTTTTATATGTGTTAATTAGTAAAATTTTTGCTAATTAGTTTTAAATTTGTTAATAAGTAATATCCGTGGTAATTAGGTTCTTATATGTTAATTAGTAATATCTTTGGTAATTAGTTATATATTTTTAATTAGTAATATCTTTGTTAAATAGTTTTATATTTGTTAATAAGTAATATCTTTGTTGATTAGCTTAACATTTGATAAGTAGTAATATCTTTGCAAATTAGTTTTATATCTGTTATTTACCTATTTGCTAATTAGTTTTATATTTGAAAATTAGTAATATCTTTGTTAATTAATATAGTACTTATTTTTTCTTTATAATCATTTTACCCCAAGCAAGGCAAAACAAAAGAGGTGAGTGATTAGAAAGAGGAACAAGTTACGGGGTGTCAGAGAATGAGTAAGAGAATGATAAGAGTAGAGATTTGAAGAGGGATGCATGAGAGTAGAGTGGAAAGGAAGAACTTGATACAAGGGTTGTCAGGGAAACGATGCGAGTCAAGAAGATAAAAGATGGCAATTGACTTTAGATTTAAATTTTTGAAGATTGTATCTTCCAGAGAAGCAAGTATACAGAAGGAAATTTCACAGGTGTGAAGTGTGAGCAAAGAAGCTGTTGAAGTCGCGGTTACATTTGATTGGTTTCTTTCACAGTAAAAGGGTGGGATATAGCCACTAAATTCATCGACTAAATTCATGCAGAGTGGGGACTAAGGAACTAAGCTTATAGGAGCAGAAACCGTGAAAGTATTTGTAAAAGAGACAGAGGGAAGCCACATCACATTGTGAGAAAGTGACTGGAGTCGAGCTACCAGGTTGGAATCAATTACATTGCAAATTCTTCGTTGGATTTTCTCAAGAAGCCCAAGATGAATAGCAGGGGCACCCGACCAGATGTGACATCAGTATTCAATGCATGGGCGGATGGTAGATTTATATATGTGCAAGATGGATTTAGACGAGAAAAACTTACTGGCCCTAGACAGTGAACCAACTTTCTTAATTCGTAATATCTTTGTTAATTGGTAATATATTTGCTAATTAGTTTTATATCTGTTAATAAGTAATCTATTTGCCAATTAGTTTTTATCTGTAAAATAGTAATATCCTTGTTAATTAATTTCATATTTGTTAACTAGTAATATCATTGTTAATTAATTTCATATTTAATAATTAGTAGTATCTTTGATAATTATAACGCCAATTACATTGGTATCGTGATAGTATTTATATTTTTGGGTTTTATCTGAAGCATATTGCTGGCATTTAATAATTTTTTATTTCTCTTGCCTAACAGGTTTTATTTATATTTACTACATAAATTAATGAGAATAATAAATAATGTATTTTTTAAAGTTTATTAGATCCTACAATTGATTGATTTGTTTTTTAAGATTTATCAAGCCCTTAAGGGTTATTTGAAAATGAAATATATTTTTAGATTATTTTTCAGTAAGTAAATGTTTCATTAACAATTCTTGGAAAATAAAAATTATTTTCCAGATCTGTTTTATACTGTTTAACCCATAGATCGGGGTAAGAAGACATTGATTCAAACATTTCTCAAGAGTATTTGCGCGTAAAGTAAATGTAACGAACTCACGTGGAATTCGACTCGACTTCAATTGTGTCTTGTAAATCGCATTACGTTTTTTTTATTTTGAATTATATTCTCATTTAATCAACATTTCAACTATCTCTTTCAGATTTTAAGTAAATGTGCCCTTTTTGTTTCCATTTGTTATTAACATGCTCGCCTGTTCCGTATATGGTATTCTCAGCATCCTTCTGTAGAACTAAATTTGTGTTACCTCAACTTTTCCCATTAACTAACCGATATATAGGAGGGTTGATAATACAAGGAAGTTCAGCGTTATTTTTTGCAGTCCTTTGTTAAAACCCTTTCCAGATATTAAAACTTCTTTATTTGAAAGCTGGAGAAACACCTTGCTTGGAAGCAAAAACAGTTGAAATTTCTAAGACACATAGTAAGGAAAGACAGCCTGGAGAATTTAACACACAGGAGGTATTGAAAGCAAAATGACGGGGAAAATCAACTAGTAATCTACTTGATGAACCCGTGTAATCAAATGGCGGAACAATAATCGGAAGTGGATAGGAAAAATACAAACCTTTCTAAGAGCTATTATGAATAGGAAGTTGTGGAGAACCATGATCGCATATATCCTGAAAGATCACAAAACATAGAAGGAAAAGATGATAAGGTATGAATCGTTAGTTACAATTGTATGTGTAGGAATAACAGGATGTTTTTATACACTGCAAGGATGTCGCAATAATCCTAATTTATCCTCGTTCCCACCCGTCCAATATGAATTAGTTGTTGTTTTGAAATCTAGTTATTGTCCTGATTGCGTCATCTGTAAATGACATAGTGACAAAATGGGCGAAATCCAAACAACATTTGACGGGAAAAGGAACGCCTCGGCATGAGGTAAGCGTTAGTGTGCTAGTTTCGCCGAATATTAGGATTGAGTTTGATTCTACTACGTGTCCCATACTAAACTGGAAGTAGATTTTATGCCTCGGAAAAGTAAGTCTGTTTGATCATTTCCCTTGAATACTGAGTTCAGTTCTCGGCAGTGTGCCTAATTCTTGAGCTTTTTTTTTCACCAGAACAATACTTGGGGGGGGGGGGGGTTCTAGTGTAGAGTAGTTACTAGTGAGTTTTGTCTGATTAAATATTACTTTTAAACAATGACTATCCATATTGTGTGTCCCATTCTTTTGACCTTGTACTTTTAGCAAAAAAGGAGGAAAAGAAAAAATATTCACATTCTGGCAGCATATGAAACTACGTAGATAAACAATGGACACTTCACAAGCGACGGACAAAGAATCAATTACACACAGCGAGAAACGAAAGAAGAGTAGGACTCAGAAAAAAACAAAAGAAAAAGTTATTCGATACTGGTAACTACCAGACAGAATTATTAGAGTAAAAATGAAACGTAAAACATTCAATATCACTATTATAGACAAGTACGAGATAAATAGTGAAGGTTTACCCCAAATTAGTAAATAACAAAAGTTAGTGCAAATCCTCAAAAGTTTTTATTATCATGGTAGACCTAATTACAAAAGTCGGAAAAGAACAATATAGTGAATCAGTCGGCCAGAATAAACTTGGGCTGCGCATCTAACACGGAGAAAAACATTTCTAATGAGGCACAACAAACGGCCAAATAATGGCCAACTTTTGTTTCTAGAACATCCAAAAATCTTGTGTAAATAAATCCCTGGAGGTAACCATATATAATCGAATCGACTAACTTTTTTTAAAATATAATATGCATCAAATACAAAACCAAAATTCCACTTAAGGTAAAGTGAACTAGATGACCCGTAGAGTTGAATCAAACTCGCTGAAAACAATTTTGAAATATGCAGATGAAATCAAATTTCGCAAGTCAGTGGAAAAATCTTTTATGATCAACGAAAGCGAGAAAGAAAACTTAACGTGTGAGTGTGAAAAAACACTTTTTCTTATATATATATATATATATATATATATATATATATATATATATATATATATTGTGACGTGAATTAATAAATATACTTATGCGGAGGGTGTACAAATGTGTAATATTATTATTCAAGCAATAATTATAATAATAGCAACAATAAATCTACACTTTAAACAAAACGTTCACGGCTTCTCGCACTTTTCTTATATATATATATATATATTGTGACGTAAATTAATAAATATACATACGAGGAGGGTGTAGAAACGTATAATATTATTCCCGTGTTAATAAAGCAGTGCTAAATGCATGAACAAAGCCGCATTACATATATACATATATATTAATAAATATACATATTATTCTACGTCTATGGTACAACTCGGATATATATATATATATATATATATATATGTGTGTGTGTGTGTGTGTGTGTGTGTGTGTGTGTGTGTATAATTACGTGGTTCGCATGTACGTGTTTGTATCTATATACTGTGTATATAGATATAGATGTACGGTATGTATAATAGATTTTTCGGAGTTCCGGGTTTCAATCCTGGGTTAGGAAGCGAACTGGGTCTAAGCCGTACTAATGATCTGTAATACAGTGAAACAGATCTGTCTGAGGATGACTATAGTATTTACACTATCACACCCTGATTGAGCACTCTGGAAGAGTGGGAGACTTTGTAAACAGTAGCTACTCCGGCATATACGCATCGCTCATTCGATAATGAATTGGAGCACTCTAGCTCTTGGGCGTGTTTATACGCGCTAAAAAGTATTTCTGCTTCTACCGGACGCTCGTGGCCTAGGGGTAGAATCGCCGATTTGGCCGGGTTTCAATCCTGGGTTAGGAAGCGAATGGGGTCTAAGCCGTACTGATGAGATGTAATACAGCGAAACAGATCTGTCTGCGGATGACTATAGTATATATATATATATATATATATATATATATGCAGGTTTCTAGAAAAATGACAGACAAGGTATGATGGTCAAATTGTTTATGTCATTTTTTTTTATGCATACTAAAATTCCTGCCACCTTAATTTCATTAGTCAATGTACTCTTAGATATTAAATCGGCGTCATTAAAAATTTCCTTACGAGATCCTACGAGAATTCATCCTTTCGGTCATTCTTCAAAGAACTCTATAACGCCAAGCAAACACTCGTCAACTACGGATTTCTCAATTATTTGGTTGACTACCATTTTATTTCTAATCGGAGAATTAACAAAAGTAAACAAGCTGATAATAATAGTAACTTTAATATATACTACAAAACACAAATTCATAGTAATTACAAACAGGACGAATCTTCACTCCGAAACATCATTCGAAAATACGCAACTCCGGTCGAATTACGCAAAAAAATTAAATTATCTATTACACTTAACGTCTAACCTTATCATCAAAAACAACAATTTACCCGCGAGTTACAACCTACAACGAACCAACATTATATACTAATTTACATGTCCTTTGAAGAACTGCGTTCATGATCCTAATTTCGAAAATAATTATATCCGCCATACCACGACGAAATTGCCTCGAAGACTGACGCTGCATCTCTCTCAATGGAGCTCAATTCGATCTCAGGGAGATTTATCAAACCCTATTTGGAAAATACTTGTTGATAACACAAATATCATAGCATCATTCACAAGAAAAAAAAAGACTAAAAATAATGGAGCCCTTATTATTAAAAACAAAAAATACAGAATTCAGTCACATCAACTACGAACACACTAGCAATCTGCTTACCGTGTTCGATACATAACACATGCAACTACTCTACACCATACAATACACAACTTACATTTTGTTATGCGTGAAAAAACATTCATCCTTGAAATTGACTAAAAGTATAGCTGAAAGCGCTCGGATAAACAAAACATTTAGAAAATTTTTAATTAAATTATGTTCTCAAAAGAAAGAAATCATAAGAATACATGAATACACCTTATCTGTAATCTTTAATGAAACCTGTATAAAGAAAAGATTGCTGCCCAAATATACAATATATGTATGATTACATATGTGCGTATATATATATATATATATATATATATATATATATATATATGTTTTAGACTGCGTTAGTTTTTTCATATATATATTTATATATAATTTGGAAATGAGTTATTTTTGCAACATAAGTTTCAACCTTTCGGTATCTTCAGACGATTTACAATAACTGATATATGTTTTTTAAACGCACGAACAGTGATTTTTATGAACGCGCTAATGGAATTTTCAAGCAACCGAAAATTTTCAAAATTAGGGAGGAGTTATTCAAGGATCCTACAGCAATTTAATCCCCGTTTGTATGACCCTAGAATGTATTTATAGTTATTTTTGACCCTAAGAACATTTTCGAATACAAACCTTAGCCAAACAAACAAGTAACAGAAATCGAAACATTATTTGGTTCGACATACCGTTTAACTCAGAAGTAAAATCCAAAATAGGACAAATATTTTTTTAAATTAATCAATAAACACTTCCCAAAAATACTTATAATTAAACGAAATTTTCAATAGGAATTCAATCAAATTAAATTATAGCTGAACTAGTAATTTAGAAAATTTACATAAAAAGCAAAACACCAGAAACCCAAATAACAACATGCAAAATAACCTTATTAACAAGTAATGTAAATGTAAAGAGAAAAACAATTGCTCTCGTAACGTACTTTGCAAAACTGAAGGTGTTATATACAAAGCAGAGGTACATAACATTGAAAGACAAAGAAAAACATTTTTATGGGGGTCTACGAAAGAGAGTTTTAAAATCGGATGGAATAATTATAAAGCTACATTTATACTGGAAAACCTAAAATATTATACCAAATTGGCTAACCACGTATAGAAATTAAACTTGAAAAATGGAAAAAGATCCTAATATAACTTGGAGTATAGCTAAAATAGCAAAACTATACAACGGTGGCAGTGTATGCAGATTGTGTCAGGAGGAAAAGTTTGCTATTATGCTATTCCCAGAACGAAAAAAAAAAATACTATAAAAATGATCGGAAATTATTTTCAGATGTAATCATACCTATTAATACATAATAGGTTCATACAAACATGGATGAAAGTGTTGTAGGATCATGAGACAACTTCTCCCTAATTATGAAAATTTTCGGATTGAAAATGCTAGTCGCGCGTTCGTAAAAATTCCCTTCTCATGCGTTTAAAAAACGGAACAATCAGTTATTGTAAATCACCTGAAAGTGCCGAATGTTTGAAACCTAGGTTGCAGAAATAACTTATTTCCAAATGAAAATTCTTCAAACGTTCTACAATATAAATGTATTAAACACTTTTGAATATAACTGTGTACTGTTCTAATTTAATTAAGACCCCCCCAAAAAAAAACAACTAATTAAGAACACCATACGACGAAGCACAAAAGAAATGTGGATACAAACAACAACTACAATATAGACCTCCATATCATCTGGTTTAATCCACCATACAACAAAGCCGTCAAAACATATATATATATATATAGGTGTGAGTTTGTAACCCTGGGTTTCACGCTCTTGCGATCGTCAGACAAACTGATTAATTTTTTAAAAAATTGGTTATATGTAGGGTTGCGTATATTCGTGTATTTTTGTGGAAGTGGGGGAAATCTGTCGTCACGACAGACGCAGACATATATATATATATATATATATATATATATATATATATATATATATATTTACATTTGTACACCCATCAACGCGCGCAAGGACACACATACATACGCACGGGCGTTCGTTCACTGAGGCTTGCATAAACATACACATGCGATCGTGCGGGGTTCGTTATATATATGTATATGTGTGCCGTTGCACACATACATACGCATTCGGTTAGTGTAATCGAATGGTGTAGTGATGTTGACGCGCGGACAGTTGTCGATTTCCCGTACGTGCATATGTACTTTTGATGGGTTTTGTGTGAAACTATGATAGGTAAGAATTGCTATTATTTTATTTAAGGCTGTATTGTTATTTTTTGTTTTAAAGTCGGTTATTGGCTTGTTATTTAATTTTTTGTGGTTGTGTATATTTAAATGGTAGAAATTCTAATTTGTAATGCTTGTTAGTGTTTATTTGTGGTGTATTAATTATTAATTTTACTATGGCAGAGACGTGTGATTTTTTTTTATCCGTTTGGCATAAATTGTGATAATAGTTATTTATTTTCATGTCTGCATTTGTGATGGGTGTGCAAATGAATATATATATATATATATATATATATATATATATATGTCAGCGTCTGTCGTGACGACAGATTTCTCCCACTTCTACAAATATATATATATATATATATATATATATATATATATATATATATATTGACTATTTGCGCTCTCATTCCCTGATTGAGCACTCTGGAAGAATGGTAGACTTTGAAAAAACAGTAACTACTCTAGCATGTACGCACCGCTCATTCAGTAATGAATTAGAGCACTCTGGCCACTTGCGTATGATACATCATACGCTAAACGTCTACCTCCTTCTACCGAATGCCCATAGCTCAGAGGTAGAATCACCGACTGACGCCAATTGAGTCGGGTTTCAATTCTGGGTTAAAAGCAATCGGATGTCTAACCGTACTGATGTGCTGTGATACAGCGAAACAGATCTGTCTGCTAATGACTATATATATATATAGTTAATAAACAGGCTTCCCACACAATTACTTTTTGTCAATTAATTGATAAATATCGGAAGTGTTGCCGTAGAACGATATTTGCAGAAAGTTCCCGTTGTATTGTATTTCATCCACTAAGCTTTTCTCACACCTGAAAGCTTTACACACCGCGTATCACATCAACCACTTTCCAATTTGTGTTAATTTTAGAAATCTTATCACGAGCTTCGGATGTGCGTTGTGGTATAGTGGATATCGACCCGGAACATTGTCGCTTCCACTTCGGATTTTAATATTTTTGGTCCGTCAGCATCTCTGTGTATTTTAGGTTGCTCTCTCTTGTTGTGAAGCTATACACTTCATGAGATGATGTTACCATTTTTGGAGACATTCTCGGAACTCGTTTTTCAGAAATATCTTTCAACAAGCTCGTCACGTGCCAGGGACATCAGTAGATATATGACTTTTCGGCTCAGTTAACATTTTGAGATAATCACAAACATTTACTAAGCCTGACGAATAAGTTGGATGGTCTATGAACTCGAAACGCATCAAAAGCTCAGTTATTTTCTTATTCGCAGATCGACCATGAGAATATGCCACACTGTTTCTCTATTCCTATTAAGTTCTTCTAAATATCCAGTCACACCATTAAAATCTCATTTTGAAAGCGCCAAATTTAGGCGCCTTCTTCACCTTTGCACTTGTTCTTTGTTTTTGGCGACCAAACTCCCGTCCCCCTGGTTGGCCCACATTCTTGCTTTTTTTACTAAAATGATTCTATTTCTTCATAGCAGTTTTCCCATAAGGCATTTATAATCGAGATAAGGTTTTACTGGTATTTTAACAAACTCTTACACAAAACTTGATGCTAGTTCACTGCTCTAACTTCCTTTCACTTATTTTCCATCAACAGTATAAAATGAACGTATAAATTTCTCTTTCTCTCACTTTCTCTCTCTCTCTCTCTCACACACACACAATATCATTCCACACACACACACACACACACACACACACACACACACACACACACACACATATATATATATATATATATATATATGATTTGAAGGTGAATTGGCATGGCCAAGAATGCATTCCAGAGGCTGAGTAGAGTTTTGAAAGACAGGAAAATGTCGCTAAAAACAAAGAAGAGAGTACTGAATTGTTGCGTGATGTCTGTTCTTCAATATGTCAATAAATGCTGAACAATCGTCACGAAGATGAAGGAGAGATTGGAAACAACCGAAAGGTGGTTCTACTAAAGGAATACTGAAGATAAAATGGACCGAATAAGTGAGCAATGATGATGTTTTAGAGAGAATGGAAACGAAAAGGTACTAATACTCAACATCAGGAAAAAAGACAGCTGAAGTTCCTGGGACATGTAATGTGAAAGGGGGCTTGGGAAATCTGATACTCAGCAGTCAGATAGATGAAAAGAGAGATAGGCGAAAGCAACGCTTGACATACTTGATGGGCTTGAGCAAATGGATAGCAGGGCTGGGTTTGGATGGAGTAACAGGAAAAAGCGTGCTAAGAACCACTAGGGATAGGGAGATTTGGAAAGCCTTGATCGTCTACCGCACATAGCACAAAAATTAAACTTCTTCCGATTACTAATGTAAATAAAGTAAAGCTTAGTTTATTATTCGTTCATTATTCTTGCATTTAACTCGGTTTAAGGCCCGTCCTTATTGGCATGGACAAAAATTACCTGTTT
Organism: Ascarosepion bandense; assembly: GCA_037127315.1. NCBI lineage: Eukaryota > Metazoa > Mollusca > Cephalopoda > Sepiida > Sepiidae > Ascarosepion > Ascarosepion bandense. Next base: position 6,298,087 of record JBBBDQ010000663.1, on the reverse strand, counting down.
CCAGCGTCCATTGTCAATGAGATATTAAAATATTGCAATGCTTTAATTTAGTGTAATGGTGTTAGAGTCTGAATTCACCCGGACCTCTTATAAAATCAACTGTCTTTTTGATACTGATAAAATGACGATATTAATATGTATATATAAATAAAGGCATACAAGATTTTTTTTATTCTCATCTTGGTGACATCGGCTGTGGAGTGGGAAGTTGGTCGGGTCGGATAGTCAGCACACACACAAGGGAGACAGCCGAAAGGCCGCTCACCCCCCTCTCTCTTTTTATCGGCTTGTCTTCCAATCTTCCGATCTCAGCTTTGACCGACTGACTCTTATAACGAGTCAGTCGGTCAGATTTGCCTCTTATAACGAGTTTTGTTAAGACTACGTCATCTTTTAGGCACACTGTTTACAAAACAGTTCCTAGGTTTATATTATCTGACTTTGGCTTCTCTGATTATATAAACACAATTTTGTCGGCATTCCTCAACTTTTGAAACAGTATTTATGTTCAAAACAATATTTATCCTCCTTTGTCAGCCAGCTTGCATTTTTGCTGGTTCATAAAAATACACTTCTGCTCGAAATTACACACAGGGTCATTTAATATATAAAACAAGAAAATCCGCTTCCCATCCTGAGATGAAATATATGGATGAGGACAGGAACAAATACTACACTCTTATTGTAGGTCATCTTTTTAACATATATATCTACACCCCTGTCAAATCTTGAACGTTTATGTAATCACCGAATAATGTTAGAAATAATAATACGAAGCAACACTGACGTAATCATCAAAACTCGCAATAGAAACTGATTATTCAAGTTTTACAAGTTTAAGTGGCTGAGTGCTCATGTACTGATGAACACAATTCAAACAAACAAGTTTAAAGAGAATAAAAGAACTATACGTGTTAAGTGATTTAAAAAAATAGAAAAGAGATAAGAAAAAAATGAGTCAACCTACATGGAAAAATGAGAGATTATTACAATTTGAAAAATAATCTCAAGGTAAAAGTGTGGAAAACATGATAAGCAATACTAGATATAAATGGAATGATAAAATGAAGTGAATACGATTCAGCCATCAGGAACAAAGGGTTGTTAGTCTTTGAACGCAAATGTGTCCACACATGCTAATAAACACAAATAGGCATGTCTCTTATCATGCGTACATTCAAGCAAATACGTGTACATATCTATCTATGTCTAACCCTCACCGTATATATATATATATATATATATATATATATATATATATATATATATATATATATATATATCTTTGTCAGTCTTCATTGCTATCTATTCACTTGTCAATAATCTAGCTCAGCTAAATATGAATTTCCCCTACTGATTTTGAAATCAAGCAGGCACTCCCTCTCTGCAATGTTGGCGTAACTTAATCTTCCTAGTCCCCATTCTATGCATTTGGCCTTATGACACACTAAGCTTAGTTTTGTAACTGACCTGTACACGTATGTATGATGTAACCACTCCCCAAATACATATACAGTAGTAGTTATAGTTTTTACCTAAAAGTTAGTAATAAACTCTTGGGAAGAAAAGCATTTAATGTTAACTAAATGTCCAAAATATTCAGGGGAAAAAACGATCGGATGTTATGTGATGATAAATCCAGTATTTTATAGTGTTGCGTGCATTTATTTTTATCGTAAAAAATACGAAAGAACGTCGAAAGATTCATTATCGATGACGTAAACTGGAACATGCATTCTTCATTATGGAACAATGCAGTAATCTTTTAAAATTCAAAGTTGCAGACACTTAAGAAGTAAATCATGAAACTGTTAAAATCAGCGAAAACATTGACATATCAGAAAATTTCAGGAAACCTCCTCTTAAACGATTCTTAGTAGATACTATTTACTACTACTACTACTACTACTACTACTACTACTACTACTACTACATAATAATAATAATAATAATAATAATAATAATAATAATAATAATAATAATAATACACTTAGATATGTGCGATTTAAAAAAAGAAAAGAAAGATACGGTGTTTATCAATATCTAACGATATTTCGACAGTATCTGCATTGTTATCGATCCTGACCTTGCATTTCAGCACTATTCACTTTTTTAACGTACACTTCCCTGTGTCTTTATATAAATACCTTCATGGTAACTGTCCTGGTAAGCTTTCTTTTATGATACCTGGACTTTACGTATTTAAGCGCAGTACGAGATTGGTGATGTGTTTTATGGTGCAGAAATCGGAGAGCCGAGTTCGAATTACGGTTGAATCCCTTGCTTTCACTTACGCGCAAATACCCTTGAAAAAATTAATTAATCCGTCTCTTCCGTTAATCGTCATGTTTTGTTCTCTTAATTCCCGTTCTTTTACCGTTCTATCTCCCCTTAATAATATTTTTCTTATGTTCTCACACACTCAGTAACCCCTTTTGATTTAGTGAATTTATTTCCTTCCATGTGGTGAAATGATTAAAAAATGTCTGCGGAAGTGATAGAAAATATTAACTTGGTGTATAAATTGAAGTCGCAAAAGTACGATAGTCTGTGAGAGCAATGCATAAGAAGTGGCTGGACAACCAATATATTTTATGTGATAATTGTTATCTCGATCAGAGTAGAATCACTTGCAATTATTAAAAAAACAATTAAGAAAATTTCTGAGCATGCTACCTGGAAAACGTTCTATGAACGAATTCTAAAAGTAGTATTGACCGGCAATATCCGTGTATTACGGGAGCTCTGTCGGCGTAGATACAGGCAAACAAGAGTTTCTGCCAGATGCAGATTACGAAAACAAGAAACAAATATCCCAAATAAATATGTTAGCCAAAAGTTTAATAGCACGTTTAAAAAAATGATTTTCAAGTCATTGCAGTGTCTAAAAGAGAGGATCAGCAACAGAAAAGGAGACAGGATGTAGATATGCTTATCCTAGAAATCGGGTGAATAGGCACCAAATAATGTGATCAGTTTTGATATTTATTGCTGTTTCGATCTGACTCAACAGCTGTTCTGGTCTGGTGCACTTGCATCTCATTTAGTCTATCAACAGGTGTGTCGACATACATTTATATCTTGGTCAACCTTTGAACTTTCCAGCCGACCCTTATATAAACAATATAGAAGCGAGTTATTATGACAAATGATAATTTTCATCGGCTAATTTAATATACACACAAATGGATATCGGCTCAGAAAGAGAAATCGGAAATCGGAGTTCGAATTCCAGTTGAATTTGTTGCATTCATTTATACGCAAATACTCTCGGGAAAGGTATTACTCTATTTATTTACCCTCCAACTATGGATTAAATAACAGGACAGATTGGGTTCTAAAATCTTGGTTGGCAAGAAAGTAATGGCATCCTACTGTGGTAAACTCTTCTGTCTAGTTAGTCATGTCTCTTTCGCGATACGATAGCCCAAGCGTGTATCACATATTACACTTAACTGGCTGACATGATTTACAAAAATAAAAATGGGTGTACAAATAAAATTTACTTTCTCTCCGAATTTATTTAACCTGTACAGATAGACTATTCTAAAAGAACTAGAATACATAGCGAGATTATCTTAGACAGAACCTTATTTAGATACTTTACACAGATAACACTGTTTTGACGGTAGATCCAGAAAGAAAATTGAAAGAATAGAAGAAAAAGTACTCGAAATCTGGATTGATTCTTTTTCTACGATATTTCAACACTTTGCAGGCTATTTAAAGCCAGAAAATATTTAAATTGTATTTTGTTTTTTGAGGTAATAATGGGTTAGTCGGACTAACCTTTCTGACAATATTTGCGCGTAAATGAATTTAATGAACCCAACGGCATCAGGTACTTGGCTGTCCGATTAACAATTCCGATCAATTATTTATTACACTACTCGCACATTAAAGCATCTGGTATACCCAAGAAGTCACCCATCTAGGTACTGACCACTCTCAACATTGCTTAACTGCCGTGATTGTTCAAGAACAGATGTTTCAATGTGATGTGTTCGTAAGTAAAACGAAAATGAGTTCCCGTTAACTTTAAAACTGGATTTATCGGGAACGTTAAAATATAGTGGGTGGAAAAAATTAACTATCTCGGTGGTAGAGTAAGAGACAACTGGAAATATGACACACAAATATGGTGTGTACATAGATATAATAAAAGAAGTAATCTAGAAACTATGCAAGATATTAAGAAATGATAAATATAGTCAAAAGCAAAGAAACCAGTGCGAGACTGCTATATAACATTTTTCATAATCATTTCACCCCAAGCAAAGCAGAAATGCCACTGGTGCGTAGGGGGTTACAGTAAGAGAATAAAAAAAGGTGCAGAGGTTTCCGAAGAAAAGATAAGAAATGAATGGGAATCAAGTAAATAAAAGGTGGCAATTGATGCTGCATTTAAACTTTTGGAGATTGTAGCTATCAGGGAATCAAGGGAAAGTGGGAGAAAAGAAACTATAGAATAGAAGAGGCGGTTATATTTAACTTAAAAGAGTGGGACCTAGATGCCAATCTAGTAGCAGTGTTCTATAACTTTCTGTACGATAATGAATGTTTGACAATTTCCTCACCGGTGACGAACAGATATGAAACTATAGAGATATGTTTTTTAAAGACGATTGTTGAGAATACTGTGGACAGAGTAGTTAAGAAACTGGGGAAATGTTAAGGAAAATAAGAATTATAAGAAAATCACAGTCAAGAATCAGAAAGAGATTCTGGGAAATTTAATTGAACCTTTGCAGGAGAAAAATCGTGGGTAATTTCAATGAGAACAAGTTTGAGTAAATTGATGACAGAGTAAGAGTTACGAAGATGAAAACAGCTGGTAAAGAGGGAATAGAACGACAAAAGATAGATAGCTGTGGAGAGCCTGAATCACCCGATTGTTGAAAGAGCATGAAATGTAAAAGAAGAAACTGTACAGAACTATGACAAAAACATATTACGCAGTATTTCATCGAATAATAAAATTACATTGTAACTAAGCGCTGATCATCAGTGTGACGCGTCAGTCATTTTCATCATCTTTTTATTTAGGAAATACACCGTGACAAACTACAAAAAAAAATCACAGATGACTGAAGTTATTTTTGAAATCATTATTTTTATAAAATCTTTTTTTTACATCTGTTACCCACCTCTAATTAATTTCCTGATTTTTTTTAGAAGTTTACTTCTGTCCGTAGTTTTTGTTTTATTAATTAAATACAGAACTCATTGGAAAATGAAAATCAATATTTTTTTCAAACAGTTGCTACTTTTCCGAAAATCTGCTCTCTAACACGACCCCTGGCTGGGTCCAACCAACCTTCCTGAGCTTTGATCGATCCCGCCACGTTGTGTTGTTGATCTCGGATTTGCCACATCGGGATTGCTTATTATCATTTGACGAGGCTGGTCCAAACATGCGAGAGACTGGTCTATAATGAAAACTGGATTTAAAACCGCAACGACACAGTGTAGATTTATATATATTTATGTATATCTAAAAACGCAAGATTACAAACAAGTCAAATCAAGAGACGAAAGAGAAATATCGGTTGACTGGTATTTCATTAGCACTATAATATTCGTGTTATATTATTTCAACGGGACGATGGTTTATTCAATTTCAAGTCAGTTGAATTTGGACTGACTGTCTTTTGCAATCTCTCTCTCTCTCTCTCTCACTCACTCTCTTATTCTTTCTAGCCGCAGTCCTTGTTTCAGCCCAACCGTATTATTCAAACCACCATTCACTAGACCCAACTAATGACGACTACCGTCTCGTCTCAGTCGTCGGGCCCAACTAATGACGTCTAGCGTTTCGTCCCAAACACCGGGTCCAACTAACTAATTTCGTCTTGCGCCCTGGTTTTGTTAAACAAGCACCCAGGCCGAGGTGAGAAAGTGATGTATAGGGTTTCCATTTCCCTCACTGTATAACTCTTACCAGCTCTAAATGAAGACAATTACATTTAACATTTCAACTTCCAAGGGAAGGGGAGGAAAACCCATTCCCTGTTATTGTCTGCCTGTTCGTACCAGCTGTCCTGGTAATCAGTACACAGGAAATTCTCAAGACCGTATTTTGACCTAGGGTCACATAAGGTCAAAACCCATTGACAAATATTTTGACTAGAAATAGGTAACTAACTTGGATAAATTCGCTTATTTCTCTCAACAAAAGAAATTTGTACCTAGTGAATCTTTTTATCTGTAGTTCCACTTGTTAACATTTCGTCTAGTTTTCCCGAAAAAAATAATTGTATTATCTAATTTTAGAGAAAGCTCTTATCTTGAACCTCACTTAAAATTAATACCAGCCTTCTAAAAATAGGGTTACAGTAAAATAAAAAATACAATAAAACGATATCATTTTTTATTTGGATAAACTTTTAATTGTTTTATAAACAATATATATTCAGGAAATCATAATCCGAAGTAGAAAAAATTATTCCGTCGAATAATGTATTTTTACAAGAATTATTTATATTTATATTTTTTAATTATAATATTTTATAAAGTATTAGGTTATTAAATTAATAAGTGAAAACCATATTTACCAATCGAAAATTGAAACGGTTAATACAAATCTTCACGCACCAAGATTTTCAAAATTATTAAAAAATATTTTTATGTGTAGGGATCTTGTATTTTTTGTATGGAATGTCATGAGTAGCATATCATTAAAAGGTCACGTGTTTCAAGGGTTGTTCCCTTACAGTAAAAAAAGAAAAAACTCATATTTTTCGGTAGTGTACAATTCATTTATTTCACTTCCATGTTTTGTGTACGATTCAACATTCAACAGGCTTTGCAAATTATCCTTTCAAAATTTAAAGTTTTATTTTTTTAATTGATAGTTTCGTTTTTTAAAACCTAAAAGACTTCACAGATCTTTTAATTTCTCCTTTGCATATTAAGTATCTAAACTATTCAGAAGACCTGCATCGAAATACTCAATAATAACATCGCTACCCGGAAAATAAGATATATTTGGACAATTGATTGTGTAATATGTTATTATGTCGGCAACATTGTGAATTTTGTAAATCTATTTTATATGATTTCCTAGTTAATAACTATCAATTCAACAAATACGAAGTTGGTGTTGACTATGTTATGCTGGGACTGTATTTGAAAAATTAGCTCAGCGATGAGAACGGTTAAAGAGGTAACAAAAAAAATAAAAAATTAAAAAAAATAAAAACAGCCCTTTTCAGTGCAACAAAATATTCCAAAATGTCTTTGTTGCATATAGCAGATTATTTTTTATATATTATTTACGATATTGGATGATAATTACATAAAATAATAAGAGTAAACAATTATATAATTAAAAATATAAAGTTCTATAAAAATATAAAGAAGATAACTGTACCATGTCATAAACATCATGATAACAATTAATAATAAAGAATAATATGAAAAATAAGATTTTAAAATATAGAAATAAATAATAAATAAAATACCATAACTCGTAATAAATTATTGAACTACATCTATCATAGTATTTAATGTCATTATTATTTCACTTATTACATTTTTAAGTTAATTTATTAAGAAATTATAACATTCTAAATTTTATTTTTTCAGAAAGCATCTTCAAACATAAAGCTGTAAAGCTAATTAACTAAAATTCAATAAAATAATAGATAATTGCTGAAAATATAATGTTATTTTTTTTAATTACTAGGTAGTTAAACTCCAGAAACGAAATGTTCACATAGGTTTCATAAGTTTATGTTAATTATGGTCAACTATAATTAGTTTGTCAGCACGTCTGGCTGTCATCAATCACTTCATATGTCCGAAAGATAAGACTTCCGTGATTAAGAAATAATTTATTCTAAGTTTCATGCTGTAAACAAGTTATACTTGTTTCAATTCAGATTGATTTAACTTTAAATTTGATACTTTTCTACAAACAATGTGTCAAAGATACATATTTTATTTTTGTAGGATTATTAATACTGAAAATTAACTTTTGTTTACAAAGTAATCAAAATTTGAAAAATGTCCGCTAAAAGGAAAACTTTCAAAACATTTTAGGTTCGAATCAATATAATTTCTATTTGAAATACATAAGAATATTATGCATGCAAGGAAATAGTTTAATTATTTATCTTTCAATTAAAACTAAAATGAAAGCTTCAAAAAAAGTTACTTTAAAACGTAGAATTGAAAATGAATGGAGGTACGATGTAGCAGACACGCAGAAATTCATAGATAAACATCTTGTATGTGTAGATGTAATAAATATCTTTTTCATATTAAACATTAAGAATCATCTTTATAAATTTATCACTATTATTACTGCGTCTACGCTTCTCTTAGTTTGCAAGTTTGTTTTTTTAACTTTGTGACGCATGTTACCGTTACAGGTATCATTTAGTTGAAATGAAGAAAAATATCTTGAAATACGAAAAAGTAAATTTATTCAATAAAATCGCAATTGTCTTCAACCACAGCCTACACACGACTTTGGAATCTCTTTCAACTCTTCTGGTCTGTCTTCTTATTTATGTTGGTGAATGCCGCCATAATCCTTGCCTTCGGTTCATCTTTGATGTTACAAGGATTTTGTTCAACTGCACCCCACACATAATAATCAAGGTGGTTGGAGTTTGGGAAGTTAGGTGGCCATATTGAAGGGATAATGTGGCTACAGAAATTCTCTGATAACCACGTTTGGGTTCTCGTGCTTATGTGGCATTTCGTCAGATATAGAATCTTCCAGTAACCGCCCTCTTGACGCAGGGCAGCACCACCTCCTCAAGACACTTAATATAAGTATCCGCGTTGAATCGGAGGCACTGTGGGAAGATGAATGGAGGCATAAGATCAACATTACAAGCGACCACTCCAAACCCATTCGTAATCACCATTAGACTCATCCACCAGTTTTCGAATCCTCTGCACTATTTTCAGATTGACATCCAAACACTCTGAAATGTTCGTACTGGCGCGAATGATAAACAGTACATGATGCCGTTTCCAATTTCTCGCGGATATAATTGCGTTATGTTGCTCTTTTTTCACAAACAATTCCCAACTGACCCTACTACACTGTACGATAGACAAAGTAAAAAAACAAACAAAGCGCATACGCGAAATTAAAATATAAAATAGTGACATTTTATCGGTGGCGTCCTATATATATGTATATATATATATAGGACGACATATATATATATATATATATATATATATATATAAATATATGCCACTAAAAAATTTTTAAAAAGAGATTAGCATGATGAAAAAAGCCCTAAACTTAATAAAAATAAAGTTTTATCGTCAAAATATTTATGGTTTTATTAAGAGAAAAAACTAAAGTATTTTTATTATTCTATTCATGTTTTTAATTCTTTCAAGCACATGCAAAATTTTTGCTGAGTGAACCCTGGATTAATATAAGGGTTTTATCGTCCTTTTTGGTGTTAAAAACAAATTGATTTGGAAATTTTCGCAAAAATCAAATAATTTTTAATTTTCATGATATAGTCACGGTTAAATTAAATTATTTTTTAAATTACGTAATATATTTTGATTAACATTTATAAATAGCATCTTGTTTCACCATTAAATTAATGAAAAAAAGAAGTATATAAATCATAATCCACATTAGATTGAATCTATAAAATACTTTAATATATCAAACTTAATCGAAATTACTTTTAAATCCTTAAGCTACTCTAACAATTACAAAAAATATATATTTATATATTTACTAGCTGTATAACCCGGTGTTAATCGGGGATTTTAGTGGTTATGTTGAAATGATAAAGTCGAGTGCTTATTCAAAAAGCTCCAGCATAAGGTTTCCGTAAGGAGTAAGTGAAAAAAAAATACGAAGTAAGTATTGGTTTTTGTTGTAATTGTAAAACGGGATTCATGCTTAGTTAATTTTGCCAATAAACGGGAATGATTTATGTACAATGGAAAGAACGGGGGTGGGCGGGCTAGCGTTACGGGAGCCTGTAATGTGATGTGATGACGTTGTGACGCAAAAGTGGATAGATTGTCACTGTAACGTCGGAGGGGTTGGCACCATGTAGAAAACGTGAAAGTGTTATGCCATATGATAAGTTAGAAGTTACGAAAAAGATCTGACTTATTTTTAATACAACTAAGCGTGTCTTAGAAATAAACGATCTCGAAAAGCAATATTTTCCTTTAACTTTGAGCCAATTGATTCGTTTGCATATTAAGGCATCAGATCTTGATCTACCAGTGACACGACTTTGGTTGAAATTGAGTAAAGCGTCTTGGATAAATGCATAAAAATGAGCAAATGACACCCCGAAATTTGTTTGTCGTTGATTCTTCACGAACCCTGTACATTGATTTGAAAAAGTTTTGTGTACATCAAAGATTCGGACCTTGATCTACAAGTTACCCGATATTGGTTAAATTCGCATAAGGCGTCTCGAAGGAGATGAGTTGGTAAATTTTAAGCGTTTCGGTAATTTCTGCCGTACCCTGTAAACCGATTCGAAAAATTTTTGCGTAAATCCAAAGGTTCATGTCACGATCGACAAGTGATTCAATTTTGGTTGAAATCGGACTAAGGGTTCGGAGAATTAGGGTTCGTTAGAATGGACACACACACACAGACATATATATATATATATATATATATATATATATATATATATATATATATTCCCGGATGTGCGTTGTGGTGCAGTGGCTAATCGATCGGAACGACAAACCGCGTTTGAATTCCAGTTGCATTCACTTAGGCGCAAATATCTTTGGGAAAGGTATTAATCCGTCTCTTCTCCCTTCAGCTACAAGTTAAATAGCAAAAGAGATTGGATTCTACAGCCCTGGTATCAATCAATTAATGGTAACCTACTGCAAGGAAATCTTTTGCCCGCTAAGTCATGTCTCGTTTGAGACATGATCGCCCGAGCGTGTATCACCTATGGCACTTACCAGGCGGAATAACAAAGCAACAGATAATTTCAAGGGCTGAAATGGCGATTTCAGGAGCTGAAATCATCATCGGCAACAGTGTACTACCGCGTAGCTGTGTGAATGAGTGGACCGAGAAGTTTAAAAGTGTCCGAACGAGCGTGACGCACGAAGAAGGGACAGGAAGCTCGTCAACCTCCACCATTGACGAGAGATCCGTAATGGAGGTTGAACTCGGGTGATGGTAATGGCGAACCGGCGAATTATCCTCGATGAGGTTGCATATTCTAAGACCACTCCTATTTGTTCCTATTTGTTGATCACTGCTAACAGAAACGCCATGTTAGCAGTTTAGAACAACGGGGAAACTGGCGCGATCAAGTTCAAACTTCGATCACGTAACCACAATAGGACCAACTATAAACACGCATGAGCAGAAAGCAGAGTGACAAAACTAAAGATATGTTATGGCGAAAGTGCGGATAATTTTTAATTACTCTCGTGCATATATATATATATATATATATATATATATAAAAATATAAAAATAAAATGTATTGTTTGAACATTATTTTTGATCGTATTTAAGTAGAGATTCTGTTTCTTTTTTTAATTACCGGCTTGATTATTTACAATAAATTTTTATTACGAAAATGTATCATTCACAAGGATTCGAACCTGCGACTCCTATCTGCATAGAGGAAGCTACCATTTGATCTAGCAACGTCTTAGACCGCTCGACCACGAATGACCTCCAGTCTAAACGAGATTTTTATCAAGCCTATATAACACAATTTTCGATTCATCGCAACAACCATATTTGCTCTGAAATGTATCGTAATGTCAACAAATGTAATTTCCGTAACACACACACACACACACACACACACACACACACACACACACACACACATATATATATATATATATATATATATATATATATATATATGAACAGTGTGGAATTAAACATCAATACTTCATGTTGACTGTCAGTTTTATACCTTAAGTAATCTTCTGAAATGATAATCGCTTAAGACTTGAAACTGCCAGTCATCATCCAATGTTGATTTCTAAGGTCACACTTTGCCTACGCTGTTTATATCTACATATGGTTTGTCGTCGATACTGAGCACTCCTCCCATAAATATAGTGAATTATAAGCAACACTTGCCTTCTAAATATCAGTCTATATGCGCTTAAAAATTTATAACTGTGGCTTTTTGATTAATAAAAGGTGTGGTTTTAGACCCGCATCAATGTTTGAAAAGAACAGTTATAACTCTCTTTATTATCATCCTTATTAGTCATTGTTTGGCGTCTCTACGATTATAATAAATCCTATTTGTGTGTGTGTGCGTGTTTTACGAGATTAGAAAGATGAAAAGAAAAAGTAGAGAAAACCTTTTGAAAGATTCCCTTCTTTTGATATCACCCACTTATGATTCATTTTCAATATCCCATACTTTACAATTTACACCCCGTTTTCACGCTGAGTGATATTGCGTTTCTTTTGATTTTTAAAACAATTCTTGGAACCATCTTTTGGAAATGATTTTATATTCTTTACAACTGTCCTCCGATCCGATTGTTTTGGGGGATGTCTTATGTCACTGGTTAAGGACCTATTGATATATGTCTTTAACAGTGAGGTTCTTAATTTTGCCAGAAACGCGTATTGAATCTATGCTACTAAAGGTTCAACTTATATGTGACTTCCAAAGTCCTTTCTAATGAGGGAATGTATGCCTCTAACTTACGGAGAAGTAGATCTCCAGTGAAAAGATGCAATCACTCATTAAAAAGGCCTTTCTCTCTTTAGGTAATCTTCCTCACTGAATTATTTTGATAAAGTAGCTAGAAAAGGAGGTTGTAAGTTCAGATTCTCCATCGGCTATAAGGCATTATTTCTCACCTGGATTTAAGAAAAATAATCTGATAGCAATAAAAATGTGCAAGAAGAAAGAATAAGTTTAAAATTCATCCCCAAAACATATACTTGAGATTTTTGTTATAAGCTAAACAAGATAATAATTTTTTAAAGCCAATGTTCTGTTCTCAAATTTGTATCTTTTGGTTTCTTATCAATTCAAATATTGATGAATGATAGACGAATAAAACAAGTAATCGTTTCAATGTAATGGCAGTACGACGAAGGAAATGTGAGAATAAGCAACAACAGAAAGGATAGTGATAAAGATAATGTGATATAGATGAGACAGATATGAACTGAATACGATACGAAAATGATACTAAGTGAAAAAGATACTGAGAGAACAGATAAAAATAATCAATGAGGTATTGCGTATAGACATACACGAATTATATATAAGTGGTATTAATCTGTCTCTTTCTTCCGGCTATGGGTTAAATAGCAGGACTGATTAGGTTCATTAGCCTTTGTTGGCAACCAATCTACTACAGAAAGTAATAGCAAACTATTGTGGGAAAATCTTCTGCCCGATCAGCCACATCACTTTCGAGAATGATCACCCAAGCGTGTATCACGTATGGCACGTAAATGACTGACTGACTGATATAAGTGGGAGATACATCAGTAGAGTTGGATATAGAGTGAATGGATTCAATGTAATGACGTAGAGAGAGAATAGAAGAATTTAATGAGATCAGTAGAGAGGAAAATGACTTGCAAAGAGAATGAGATGAGATGCATAAGATATACGTGCAAATTGAACAACGAATACTGCGTTTCCCGTTTATGTCTTATCGATAAATAAATTAAAGTCTTTTCTTTACTGTTGTTCATTCCATACAAAGCCCAGGGGTCATGAGGATTACTTCATGAGGTCAAGTAGATAATGCTTGATAAAAGACTTGAAGTGATTAAGGCAGTAGTGTTCGGAGAAGAATCGTCTCGGGAGTCTATTCCACAAAGTGGCGATTCTTGGAAAGATAGGAATTTTCTTCTCACTAATGAAATACGAAGAGGACGTGTATGCGTGGTATGGCGAGTCTTAGCTGGGAAGGCTTGAAGTGGTAAAACAATGGAATTAGTCAATCAATTCTTTCAAGAAATATTTTACAAGTTTAACCAAAGTTAGGACAAATATGTAATTTTCAATTGCATTTAATATTATAGTTTCAAAAAGTAAATACACCCAAAAATCACAATTAAAATAAAATTGATTTCTCAAGAGTACACGCACACATATAAACGCATATATATATATATATATATATATATATATATATATATATATATATACCCAAACCTACATCAAGCGTACACACTCATATACAAACGCACGCATAGTCACACACAACTTGGAATAAAAAATGTGTAAACATTTGGACCATGGCCTTTTGCCAGAAAAGACTGACCGAATTGAATAACAACGAAACAAAAAAATAAGCACGGCTGATAGCTAAATTGGTGCATGCGCAGATGTGAGTAAGCGGATTATGTGACGTTTATTTTTCAAATGTGATGGACTGAAAAATCAGCATGTGAAACGCTGTAAACTATATCTGCTGTATTGCTTGTCTCTTGTGGGGGTTCAGGTTAATATGTGAATCACGAATTAATCGATCTCAGCGTCTTTACTTCATTTTAGTCGGTAACCGATGTAAAGACTTTTGATCATTCCTGTTAATGTTCATTTATATCGGCGTGAAAATGTTTTTTAAAAATCAACCAATATTTTGTAATTAATTGTTTTATCCATTGCATTTATTCACTCGATGAAACCAATAAAATACAAACAAGAAAAAATAACAATAATCTAATAAATATGGTCCAATATACAGTTTAGCTATTTACATATTAACCATTATGCACGGATTAAAGCCGATTTTACACTTTTGGAAACATGTGGCAATTGATCCTCAACTACTTAAGCGAATTGGTTCTACTAGATGATTCATCTGTTTAAAAATCTGCAAAACATCTGTAGGCAACACCAAACACATGCATCTCCATAGCTGTTGAGCAAATTACTTTCTTATTTAATGAGTGAGTTATTTTTTACATAAAATCCTGGTCGAATTTATTTCTGTCTTTTTTTGTAACAATGTTATTTATGAATTCCGTTTTGCGTTCATAAATACGTTTTTTTTTCTTTAATTTCTGCATGTTTCCATATAGGAACAATTTTGTGAATTCATTTTATATATGCCTGCTTGTGAATTATTATTGTTATAGGTATTTTAATTCTGATTATATCTGATAAGTAAACTTAAATGATTTATAGATGTTACATCTGCGTTGCAATGACGTTCAACGAACACACACACACACACACACACACACACACACACACACACACACACACACACACACACACACAGAGCGAAACAGGACTGTCTCCGGATGAGTATATATTTATATATATATATATATACACACACACAAATATCAACACAAAAAGAAAGAAGAAAACAGCCGTTCATAAGGTATGAGCAACAAAAAGTGATCAATACAAAAGTTGAAATTGAATATGCTGAACAAAGATATTTTTAACAAAAGGCTACATGCCGACCAACCACGATACACGGATTTTAACCGTTAGGTTTCCTCAGGAAAGTGTAAGCAAAGTTTGTAAGTATGCATGCTGGGTAACCTTGCCTGAGGAGAACCGGGTAACGCGGTTAGTTGTTTCATTAGCCTTTCGTTATATATAAACAATTTTTAAATATCTCTTTTTGCACCCGTGACAGACAAGAAAGAAAAATGAATGGATCATAGATGAAATTCTTGACATGATACAAAAGAGACAGAAAACAATACCAACGCCTGGAACGGAAAACAGAACATTACACAAGGAAATAAGGAGCAAATACATTCAGGTGAAAGAGAAATGACTTAACGACAAATGTGCAGAAATAGAGCATGACTAATAAAGGAGACATGCATATACAACAACAGAACTAATGGGACAAAAGTTATGCTTATCAACAAGATGCATAAAATTTTAGGATGGGACACTCATCTTAGTGGAAGAGAAAATACTTGAGCGATGGTAAAAATATTTTGGAGATCATTTACACGACAAGAGAGCAACCAATGTACACAGAATACCGACGGAGCGCAAATATTAAAAATTGAGGTGGAAGCTGCACCAGTCAAACTGAATAGAAGCAAAGCATGCCTGTTTGTGTTTATACTCACTGATGAAGTAGAAGTGAGGGCTGCATTTGGTTGATTTAACTGTAAAAGAGTGGGACCTTGTTGCCAATCTGGTTACTCGAGTAAATTCTTGTGGGTGGGGGCACCAGTGAGCTAAGAAGCAGAACCCATAAAAATATTTGTAGAAGATACAGAGGGAAGCCACATCCCGTAGGTGAGAAAATTACTGAAGTCGAGCTGCTGTCGAAAACCATGAGTTGAAGAGCAGGGACACCAGACCAAATATGACAACAGTATTCAATACACGGGCGGATTTGTATATGTGCAAGATGGACTCAGGCAGGATAAACTTGCTGGCACGACACAGTGATACAATTTTCTTATCGGTGGATTTAGCTATTGATTCAATGTAATGGTTCCACTTGAGGTCGGAAGAGAGGGTGAGGCCGAGGAGGCACAGTGTATTGCTTTCAGGGAGACTCGTTTGATCCATACTGATGGGGGTTAGGAGGGACTGTCTGTGGTGGATAGCAGTTTTGTTTTAAAAGCATTAAGATTTACAAGCCATTTCTTACCCCAGTCTACCACAGAGTGGAGGTCCTTCTCAAGATCAACAGCAAGGTTATCTTTGTCCGCCCCGCCAGATTTCTTACTGAGGTGGTGTCATCAGCGTAGATGTCTACTTGGGATTTGATCACGTCAGAGAGATCATTTATAAAGATCAGAAAGAGAGTCAGGCCTAGAACAGAAAGCTGGGGAACACCCGCATTGGTGTGATAAGATGTGGAGGCATACATGTTCAAGACGGCCTTTATTATGCGGTTAGATAAGAAAGATTGGATCAAACCAAGCAAGCGTGCAGTGACAGCCTGCGTGACAGACCATATCAAATACTTTGCTGATATCCAAGGCAGCAGCTCGAGCTTCGCCGGTCTTATCGAGGTCCTGATATATGTACTTGGTGATTGTCGTTAGCATATCGGCTGTAAACCTGGCAAAGCTGACGCCATACTGTCTGTCCGAGAATAGGTTATGTGCTGTGAGATGTTGAACTATTTCAGTACTGATGATAGCCTCGAACACTTTACCAAAAATTAGTAAGGGTTTGATAGGGCGATAATTAGAAACGTCCGAGGGTTCCCCTGAGTTCTTAAATACAGGAACCACAGAAGAGGATTTCCGGCAGGTAGAAAAACAAGAAGCAAAGAGGCAGTAATTACAAAGTTTAGAGAGAACAGAGGAAAGTTCAAGAGTACATTTCTTCAACACAATAGCCGGGATTCCATCTTATCCGCTCGTCTTATGGCGGTCAAGTCTTGAAATTATTTTAGTTAACAGAGAGGGGGTTATGTAAACATCTCTCAGTTAAGCCTCAGTTCTAAGGGGGAAGTCAGGTGCGGATACTCCAGAAGAGTCAAATGTGGAGTTGGAGGAGAATCTGCGAGCAAAGCACGAGGGATTTTCCAGAAATGCCGTGAGGGCCTTAAATTTATAAATTAAGGGCGGGATGGAGGTTTTGCTGTTGTTCAACACATATTTGCAGAGCCGCCAATGGTCTTTGGAAACACACTTGTGGGCAGCTATGCGCTGCCTTATTCCCTAAGCAAACAACAGCTTGGCGTCATTCAAGATTCTCTTACACTTATTACGAGTAGAGGCAAATAGGCGCCTATTATGATCAGACGCGTCGCTCCGATATAGCCAGAAGAAGTGGCTCCTGTAGACAATGGCAGTTGAGCAGGCAGGGGAGAACTAAGGGAACGAGGTTTGAGACGAAACTTCCTGACCGGTATGAAAGCATCGAAGCCAGATTTCCCCAAGGTGGAGACCTTAGTGGCGCAGTCCTCAACTGGGAGACTAAACACTTTTTCCCAAGGAATGTCGCATAGAAAATCGTAGAACGAATCCCAGTCTGCTCTTTGGTAGCAGTAGTAAATTCTGTCGGTAGGAAGCCTTTGAGAGTGAAGAGAGATATTAATAGAAACGACAGGCTTGGCAGGAGTCAGGGATAGAGGTGAAGCAGAGATTTAACAGAGAAGTGTGTCCTGTAAGGATACTGGGAAAGCGCGTGGGGAAATCCACCACTTGCGTAAAAGATTGAGAAATAGCAAAGTTCATGGCAGGAATGCCAGTAGAATCAGTTTTCTAGCTATTTGGCATTGTGGGCATTAAATACTGAACACAAATATGTTAGCGGATGGGTGGGAGGAAGTAGCCTTATCTACATTGTCAGAGAGCAATCGAAATGAAGGTAACGGTATAGAAAGAAAAGATAGCTGATTTCATAAGTGAAAGGCGGAGACACATGTATGGCTAGTCAGGGGATTTGATAGATACCACCCTAGCTATAGGAAGCTGTAAAATTATATAAACCCCCACACCATGCATATGAACAGTGGAGTCCTTCCTTAAGAGGAAAAGGTAGCCAGGAATCGAGAAATCAGAGGAGGGGATTAAATGAGCGCTAAAATGTCAGGGGACATTTCGTAGAGGAAAGATTCCATGTTACAAAAGTTGGTACGAATACCACGGATGTTCGTGCAGGAAGTGTTGAGAGGTTTAGGTGGTTTTTGTTTGCCTGGTTTAGTTTTGTTTATTGTCCACGTTTGTTATTGGTGAGGAGAGACCTCGAGTACAAGTGGAAAATGGTCATTGACTGCGGCATGCGCTGGAGGAGAGCTAAAGCGGACTGCAGTAAATTTTGGTCTCGGGGTTGCTCACCAGAAGCACTTGCAGGGACACCTAGCCATGTGCGACATGGCACTGCAAGAACCCTGATATCATGCAACTGTTGATCAAAGCAGCCGCTCTCGACGCTATGCAAAAATTAGGGCTCCTAACTAATAGTCAGAAGCAACAACCGGAAAACTGCCAACCCGGTACCCTCACAATGAAGAGACATTGCCACATCACAGGAAAATTGCGGAAACATCAATACTGAGGTCTGAGGAGAGGAAGAGGGCCGTGAACCACTTCCTAAACAGGGAACAATGGACGAGCCTCTATTCCTGTTCACTAGAAGTGGGAAGCGTGTGAACCGGGAGATAGTATAGTCTATATACTCCAATTTGAAAAAAAAAAAGATTTACTAAGTTTTAACTTAGTAAAATACAAATGCAAGAGAGATTTATAATAAGTTAAAAAAGAACACATGACGGCAAACGTTCAATTATGGATAACAAAGACATGAAAATAGATCGAAGAAAAAAAATTAAAAACTTCATGAAAACGACTTACATTTAAAGAATTCAAGCAAAAATGAAATCTAACGCCAGTTCAGACAGGACACAAACGAAATGGTACGATTTTAGTAAAGAGGAGAGAAAAAAAATCTCATAGGCCACAGTTATATATTTACATTTATTTCTTTTGAATATTATTTTTAATTGATACTCGTATTTGAGTGGATAGTTTGTTTTAATATAATTTGACAGTAAATTTTAATTATTTACCGGTCTAGAAGTTCGAGAAAACTTGTTTGGAAAATATCTATCTTCCGGCAGGATTCGAACCTGTATACTCTCATATACCGGGGCGGGGGGAGTATATTTACTATTAATTATGGATATAGAAAAACAGACTCTATTCTAACAAAAGTATCCATTATAAATAATGTTCAAAACAAATACATTTAAATAAATATGTCGGTTCATACCAATTTCGTAAATTTCCGTATAATTTCATAATATATATATATATTAAATCTTTGTGTAGTAAGTTAGGGTTACTTAAGTGCTTTAATATTTAAATATTATTAAGTCCTTTAATTTATTGATCTTTTATATACATCGAACACTTTTTTTATAACAGAAAAATACATATATGTGCGTGTACCTGCTTGTATATCCATATGTATTTTTATTGATACCCATACCTAAATATATATATATATGTGTGTGTGTGTGTTTCTGTAAATGTGTATGTATGTATGCATGAAAAGACAACCAAGCATATATTTGTATGATAAAGTTCACATATATGTATGATAAAGTTTACACACACACACACACACACACACACACACACACACACACACACACACACACGTGTGTGTGTGTGTGTGTGTGTGAATAAGCTGAAAAAACTATGCTTAGCCGACTTTTTGTATTTTTCATTTTATTCCTTTACATATACACTTTATATATATATATATATATATATATATATATATATATATATGTTCAAGCATATTTGAATAATTTAAACATTTTATGCCAATTTGTTTTTATTTTAATTTTCTCATCTCTACGGATTATTTTTTCGTGTTGTAATTAATTTTCCTCATTAATAAAATAAATTGACATAATATGCATAATTATTCAACCAAACATGCTTGAATGAACATATCCTGTCTAAATACACACACACACACACACATACACACACACACACACACACACACACATATATATATATATATGTATATATATATATATCTACGTATATTTATATAATGTTAAATATGACAGGAAAAGAAAACTTTATTAATTTTATATTTAATTTTTCCAGCGTTCTTGCAGTTTTCTGCACGGCGGGTGTAAGAATGTGTAAAAGTTGCCAATATTTTCCATTGTCCCAAGCGCTTTCGGTTACTTCTTTACTAATTTTTAAGTTTATTTTTAGATGTTGTTAAATCATCATCATCATCATCATCATCATTAATCCGACTGTTTCAATCGTCGTGTATAGAAGGAACAGTCTTTAATTCCTCTTCCTCATTATACTTTCAGTTGGATTTCAAATATGTTGGTTGCTCTCGGTACGTAAACTCAGATTTTGAATTAAACATTCTCCTTTCAAACCTGCAGAACCTAAAACTATATTTTTTAGGAAACTAAATTGGCAGCAAAACAACAGATTATTTCACTAATTCCTAATCTTAAATTGTTTGTTTACTGCTTCGTATGTAATTATTAGGACCTTGAATAAGTTCTCACTGCGTTTAATAAAAGCGTAATGTTTTATTTTAAGAAATTGATAAGAAAAAAGTCACTGAAAGTATATTCCATCGCTAGCCACAACTTTTCTCTATCTTTCTGACAGCATTTGAATTCGAAAAAAATGACACGTCTTTACAAGTCGACCCATTTTTTTTGCATCTTTATGAGAATGAAATTGCTGCCCAGCCAAGCCATGTACTATTTTTTTAATCATTTCACCCCAAGCAAGGCATTCCTTTGCTACTATTGCACAGGGGGTTACATAGGGGAAGTGATTGGAAAGAGTGGTTAGATATAGGAAATGTCAGAAGGAGGGTGATAGACGGGTAAGGATAGCGAGGATGGGGGGTTGGGTAGATGGGAAGGGTGTTTGAGAGAATGGATGCGAGTTAGTGTGTTATGAGGTGGCTATTGACCTTACATTTAAACTTCTGAAGATTGTAGCTGTCGGGGAAGCAAGTTTATGGAAGGGAGTTCCACAGGCGGGAAGTGCGAGGAAAGAAGCTGTTGGAGTAGAAATTGCGGTTACATCTTATCTGTTTCACAGTAAAAGGGTGGGACCTAGTAGCTAATCTAGTATCTCGAGCAAATTCATACCTAGGGGGCACCAGTATTCATCGGTGCAGAAGCCGTGAAAGTATTTATAGTAGAGGCACAGGGAAGCTACGTCACGCCGGTGAGCGAGTGACTGCAGGCGGTCTGCCAAGTCGGTATCGATCACATTACAGATTCTCCGCTGTATTTTGTCAAGAGCCCCTAGGAGAATAGCAGGAGCACCGGACCAGATGTGGCAGTAGTATTCAATACATGGGCGGATGGTAGACTTAAAAATGTGCAGGATAGATTTAGATGGGAAAAACTTCCGGGCCCTGCACAGAGAACCGACTTTCATAGCATCGGATTTAGCAATGGATTCGTTATAGTCATTCCACTTGAGGTCCGCTGAGAGTGTGAGACCAAGGAGGCGTAATGTTTTACTCTCTGGGAGGCAAGCCTGTTCCATGCTAATGGGAGGTAGGAGCGATTGTCTATGATGGTTAATTGATAGCAGCTTCATTTTGGAAATTTACGAGCCATTACTTGCCCCAGTCCACTACGGATTAGAGGTCCTTTTCAAGCTCGGCAGCGAGGTTCGCTTTGTCGCCCACACCAGATTTTTGATCGAGGCGAGAGTAAACTGTGGTGTCATCGGCGTACATGCCTACTTGAGATCTTATGGCATCGGGGAGATCATTAAGGAAGATCAGAAAGAGCGTAGGACCTAGGATGGAGCCTTGAGGGACACCCGCGCTCGTAAGGTAGTTTTGGGAGGCATGTTCGTTTAATACCACCTTTCAATGTGCGGTTAGAGAAGAATGACTGGGTTAGGTCAAACACATGTCCAGTTATACCATAGCTCCGCAGTTTGTGTAGGAAGCCAGGAGGCCAGACTCTGTCGAACGCTTTGGAGATATCCAAGGCAACGGTTCGAGATTCGCCATTATTGTCGAGAGCCTGGTATATATACTCGGTTATAGTCGTTAGCATATCAGCAGTAGACCTGGTGAAGCGGAAACCATACTGTTTGTCCGAGAGGAGCCTGTGGGCTGTGAGATGCTTAACCACCTCGGCGTTGATAATGGCTTCGAACACTTTGCTAAAGATCGGAAGAAGGCTGATAGGGCGGTAATTTGCTGGGTCCGAGGGTTCTCCAGTATTCTTAAATATAGGAACTACAGACAATGAATTCCAACAGACAGGAAAGCAGGAAGCAGATAGGCAGGAGTTGTAGAGCTTAGAGAGGACAGAGGAGAATTCAGATCGGAAGAAGCGATAATCCGACGGGGCAATGACTGGTGAATATATTGGGTGGGACAGAACTTACTATTTAAGTTGTTTCCACGTAGGTTTTCACCCATTTTACAAAATGTGGCCTTCAGTTGTTATGTTACAAAATCACTTTATCGTGTGTCTGTTCGTATAGCGGCTGTTTTTTCTTTAATGCTCGGCTTAAACGCATCATTTGATAGCGATCTCCTGGGATGGTTTGTGATCGGTTTGAGCAGTTCATAATAAAATACACCCAGCTTATTCCACCAAATGTAGAGCAAAATCTTCGAATCATAGTTGTTGATACATGGCCGAGATTCACTCACAATCTGCCGTGCTCAGTGTTATCGTAATGTATCAAACTTTCATCGCCGGTCACGATACAATGCTAAAATATTTTCCTTTTCTAATGTTGAAGCAGCTGTTCACACGTGACAAGACCACGTTCGACGTTTCTCGGCTTCAACTCGTACAGCACCCAATATCCTCGCCTTTAAATCATTCTTAATGCTATCAAATGTTTCGAAACTGTTGTGTCATCAACTTCAAATGATTCTGCAAAGTCAGCTTGCGCCTGACATCAGTCTTCATGAAGTAATAACTCCAACACAGTAGAAACAAAGAACAGTGTACTGACCTGTTATGTAATGCCAGTCCTTCTATATAGCAGTAAATGTTAGACAATCGCCTTGGATGAAGTGACTTAAAGGAACAGAAACCCGATTCTACAAAATGATGCAAAATGAATTGAACAAATAAGCAACGACTAAGTTTTAGAGAAAATGAAAACCAAAAATGAAACTAATCAGGAAGAGACAGTTGACATTTCTAGAGCATATAATCAGGAAAAAGATACTGGAAAATTTGATACTCAAAGGACAACATTTAAGGTAAAGGAAACAGAAGAAATCAACGCATAACCTACTAAGTAAACGTGAGTAAATCTATGGCAGAGCAAGATTTTGAATGATAACAAAAAGGAAAATTATTAAGAGTTACGAAGAACAGGAAATTGTGGAGAACCATGTTTATGTCATTATTTTCTCTTAGAGTTATATGGGTTGCGCATTTATTGTTTATTGCTGTTGAATGTCATCAAGTGAAATGATTTCTGGTATTTTGTAGAGTTCTTTGTTCGTGACTATGTAGCGCCAATAATATGAGGTTAAAAGAAATGTGGTCCTCGACGATACCTACATGCCTCACTTGCTTGAAGCTATTTTTAGCCATCAATCAAAGAAAGCTGACGACATTTTAGATATTTCTGAATGAGTTTTACGCCATGCATCACATCCATATATAATAGTTTACTTGAAGCAGAACTACAAACACAAGTGTCTCTATCCAGGGCGAGAAACTTCCCAGCCGACACGGTGGCCAGACTTGTCTTCCATTGAAGATATATAATATATGACAGGACGTCGCCTGAAGACTCCCACTGACAATTCTTGCTGTTTTGCATAAAAGATATGGTAGTCGCTAACTGTATGATAGTAAGAACACAAGAGTAGAGACATTGGTTAATGCCCAATGAGAATGTAGAGTTTACACTATTTGTTTAATTCGGGCTGTTGTGCTTATCTCTTTTTCCACATTCACGACGATTCCTATTCCAGTGGATAAAACATTGAGTAATCCAAAGTGGGATGACCCAAAAAGTTGCGATTTCAATTCCTGACCAAGACAGAGGAAAGAAAAACGTGGAGAGATGAGTTATCAAGAAAGTATGGTACAAGAAATTAGAGCAGTCTACCCCGTGTACTAAATAAAGGGTTCGCTTTGAAATTCTGCCTGAAGAAGGACGGAACATACAACAGTTGAAACGCCGTGAATATGTTCATAAAGATGAAGTACGAATGATTTAAATAGTTTAAATAATTACAATAACTCATCTCAGAATTATAGACCGAGTTACAAGACTGGCAGCAAGGTCCCACCCTTTTATAGTTAAATGTAGCCGTTTTTTATAGTTGAATGTAGCCGTCACTTCTACTCTAGTAGCTTATTTTCTCGCACTTTCGTATACTTGCTTCCCTGATAAGTACAATCTCCAAGAGTTTAAATCCAACATCAATTGCCATCTTTTATCTCCTTGACTCCCATCCTTTCTCTAACACCCCCTGTATAATCTTCTCCCTTTTCACTCTACTCTTACGTAACTCTCTTCACACCAGTTTTCCCCCATCCTTATCCCATCCCTTCTTCGACACCCCCGTAATATGTCCTTTTTTTCTTCGCTCACCTTTCATGTAGCCCCCTCCACCATGCACCAGTGGCAGTACTGCCTTGCTTGAGGTGAAACGATGATACAAACAAAAAGATCTTGAGGACGAGCAGTGTATTAATATGTGACCTGACTACGACTGATACACCACTTACATTGAAACCTGGTATGAATTGTTATAGATGATCCTTTATTGGAACCACATGGTGAAAACAGGACACATTAAAGAATCACGTGACAACAATACACCTTCAGATATGACGTGTATTTGAACTCGTATATTAAGCTATCGTTTGTTCTATCATTTTGCACTCGGAAAACTGGGTTCCTTGTCGTTCATTCGGCATTCTCTGCCAGAATAAAGCGAAGAATGTTGTCAATAACAAAATAAAGAGATGCGTTGCGCTTTTCTACGATTCCCACTAACGCACAGAAGATCAATAGCTATTTCAATAAAACTGTACTCATTACAATCTGCGACTGGATAATGTCTTTATTCACCTTGACGAATATAAAACGCAATTAAAAGACAGATTATAAAAGCAACAAACTGCGACAATACAGCTAATCACTTGATCTCTTCTCAGTCGCCGTCAATAGAAGTCTCCTAAACTGGTTTATTTTATGTGAATGCATCGTTTCCATTCTCTTTTAGAATTTATATCAACCTCTTTGCTCATTCTCAATACCACCGCCATCACCCCGTGATAAAAAAGAAAGAAAGAAAAAACCGTACACAAACGCACACACATAAGAGAAAAACAAAGAGGCAGGGAGGTGATAGAAAGGAACGTGCATACATCAGTTTAGTGTGTTTATACACGTGTTTATGCTAAGGTCTGAGTATTAGTATATATGATGTATGTACAAATATTTCCAGCAAAATGTGAATCTGCGACTATGACCATCAAAAACTAGTTATGAGAACATTTCAATACACGTACCTACCTACTATCTATCTATCTATCTATCTATCTATCTATCTATCTATCTATCTACATGGTTTTTTATTCCAACCCGATGTCCATTACATTTTCTAAAGAAAGTAATTCCTTTTTTATTTATCAATCCGACAGGTTTTTTTACTACTGAAACGTCATTTTAATTGATATCACTAGATAACAATCAGTTAAACTATCGCGTATACAAAGAATTATACACACATCTTAATTCTAACATATCCAAATTTACAAAGAATAATGCAATCTTTTTACTGTAATTTCTTCAAAGTTATTATCTTGGTATACACGATAAATAATCGAATACGTGATGGTTAACTACATATTAAACAGGTCTGACCATCACAGACAAATTTCATCAATAGCTTTATTTCTCATATATTTCAATTCTTTTATTTCTCGTACACCAGAAAGTGACTATCAATCTTTATTGCAGAGGTGAAAAACTTTATGAAAAGTTTCAATATATATATATATATAAAGGGAAACTCAACGCATCATCTAAGGCGCTTATAAACTATGATTTATGAGGTAATGAATTTAAACGCTTTCTTTTGGTTTTTCATCATATTTATGGTCGTGTATGCCCAGCAAACCCGGATGCAACTTTTTAGAAGAAGTAGAAAAAGAAGAAAAACGAGAAGGAGTGGGAAACAAAAAAAACAAAAAAAAACAACAAAAAAAAAAACAGGTGAGAATATTAAATTTCTGTGAAGAAGGAAAGGCCCGGCAAATTCTACGATTATATATTGTTTGACAATGCGATTAAAGGTTTAAAGATAACCCTCAGATAATATGCGATAAGAAATTCAAAAGATGTTAAATAACACGAATTATATAATGAGACTGGTCGCTTTATTCTGTAAAAATAGTAACGCTCGTCTAGCTAAAATATGACATCTAAATTAAGAACACAGTGTGTGATATATGGTGTACGAAAACCTTTATAAACATACTCTTTATATCCGTCTGTTACATTTTTCATTATATATGTATATGTGTGTATAACGAGATCTACTGTCGATTTTGACATATGAGGGGGCGATTTATTTGGTATTTAAAACATCAAATTTTATGTTTGTGTCTTAAGTGCGCCATCAAGCCTACTTTGGACTTGTATAGTAGGTTGCAGATGGAACATTTAAAAATGTCCGTTTGGGAATCAGAAACCTCCGATGCAGACCCGGATTCTGGGTGCTTATGGCGAGTGTGAGCCTTCAAACCAGCCTTGGATTTGTAAAAGAAATGACAAATTGGGCACTTGAACTTTGCCACAGATAGAATAATTGGCATGAAAGATCTAGTTTTAGTTTTTAAAACGCCAAATACTAACTATACACACACAAGGGACCCTACAAATTAAATAAACTAACATTTAGAATAAAGGTAGCTCCAGCAATATTCCAGCAGGTAATGAACACCATGCTCAGTGAGCAAGATTTTGTAATTGCATATCTAGACGATATTAATAATAAGTAAAACCGGAGAAGAACAAGCAAGACATGTAAAGGAAGTTTTCAAGAAAATAAAAGACTTTGGATTTAAGCTGATTATTGAAAAATGCGAATTTTTACCAAGAATCAAGAATTTGAGACAGATTATAGACGAAAAAGATAGGAGGTCTGATTCGAGCAGTGCAAAAACAATAAAGAACATGCCAGCTCTAACAAATGTACCTACAATCATTTTTATGTTTAGCAAACTATTACAGCAATTACATTCCAAATATGCACACATTAAGAGTACTATTAAACAAACTCCCTCAAAAAGACGTAAAGTGAAACTGGTCGGTTCGATAACTTAAAAACAGCATTAACTCTCATGCACTAAGACTTAACTCTCATGCACTACGACCCTAATAAGGAGATTTATGTTGCGAGCGATGCTAGCAATCTGGATTTAGGGGCCGTTCTCTTACGCAAAGAAAAATATGGTCATTTATAGGCTGTACATAATGTTTCTAGGACTTTGCTTCTGGCAGAAAGTAATTTTTCACAAATTGGAAAAGAAGGGTTTAATATTTGATGTTTAGTAATTCCACAAATACATAAACGGAAGACAGTTCTCCCTCCAAACAGACCATCACTGTTTATATTCGGCAAAAAAAAAAAAAAGAAAGAAATTCCTACATATTCAGCTAATCGTCTACAAAGTTTGGGAACCGTCTTTTTAAATGACTCTTTCAAAGTTTTTACTATCTAAGAAAAAAGTACAAGCTGATGGTTTGTCTAGGTTAATTCCAGAAATAAGAGAACAATTCGAGAATAGAGCTATTACTTCACTAACTCAAATTGGAAGCTGATCCCCACCAAAAATGACTTGAAGCCTGTTGTTAACTGAGTCAAGGAATGGCATGTTAATTTTAACGTTTCCCAAATAAAAATGATCTCTATTAAAGTCATGATCAGCCAGGCTGGTGCTACTATCCACAAGCTTCGCATTCTCGGGCTAACATTCTCTACTGACATTAAGTGGAAGAATTGTATTGAATCCATTTGGAGGTCTCTGTCGTTAGCATTCATCATTACTTTGAATATTATTGCCACATCTAAGCCGGCCCTGACGCTGTATATTTAGAGATTCTTGATAACATCTAATGAAAATATCATTTACATTGTTACGACTATTGCCTTCATCTTTATTGCCATGTTTAGGATGTTTTGACCGTTGTATGCTCTAGTCTTCTTCGGGTGCTAGAAATTTCGAACTAAATCCTTTATTTCGAGAATAAAGAGTTCGGCCGGAGAGTACAACGTTCTAAACGTCGTAAACATGTCAATAAAGATGAGAACAACAATGAAAATAAAGTAAATACTACCTCATCTCAGAAATATGGACAAATATCCAAAAATGCTATTGGTTCTGACCTGGCGTCTCGGCTCCAGTCACATTACCGCCGTAAAGTTTTTTCCCTGTGACTTTTCTATAAATAATTTCATGGTAATTGTTCAGATGAACTTTTCTCTATGATACCAAGACTTTATGAATTTAATCGCCGTACTAGATTGGCAGTAAGTTTACAACTGAATTGGCTAGATGTTGTAACCCTGTTTAAGGGGCTATAAATAAAAACAAGAACAAGGGATTAGTGTAAACAATTGTATTAACAAACTAACGGGTAAAGGTACAATATGCCAGCTTGTTCGTCTAAGTGACGAGCAAGCGGTGTTGAATATCAAAAGTCTCTGTTCGGTAAGTCACTCTACAGGTGTCTGACTGGTGATCTCTGGTGACTACTAGTCACATGGTATTTATACAGGTTGAGTTATATATATATATATATATATATATATATATATATATGCATTAATACCAATAACCTTAGTAATATTGGATTAAATATGAAAATTGATCCAATAAAGTGCTCGATATAAATTTACACTGCAAATATAAATCTGCTCGACGCAAATGAAACAGGTTTTTGAGTTGCTGGAGAAATGCCTATTCCTCAAATTGAATTCACACATGAAATATATATATATATATATATATATATATATATATATATATGTGTGTGTGTGTGTGTGTGTGTGTCCATTCCAACGAACTCTACTCCTCCGAAACCCTTAGTCCGATTTCAATCTAACTGAGTGTGTGTGGTTTTGTGTGTCCGTTTATGAGCTGAGCAAACGCTGTGGTGACATTACATTATGTTAGGTCATAATATCTCAAGTGTCGTCTCGGAGGCGTTTTTAGGCGTATTACTCGAGCCATCAGTGGGTAGAATTATTGCGTAAAAACTTACAAAGCTACAAAGTAAGAATCTTGAAAAATATTCTGCAAAGAAACAGTGGGAAGCAGTCGCAACAATGTCGCTCAGAAAACAAACAAAAAATACAAAGAAAATAGAATAAAAATTTTAGTACTAACATTAAAAACAAAAACTTTCTGTTTTTCGACTTCAATTCGTTAAGTTGACATTCAAAAACCTGCACCCACGTCATTTTTACACTTTAATGGAGTTGAGGTTGATAATCAGAGCAATAGAACAGCAACTGAAAGAGTAAATTTCATTTTCTTTTAATTTCATCCATAACTTAATAACTTATTCATTAATAAGTACGTAATGATGAAAGAACTTAATGATCAAAAAATAACAAAAAGAAGAAAAAACAAAAGAATACAAAACAATATTTCGTTTGTCAATGGTCGCATGGTTACGGTCATAGTTACTACGCTTACCCCCTCTACCCATAGTAGTAGCAGCTCGCAGACCAATCCCCTTATGTCACTATACTCTCATGTGACCAAGAACCACTCCACCACCATTTTGTCATCGTATGCGCCCTTCCGCCACGTTAAAAATGGACTTGTCTCTTTGGTTTAATTTTCTTTGTTTAATTCCACTTTATTAATAATTTAAATGTTCTGTGTTCACTATATATTAAATGTTCATTCTTTGATAATGGCTTATGTAAGCCGAAAGCTCAAACCCGATAAAAAACTCAACAATTACTGCGATTTCTTGCCGTCTTTTAACGATAGCCCACTATCAAGCTTATCAGATTATACGAAAGAACCCTACACAAAATAAATAGACAAAACTTGTCTATATTATTCAACGAAACCTGTATTAATGAAAAAATGCTGCCAAAATACACACAATATATATATATAGGCAGTCCTCCATCCTCCATTTGTTTCAGTTGATCAAATCCAGCGCATCTGATTAAGGAGAAATAGTTTCTCTATGCTTGGCTATATTTTCCTGATTTGATGGACTTTTGTGTCTTGTGCAGAGAACTGACAATTGATGCGCAAGAATCATTTCAGGCGCTAATTGTGAAAATTCTTTGAGCCACTAATATACCTTCGATTGATGGTCGACGTTTTTGTGGAATACAAAACTGTGGTTAAGACAACTGATTCGTAGACGCTGATCTTTGCGCTGAAGGAGATGTTATGATCAAACTCAGTTTTCGTTTTCTAAATCCTTGATTTGTTCGTTCAATGCAGTAATTTCCTCCTACAGACTGAATGGAAGATTATAAATAAATCTCAAACCTCCAATATTTTCAGAAATAGATGAAATTTATGCTTAAATGAAAAAATCAGAATAATCTAATTCAGAAAAACTAGACAACTATTAAATATTAGAAATGAAATCATTGTTAAATGCCAGTATAAAAATGAATTTTAATTATCTGACACTGAATATAAAAGGCTCCAAAAATACTGCACTTTGGGTGTAGTGGATATAGTAGTCGGTTATATATGTGTTAGTATCTAGTGGTCATGAGTTCGATCCTTGGACTTGGTAGTGACGAATAAATAAATACAACATTAAAGAACAATAATTGATTTTGCAGGATATTTCACAATAATCGAGATAATCCACATCAGCCAATCTATGGACACCTGAAGATGATCAGAAGGTACTTGGTCGAAACGTTGTGTCTATTATAACACCTATATCAACGAAGATGAGAACAAAAGTACGAAATAATTCCAAGATTATTGAAAACTTCTCATCTCAGAAATAAATACAAATTATAAAATGTTGAGTTTGCTCTATTCTGTCATACTTGCGGGTGCATTCTTATTTCGTGTTGATTATTCGTTAGAAGATTTTGCGTATTGAGGAAACGGAGGCTGAAATTTGCTATTTATTCAATATGTATGCTGTATATGTGTACAACTACTTTGTCTTATGTATGTAATTGAATGTTGTTTTTTGGTTGGTTTGTATACTTGTGTGTATATGTGTTTGTACTAGAATTCAAGTGATCTCATTCTATAAAACTTGTACATTCCCTTTCTTTTTGTAGAAATTATCCTTTGATAATTTTTATGCATTGAGAAAATTCTGGTTAAATCCTCCTATGTATTTGGCATATATGCCTGCCTATATGTAAAACTACTTGGCTTTATGTATGTAATTGAATGTGGGTTCTTTTTGTGTGTGTATATGTGAAGTTTGTTTCTATACTTCTGTATATATGCTTTTGGATTAGTTTTGTGTATACGCGTATATATCTGGTCTTAATAGGTAGGTGTGTGGGTGTGTGAATACAAGAGTGTATATATCTATAATATATATATATATATATATATATATATATATATATGTACAAGAAATCTAGAAGCAACCCACCACCTACCGCGGTTTCACACTACGGTTCTTCAGGGTTAGAGGTTTAACCCACGAGGTAGTTCTCGCCGGGTTACAAGACGGTTTAAATTACTGTTAAGTTAGCACTATTTCCGGAAGTTTAGTCTGTTATTATTAGTGTTGCCTTACTGTGATTAGGTTCATATATATATGTATATATGTATGTGTGTGTGTGTGTGTGTGTGTGTGTGTGTGTGTGTGTGTGTGTGTGTGTGTGTGTGTGTGTGTGTGTGTGTGTCTAGAAATATACTAAGTTATGATCTGAGATTAAGGACAGGATGATTAAATAAGAAGAAGACAAGAGGAAAACTGTATTTAACTTGTCTATACGTTTCGTCCCGTGATGGACTTTATCAAGGCAAAAAGACCAAATGAGCTTAATTCCAAATTACGTATCTATTATTATATCATACTGCAATACCTATAAAGTTTCGATGATGATGTTTTAACACAGAAACTTTACAGCTATTGAGTTTCAGCATGTAATAATAATAATAATAATAATTACCATGTATATATATATATATATATATATGCTTATGTATATATATGTATATATATGTATACATACATATATATGGTGGTTGAGCTTTAGCTATAAATTTACTGTAGAAGTGTATGTAATTAGAATACGTTGTCCTCTATTATTCTGATATCTATATTTATATATACTTAATTAAAAAATAGCGATGACTACTGATACATGTGTACATATTAAAGATATGGTTTATTCTACTGTTTATATATATATATATATATATATATATATATATATATATATATATATATATACGAATTTATCAATTTCATTAATAATAGAAATAGATTAATACTATTTCTATTATTAATGAAATTGATAAATTCGTATTTTCTTAAATATTTTCAGTCAAATCTAAATTAGAAATATTTTTAAAACAAAAAGAATGGTTTCCGTCGATTGAAACCTTAAAAAACACAACATATTTCATAAATACTATTTTACACGAAAGGAAATTAAAAAAAAAACGATTCTGAAATAATCAGTCATTTTTCTCAATTTTATTCATAAATCGTGTCTAGAGTTAATGCATTATTTATGAAATCGTAAGCGCCAATTAGAGTGAATTTATTAATCGTTCACTATAAACTATGACTAATTTATTTTTATGTCGTTCGTTAACAATAATGACAATTTGATTTGCCCAAGGAGACGAATTTCCAATTATTACATCTCTTAGTATTTTATTATCCTTAGTTTTAATAAAGTATTTATCGGTTGTTGTAGATCACCTCAATCTTAACTGCAAAGCAATATACTCACTTTGCAGTTAGGATTGAGATTCGTAATCAATTAAATTACATCACAACAAAAATTGGGAAAGACACAAATATTACCCACCTAATAAATATAAATTGACGGTGTACTGCCCTTTTATTGAAGTGTTTAGGGGCCCATTTATTCACATATTCCCCATTGCAGGTTTTATTTTCATGTGGTGTCTTTTCGCGTAGTCAAATGAAATAAAGGATCCAGAGCTACCAGTGTCAATTAGAGCAGTAGCCTCATTTTTGCTAATACATCGCCTGTTTTAATAAGCTAGGTAGAGTAGTGGTCGTGGATGTGCGTTGTGGTGCAGTGGATATCGGCTCGCCACGAGATATTGGGGAGCCGAGTTCGAATTCCAGTTGAAATACCTCAAATACGAGCAAATTCCCTTGAGAAAGGTATTAATTCGCCTATTCCTTTCCGTTATGGGTTAAATAACAAGACAGATTGGGTTCTATAGCCTTGGCTGGCAATCAGTCTACCGCAGAAATCAATGGCAACCTACTGCGGGATAATCTTCTGCCCTGTCAGTCATGTCTCTTTCGAGACATGATCGCCCAAGCGTGTATCACGTATGGTGCTTAACTGACTGAGAGTAGCGGTCGTTATTGTATAAGATTAAATAAGAGAGGTGGCCGAAGTACCAACTGACCGACATAATTTTGAAAGTTGCACCTTTTTCTGCATTTATGATACGCACTTAGCTTTTGTGGCAGGGCACACTGTACGACTGTGATATAATTCACCAAAACAAAATAATATTTAAAGCATAGGCATCGGCAAGAATTGAATCTTTCTGATGATATGGCCTCCACAGCTAATGAGTGCAGATGTGAATATGAATAAGAGTGTTTCTGTGCTGGGTATAGAGTCCTGGCTTGATTAACCGCCGTGTGTTGATCAAAGGTTTTGTTTTCTAGAAGACGCTGCTGAATGGATTTGAAAGCCGGTAATGAACGTGTCTCTAACGCAGTCGTCTCCGTTTTGAGCAGCGTTAACCGACTTGACACTGCATTCTTTTTTTTGTAACCCCTAAACATATTCATCAATATCTTTGGTTTCTCTTTTTCTGGGGGTTACTAGAACATGTCTGGCAAGGATTTCGTTTGTGGGTTTAACGTATAATTCTTTTAGGCAATTTACAGCAGATTCGAAATTAGCCTACTCATCAAGACATGTTATTAATAAAGATATCTAATTTGTCTTGTTCATCATGTACAGTATCATCTGTAGTTTTAGTTAGGAACGAAGTGAAGTTCTGGTACCAATGATTGAAGATTTTAGCCGCAGTGGGTGAATTAGGATATACTTCTAATCTCTCGGGTTTTAGAATTTATTTACAAAGAATCTACAAAAAGTAAACGCAACATAAAAAAAATCTTTATATACTAAATTGTCCCAATATCTTTTCTTTTTTTTCTTTATAAAAGTACAGTGGTGCCTTGACTTACGAGTTTAATCGTTCCTTGACGCAGCATGTAACTCAAATTACTTATATATCAAATAAATTCAAATGCCATTAATCCGTTCTGGAACCCTAAAAACACGTTTGTTTTTGGTACATGCTTTTAAATGTATTTAATAATAAGGAATATTGTATATAGGCAAAATACAATAAAATGTACTACAATAAACTTGTATAATGTACAGCATTTACTATGGAAAGAAGACGATTTGAAAATGCTGACGGAGGTGGTGGAGAATGGCTAAACTGAATAACTGAATTTTATTCGCTAATTTTTGCCCTTTTTATCACGCTTTCCTCACTTTCATCTGCAGCGGGTTTCGATAAAAAACCTGTCCAATAAAGTCTGTTTCATCCTCTCTTTCAGAATGTTTCTGAAACGAGTTGGGCAAGTGTCATTAAATGGCGCCGTTGTATGTCCCGTTGCAACTTTTTTCTGGGTGTTTTGTTCGAATAAAGTGTGAAAGTTTCTCCCACATTCCAAATATTTCCCTCGCCTCCACAATTTCCTCCAAAACCTGTATGTGCTGCTGTCTAAAGCTCATTTAGCTCTTCTGTTGTCAGTTCCTAGGAGCTGATCCCGTTCAATGATCCCGTTAATGCCGAGTCCCTTTAACTTGCAAAGTCCGTTTTCGACACAACTTTAGGCCACGGTTTCTTCCACGCAGAGGTCTAAGTCTTTTTTGTAGCATCTTGCCAGACCATATCGATAATTTTGAGGCACATTACGATGTTATAGTGGCCCTCGAAGCATCGGCAGAACAGGTGTTTGGCAAAGAGCTTCTAAAAGTAAAAGTCAGCTTTGGGAGGAAGGGTTAGTATTGGGTAGAATGTAGAGAACCTTTATAAACTTGATGACATCTTCGGGGTTATTTGGTTAAGTAGGTGGATTGTATAGAATGAGAAGAGCTTGCAGGAATATGTTATTTTTATGTAGATATGTCTTAAAGACAGGACTAAAGACCAAATTCCCCCACTCTACATGACCTAGCCAACTAGTTTTCCCTCCACATAACCGACAGTTTTTATTTCGGAATTTTATGGAACTTTAATGCTCTGGGGTTTTCTGAATGATAAACGAGCAAAGGCTTAATTTTACTGTCGCCGCTTACATTTGCTCAAAGCGCCAGATTTAGCCTGTTTTTTATGGTCTGACATTCTCTTCTCCTCTGACGTCATATAAGTCCTTCTTGTATCGTCATACAAAAAAAAGACGTTCTGAGGGAATGTATCCTTTGGCTGCAATAATTCCGGCAAATACTCAGCTGCGTTTATATCCGTGCACGCTACCTCACCATGCCTGACCATAGAGTGAATGCTGGTTCTCCAACTGGCTTGGGTCAGCTGCAGTAAATCAGCGTAAATAGATCGTACGTTAGTCAAGGTATCTCCTGCCAGCTGCTTCTCTGTAAACTATACTCTCAACAGCCTCTTCATATTTTCATGGATAGATATTTGCTGTTTAGAAATTATTTTAACGCACTTGGCTGGTGCTATAGCCTTTATCAACTTCGTCTGCTTCAGAAATAGTGCAGATCATAAAAGTACTTCGCTCCCACTGCTTTTCAAGTCAACTACACGCACATTTTGGTCATGTTTTTTGATAATTTTTTTTCTTAATTCAATGTACATCATCCGCTTCTTCTTCTCATCACTGTTCTTTGCACTAATTTTCTTCAGGGCCATGGTTGGAGGAAGGAAGTTTTGCAAAATAACAGCGAGTACGAGTGAGAGAACAACACTGATGTTCCCACTGCGTGCTAATAACTTAAAATGAGCGAGTGGGATACGGGATGCTGTGGTGTTCGTTGTGTCAACTAGCGGCGGGGTATCTGAAACTGGCTCGGAAGCCGAAGTTTAGCTCTCAACTATAAGCAAAAAATCGACCCAGAAACGGTTCGAATCTCGAAAAACTCGGTACCATTGTATGTAAAAAAAGAGTAATATGAAATGAAGGGGATAGTTGACCCCACGAAACAAAACTAAAATAAAACGAAATATTCAAACTAAAAGTAACATATCTTAGTAGGATCCGTCCAGCCTACAAAAAAGGGCGGCCGCTTTATTCTACTCATAGATAGAAGTACGAAGCTCACTCACTAAAAGGGATGGATAAAAATAAATGGTAGAGTGAGAAAATCAAAGATTAACCCAGCCGTGAATGAAAAACGTTGGGGGCAAAACAAAGTAAAGAGGTTGGGAATAGCGACATGGATCATAACAAAAGAAAATGCCGGAAACAAACCAGGAATGATACTCACATTAACGAATAGGGGTAAACGAAAAGAGTCTACATTAATTAGGAGAGAGAGCTCCTCTTGGAATCCAGCCCCAATTTGGCTAATGGTAGTGTTTGCCGTACATTTGATTTGATTTGTTTGGTTTGTTTTACAGTATATCAACCCATTGAGCTATTTAATTCTGAAGTCTTATATTTAAAATAATTCAGTATTTAGAACTCGATTCATTGTTCAAACCCAGGTAAAAGCCAAGATTTAGAATGCTATGTTTTCAAGGTATGTTAGTATAAAAAACAATTCAGTTGAAAAGTCGGAAAATTTATGAACAATGACTATATAGTCTTTTAACTATATTTTACCAATAGATAATTTTACCGATAAATCATGAAGCCAAATTTAAAAATCGGCCTGTAATAATATTCTCCCTATCATTTCGATTATTGTATTATATTTATTGTTTTTACTTCTAAAGACTTGATAGTCTAAAGGAAAGTCGAAGAATGGATTAGTCGAAATATGGTAGTAACAAGAAGGAGGAGGAGGAAAGCAATAATTTTAATAATTAAAAAAATGCCTAATTCTAAAATTCTAAAATAATTTTCTTTCAATAATCTAAACTTATTTATGAATGAAACTGTGTCTGTGTCTGTGTCTGTGTGTATGTGTCCGTTACCTATAAACTCCGAAACGGCTGAACCGATTTTCTTAAAAATTTACACAGTTGTACTATAAGCATCTGCGAGTGTTCTTAGCTAGGTTTTGTGTCGAGGTATCCCCGATAAATATAGAAAATCGATAATCGAAAAAATCGGGTTATAGAAGGAGTGGTTCGATTTTAATCAAATTTGATACACTCATAGACAAAAACATAAGAAACGATATTCAGAAGTTTCAAGGTTGCAGTTCTTACAATAGTGCAGAAAATCGATAATATATATATAAAAGGCAAGATGTTTGTGTGTGTGTCTGTTTATCTGTCTGTATGCCTGTATTTTTTTCAGCCCTTTTATTTTAGTTTTTGCTTCGGGTTTGGCTCTAAGTAGATATAATTGCAGCCATGATACCATTTACTCAGAGGACTTATTTAGCCTGCAAAATTCAGTTTACGACGAAAAAAACTTATTTGATATCGATACCAGGAAATCAAAATTTGACTTACATTCATTCATTTTTCTTTCAGTCTACGGTTTCGCTTTAACTGGAAACACCTATTGCTTTTTAGTCTTTTCTGCCAACGTCCAAAGAATCTGAGCCCCAGGACCATAGATTAGTTTTAAAGCTTTCATTACACCCGCGCAACACCGGGTTATACAGCTAGTTTTAAATAATACTGTATAATTTTAGGAAGATGCAAGTAGTGCAAAGCTTATCAAAGAAGAATGTAGAATTGGATTAAAATTTGGCCCGAGACAATTGCTTAAACTTTCTTTATAATGACTTTGGGAAAGGCATGAATCCAACTTTTCTTTTATTATCTATGTGTTATATAGTAATGTAGCTTTAGCTTTGTTTGCTGACCTGTCTAGGAGAATTAACAATATTTTTTATTTCCAATTCATGGAGAAAGCAACTAGATATCACAGCAATGTATTTCTGCTGAATTCGTGGCAATTCTCTGATGATAAAGAAAACGAATCTGTGGAAAGTAATGATCGCCTATGCACTGAAAAGACTTGGTATGTAAGAAAAAAAAGAAGCCGTGTTAAATAATATTAAATAACACTTTCTAATGGTTTGTTGACTCTCCTAGAAGGATGAGATACAAGTGAACATAACTCGATCTCGTTAGGCTATTAAAAATAAAAAAAGAAAGACTAGATGTTGCATAAATGAAAGATCAAAGAATGGCACTGGGTGGCACTATTAACTTACATGATTTAAATGAATGTTTCTGTAAAGTTTATATGGATATATGCTGGATTGTTTTTTGATGTTCAATGTAGATTAACAAAAAATGAGGAACGCTTTCTTGCACTATAAAAAACTTCTGTCTCTATCAATTACTCTGCTAACAAGCACTTGTGCATGTGGCCACTTATATACATATTTTTTTTAATCCTATCACCCCGAGCAAGGCGGTAACGCCACTGATGTTCAGGGTCTACATAAGTGTAAAAAGATTAATTCGAAGACATAAGAGAAAGACGAACCAGTTAGAAAGGAGCAAGAGAAGGATGGGAATACAGGTGTGATGACAGCTGCAAAGGTGGAGAGAAAGGAAAATATATACGGGGTGGTCTACAAAGAACTAGAGTCAAGTGGTTGAAAAAGATGAGTATTGACATTGCATTAAAATTCCTGGAGGTTGTAGCCGTCAGGAAAGCAAGAATATGGAAGCGAGTTCCACATGCGGGAAGTGCAACAGAAGAAGCTGCAGGAGTAGAATTGTTGTCTGCATTTAGTTAATCTAACTGTGAATGGGTGGGACTTAGTTGCCAGTCTGGTTGCACGAGTAAACATCAGTTGCAGAGGTATCAGTGACTTAAGTTCGTTAGAGCAGAAACCATGAAAGTATTTATAGAACAGACAAAGGGAGGCCACATCTCGTCGGTGGAGAAGTGGCTGTAGTCGAGCCGCCAAGTCGGTACCTATCACATCCTTTGGAGCCTGTTGAGATCACTGAAATGAACGGCAGGGGCTCATGACCATATATGGTAGCAGTATACCATGCACGGACGAATGGTTGATTTGTATATATGCAGGATGGATTCAAGCGGGAAAAAACATCCTGGCCCGACACAGTGACACAACCTTCTTAGCAGTGGATTTAGCTATGGACTCAATGTAGTGGTTCCATTTGAAATCAGAAGAGAGGCTAAGGCCGAGGAGGTGCAGAGTATTGCTCTCGAGGAGGCTCGCTTGGTTTATGCTTATGGGAGGCAGGAGAGGTTGCCTGTGATATATGATAATATTTTTATTATAAGTTTATAATAAAAGCATAGTTTACTGCAATATATTATAAATTATACATTTATAATAAAAGAATTAGCATATATAATATCGAGGCAGTGCCAAGCCGACCCATTAGCTTGAAGCGCTAGCAAAGAATCTGTTAGCATAGACTGTACGGGTACATCTAGCCAATTCATCTGTAAATAGATGAGACCTCATCACCAGTCTAGTACTGAGCTTAAATCTAATTCCAAGGCACTATAGCGAAGGGCTCATCAGAATAATTTCCATGAAAGTATTTATAGAAAAGGCTCAGACAATCAACCTTACAGCGGTGGGAAAATGACTGAAGCCGAGACACCAGACCAAGACAACTAATATCGCT
Organism: Ascarosepion bandense; assembly: GCA_037127315.1. NCBI lineage: Eukaryota > Metazoa > Mollusca > Cephalopoda > Sepiida > Sepiidae > Ascarosepion > Ascarosepion bandense. Next base: position 6,257,755 of record JBBBDQ010000663.1, on the reverse strand, counting down.
GATTCTTCTTTGTAATTTATCATAGATAAATAGCAGAAGCAATGGACCATATGTGGCAGAGATATTTTGTAGCCAGCGCACGACACGGTGGACTAGAAGTAGGGAGTGCGATCATGCTTATTAAATTGGCCTTGTGCCAAACATAACCAAACTCCCCACAACTTAAATTATCATCATCATCAGAAGGTTGGAAAAAATAAAAGTGTTTTATTGTATATTTAAAATGAATTTTATTAACAGAACAGAATAGCATCATTTTGTAGGAAGTGAAATTATTGAATGTGTAAAAGTTCAAAGGGAAAATGTATTACAGAGTTAAGTGAATTAGAAATCTAGTTGTAGGTAGCGAATGTGTTTATGCGAGGATTAACAAAGTAGTAATAAAGTCTGTGCTCCTTTCTTTTTTTATGACAGGAGAGAGAAAGAGAAAAGGAAGGATGATCAATGAAGATGGATGAAAATGGCGAAATGGAACCATTCACGAAAATCAAAGAGTAAAAGTTCCTGCTTTAATTAAAGATTTCTCCCTTTATTCGGAGTTTAATCAATTATTACCTCTTGTTTCTTTCGAATTTCAAAAGTTGTGATTAGTTTTGCATAAATATTATTTTAAAGCTTCAACTGAGCATTTAATTAATCATCAGCTGACTTAACCTGATCACGACCATTTTTACGTAAGATATTACATTTTAAAACAAGAAAACAAAAGCAAATGATTGAAAATAGATGTTATTTTTTAATTCAATACCTCAACATTTTACAACATATATATTTCCGAATATTTGTATGCCTGTTATTTGTATGGGAGTTTATGTGAAGAAAAATATGCATACACGAGTATATGTAAGTGTGCATGTGTATACATACGTGTGTATGTTGGTCGAGGTGGTGTAATGGTTAGCAAACTTGTCTCGCTAGAATCATTACAATTGAGTTTGGAGTTCGATCCTCACTAGGTGTCCCATACTTTTAACCTTGTGCCACATCTAAGCTGAGCTTATAAAATACGTGTGTATTGTGTATGAGTATATATATTGGCACGTAGCCGAGTGGTTAGGACGGGAGCCTGGTACGAATCTCACCATTTATCGATTTGTTAGGAAAGTGACTTCTCGATGGTCATTGGGGCGATCTCAGCGTGTGCCACCTTTGGTATGTACCTAGAAACCATACCACGGGTTTACCCAAGCCCTTTTCAGTGAAATTGGGTAGACGGAACTCGTTCGAAGCTGTTAAAGATAGCACGAAGTTACAATTCATCGTGACCGTGGGTTTGAGAGGGCTGGTCTTGTTAAGACTGTTGACCACGCTGGATAATGTGATCTCTCCCAGAAACTGTAACTAAGGTTCGCTCAGCATAGTTGCAGGTGGGCTCTGTGGATGTTAAACAAAAACAAATGTGCCTGAGCAGACGTCTTCCACAGGAATTAGCTAGCTACCCTGGTAGATGAGCATCCTTAGATATGATATGAGTATGTGAGTGTAAAAATGTTTTTGATATTGCATTAGTTTCGAATGGATGATATAGAAACCAATTATCATTCTGATACTGTTTATAAAATTAAACTCATCAGCATGAACAAAATTTAATGCGTCAGCAGGAAAACTTTAACTTTGTCTTTTGATTTTAATTCTTTTTTTAATCTATCATAACGACGGGAACTAATCCCATAGTTACTGGTGACTGGACCGTAGTTTCTATAGTGCGGAAAATAAATGTGTTTAGCAACTCTGTAGGAAGTAAAATCAGACTTCATAAAAGACGGATGATCTCTAATCATTGAACAGTCATGTCTACGGTAGTAGGTGCTAGACAATCTCCTCACAGATAAAGAGGGTATCTTAAAGCAACAGAAATGTGATTCTACAAAAAGATGTTGAGAATATCATGTTAGCAATGACAAATTTCTACAGACAATGACAACAAAATGACATTTATACTTAACATAAATAAGAGACAGCTGATATTTCGGGTGCAAATAATGAGAAAAGAGTGCCTGGAAAATCAGATACTCACAGGATAAATTGAAGGCAAGAGAGACAGAAAAATAACTCAAACTTTCTAACGAGTTTGGATGACAGAGTAGGGTTTGGGATAGATGTCAAAAAGACAAAAGTTGTTAAGACCTACGAAGGACAAGAAATTGTGGAGAGGCAAGATCACCAACGTCTTAAAGTGACAAGGTATATAGAAGAATGGTCTTAATAAAGATCAACCGGTTAGAAAACAGTAGGAAACTACTGCAATGTCCTTCACCAAATTCTTAAATACCAGATAACAACGTGAATGGAGATAATTTCTTTAAATTTCACGCCTGGTAAGGAGAGACACTTGCAAATGATTGGGCCTGATGTCATAAGTACTGACATCAAAAATTAGATTCATAGCTTTTAACATTTTTTTAGTATTTGGCTTCAAAGGTTTTTCTAACAAAGTGCTTTAACAACGTTACTTTTTCAAGAATAAATCCTACTAAAGTTGATATCTTTTGTATTGGATACACTGAATGGAAATTATATTCAAGCCAAAATACTGATAGTGAACCACCACAAGAGAAATATACAATTTCTTCTAATTAATTCGATCAATAAAAACTGTTTAAAAATTGTAAATGATTACAAAAAGTGTTACTCAATGAATCAAATTTATTAGATCATTTTTTAGATCATAATAATTAAAAAAAATAGATAAATGTGTATATAACACCATAATAATGCTGGTTACACATTCTTGGACAAAATGCTTTTAATTTGCATAGTTTATTGAAACATCGCACTAAAACTTCTGCATTGTTTAACATATTACATTATAATATAGAAAAATTCGGTAGAATTTCCCTTTGATGTAAATGAATGTCTTATTTGATGGCACATTGATTTAGTTATAATGTAATTGTGCCATGCATCTTGTCCATATACAATTTGTAAAGCTTTAGTAAATTATAAATTATATATGGCTGTGCTATAAGGCTTTCACTGACCACCCAAATGAAATTTCAACGCTATGATTCTGAGCCTTAACTTAATCTTTAAACTCATTTCCTCAAAAACGGTAAAGAACTGGGAAAAATTATTGTGTCCTTATTTGTTATAACAAACACCAACTTTCAAATTGAGTGCAATACCAGAGTTCCAAAATCGACCTGAAAAAAAAAAAAAGATAATATCAGATTGGTTTGGTTTAGTTGAGTCTTACGACATATCAACCTTGGAAGATTATATAAACGCCAACAACACGTTACTGATCAGAAAGCAAGTCCAATGAATATCTTTGTTATCAGAGACGTCTCTGCAAAGAGGCTGTCACACCACTTGCATAGATAGACTGTTTTCTTTAAAAAATGTATTATGGTAATTATTTTTTTTCTTCAAAAATGTATTATGGCAATAATATTTTTCCTTCAAAAATGTGTTATGGTAATAATTTTTTCTTTCAAAAATGTATTGTTGATAATATTTTTCTTCAAAAATGTATATTTTGCTAGAAGAGTCTATTTTTCTGTATATATTTTTTATAAAAGTCTATTTTCATACTTTCATAGTGTTTTCACCCCAGTTTGGTACCTAACAGGTGTTACCACGCCGAGTCAAGGTGGAACTGGGAAGAACAGCAATTAAGAGGTGATTTCATGCACCTCACCACCCCTGAGGCTTTGTTGTCGGATACAGTTTATCGCCATACCCAGGACTGATAATAAGTAAAATCTGTTCTATGCTTTCTGCATTTTGTGCAAGTCCATGTTTATGCAGGCCCATGCTTGTGTGTGGAAATAATGAAAATTCATTACCTAATTAAAGTATAATCTGGAATAGAAATGTAAAAATATCTGAGCGTTAAGTGGCCGTCATAATGAGAAAAAGAAATAAGTAATTAAAACAAAAAAAGAAATAGAATAAGTAATATTACTTCTGTCTCATAATAGATGTTACTTTTGCGGACTAAATATAAACATCGTTGTCGGTGAGGTCGGTACATTTTGGCATCGGTTAATGATTAGCAGGGTGTGCGGGTGGTTTAACGGACAGTGACTCGAAAAAGAAATCGACTAGGCAAGTTCGAACTCCAGCTGCATTCCTTATGTACAAACCTTGGTTAAATATCAGAGCTCACTTTTGGTTGCAACCAGTTTAGGAGAAGGAAAATTTTGAATTCAAAACCATCCCTAGTAGTTGTCTAACCACTGCTGGAGGATGCGTCTACAATTCTAATGTGTTACGAAACTCGTTACGAGCCTAATATTTTGTAGTGGGTTAGAAGATTTTTTTAACGGGATCCTCAATGTTTCATGCTAGTGTTCTTTTGGCAAACTTAGATTATTTTTAAACAACAAAAAGAAGAGAGATGTGGTAGTAAAAATGAATAAGTGTAAAAAGAGATCAGAAATGAAAGAAAATAAAAAAAAATGTATACAAGATTTTGAAATTTTATAATAATCAATAAAGAAAGAATGAGAATAACGGGAAAAAAGAAAAGAAAACGAAACAATAAAACGTAATGAGAAAGAAAAGTGTGAATGCATGGATAGGAAAAAATGAAAGAGTAATCCAATTGAGAAAATAGGCGCAAAAAATGGAACTATTTTGACAAAAAGTGTAATTGAATTAAGAAAATAGGATGAAGAAATTGAACGGTTTTGATAAAAAAAAGTGTAATCCAATTTTAAAAAAAAATAAGACGTTGAAATTTCCTGATTTTGACAAAAACGCGTAATCCAACTAAGAAAATAGAATGAAGAAGTTTAACGATTTTCATAAAAAGTATAATGAAGTTAAGAAAATAGGATGAAAAATTGCATGATTTTAACAAAAAGTTTAATCTAAATAAGGAAATAGAAGAAAGACTCGGACGATTTTGACAAATAGAACAAAAGAAGTGGAAGAAAATGTATGAAATGTTGTTGAATATTGTAAATATTAAGAGCAATTATTTGTATCGCCTCAGTGCAATCAATGAGTTTATTCCCAGTTCAAAGTTTTACGTGCGAAGAGTCATCAAAATTCACACGAGTAATGTGAATGAAACAAGCTCTATGTAAAGGAATAAGAAGCGTAACTTGCAAACTTTTATCTGCTATTACAGCGGAGAGATTTTTATTATTCAGTACTAAAACTTTATGTATTTCATCCCTCCTTATTTTACAGCAACAATTTGCCGACAAAATCTCTTGAATTTAGACAAAATTTAAACAAATGTAACTCGCTCTTACAGATTCCAACTCTTGAGCACCGGAGAGTTATACGCGGCTCTCATGTTCTTTTGGCATAGACAGCATTGTGCTTTGCTTTTAGTCAAGTTCATGCGAATAAATCCCAACATTTCTTCTTGAAAACGTAATTTCTGATAAAGATCATCATTCATATTTCATGATCTTCGAAGGCGCAAGTTATCGATAAAATAGCTTCGTTTACACTTGTGAAAGCATCATTGGTGCTTTAGCACAGTCACTACACGTGATTACGTAACGCAAATATTGTTTAGTGTCTTCGGTGCGTTACTGTTTAGCTCTCATTAAAGTCGCGCATATCTTTGAATCAAATGTTATGAATAACTATAAATGACATACAAAATGACAAAACAGATGTTAAACTAAATCTAATTCTCGTTGTTGGTTATTTCAACGAGATTTCACAGAAGCTAGTTGAAACTAAATCAACGGATTTTCAAGCTGATGTAACTTGACGAATAGCCTAATGGCAATGTTTTGATGATTGTAAACAGAATCGTCTTCAAAGATAAGCTGTTGATACTTAGTCAAAATAACAACTAGTAACTTTTCACCGAGACCACCGATGTAGAACCGAGCGATATGCAATAGACCATGCATTACTATTAGCATTATTACTATTAGAATTTATGCGGGAAAATATCATTGCCTTAAATAAATCGTCGGACAAAATTAAAAAGAATGTTTATATGTTTTCTGACACAAATTCTTTCTTGTTTTTGTTATTTTTCCTTTTTATTTCCGTTTTGTTAGTTTAAAAAAAAACATCATCTGTTCGTCTTTAGGCCACTCATATTCAAGGTTCTTTATCTATCAGTAATAGAGCCGAGATCCACAAATAAAAAATAAATTTAGGAAGGGAATAATCAGATTTTAAAATAAGGGACTAAATCAAATTTTATGATTTAAAGATTCCTGATTCTGTATTTTATATCTGATCCTCTCGTGATCCTTTCTATATTTCTAAGATGAAGTATTATAACTATTTATACGATTTAGATTGTTCGAATCATGTATCCTCATCTTTTTAGCGATATTTACGACGTTTCGGCCGTTGTACGCACCAACCTTCTTCATGATCAGTCTGTATATCTGTGATGATGTATTGTAACTATTTATACTATTTCAATTTTTTAAACTGTTTGTCCTCATCTTTATTGTTATATTCACTACTTTTCTGTTATTGTATGCTCCGTCCTTCTCCAGGTGATATTTCTTGGGATTTTTAACCGAAAACTTTTATTTTGCCCATTTAACTGAAACAGAGATACCCAAAGGCATATCAGGTGGAATTAGAACAATCTAGCGTCGTGGACTAAATCAAAGGTTTGCTTCTAAGTTCTTAGAAATATCAACTGAAGAAGGCCGGAGCGTATAACGGCCGTGAATATAACAATAAAGATTAACAATGTAACAGTCTGACCAATGTTAGTCAATTAAGTGCAATACGTGATACACAATTAGAAAATTCGATTCTCTTCTGTTTCTTTCGATTTTTAGTACATATTTGATACATCTCTTCTCCTAGATTAGTCAGTCAGTTAAGTGCCATACGGGATACACGATTGGGCGATCATATCACGAAAGAAACATGACTGACTGGACAATAGATTCTCCCGCAGTAGATTACCATTACTTTCTGAGATAGACTGCTTGCCAATCAAGGCTGTAGAACCCAATCTGTTTTGTTATTTAGCCCTTAGTTGAAGGGAGAAAAATACGGTTTATTACCTTTCCGAAATGTATTTGCGCGTAAGTGAATGCAACGAATTCAAAGGAAGTGAAGATAAACCTTGTTTGCTGTGACGTTCTCAATGACTGAGCAGTAAAGCACGCGAGTTCAAACGCTAACTTTCGCCTACACGCAGTGACACGCAGAACGGAGAACACAGAGAAGTAATGCCAACTGTATAATAAATTAAAATTGAGCGTCTATTTCAAGCACGATGTGCCTACTAGAATAACGTTTGAATTGATAAAAATAAACGAATTATATAACAGTTTTAGAAAAAATAGTCGATAAACTTTGATGCTCAATAATTTGAATGCAGTGTCAAGCGAATTTCTTTTTTTAATTCTTCTTTGATTGTTTTCTTTCCTTGTTGTGGATTCATTGAATGGGAACCGCACAAATAAATTGAACAATAACCAGAATTTGAGATAGGAAAATAGGTATATTAACGTAAAGGATACAAACTTGAATGCAGGTTAGTAATCCAGGAATACGAGTTAGTACGAAGTATATATACAAGTCTCTGAAGTGAAGACGTAGTATGTTTAGTAAGTTCACGTCGGAAGCTGACGGGTGCTGCGTAATAATCTTCCAGCTGAGTGGAGCTCAGAGCTACTATGAAATATTGACGCTGTATTCTCCATGAAACCTCGGTAACTTCCGGTATGTTCCGGTATCTATCGAATCTGACGTTACCTCACGTTGACAGTAGTATATGTATACTCAAGTCGAGTCCATTATCATGGAAAAAAGGGTAGATCCCTCAATACTCCTTAATAATGTTTTCTTTTCATTATATTCTCTCTCACTCGGTAAAATCTTGCGTCTTAGTAGCTTTCTTGCCTTGTTTGGAGAGTGAAATTATTTGAGGAGGAGTGAGCATACTCCCTACAGTTTGATGAAGCTATTAGGACTTTGAATAAGTTCTCGCTAATTTTTCATGAAAAAGAATGTTTTATTTACAATAACTAGTATTTTGCAACATGTAACGGAACGTTGCCATGTTGCAAAATCATTTTGTCATGTCTCTGCTCGTATAGCGGCCATTTTTTCTGCAATGATCATCTCAAACGCATCAGTTGTAGTGGATTGTTATCTTCCGTGATAGTTTTGGTCGTTTTGAGCAGCTCATATTAAACTACACCTAGCTTATCCCACTAAATGCAGGAACGTCGAAGGAAGTCTATTCGGCTTTGCCGCCTATATTGATACATGGTCGGTTTATCCTACGATCTGCTACGCTTAGAGTTATCGTAGGGTGTCCACTTTTCATCGTTAGTTACGATACAATTAAAAACCTTTCCTTTTCTAGCATTGAAGCAGCTGTTCACACGTGACAAGACGCCGTTAGACGTCTCTCGGTTTCAGCTCGTACGGCACCCAATAACCTTGCTTCTAATGGTTCTGCAAGTTCAGCTTGCGTCTGACAAGAGTCTTCATAAAGTAACCCTTCTGATTCTTCGTCTTCAAAATTTTTCGATGCTCCAGAGCGTTTTTTATCTTCAACATCAAAATCATTATTTTTGAAGGATGTTGTTTCCGACAGAGCATGCACACCTTACGTCTCAAGAAAAAATTATGTGCTTCAGTTGCAGATTTCTTTTTAATAAAGTAGTACAGTAAAATTCCCCGCAAATACACTTTCTTTGACATGAAATCCGACATATTTAATGCTATGAAAAACAAAGTTATTTACACTAAATTTCAAGTTTGCTTCCTTATAAATGCGTTTCCATCTAAAACTTCACACAGGCAGTTCTGGGAACGCCATCTGTTGAAAAACAGTGAGAACTTATGTAAGGTATTAATAAAAAAGAAATAGCGAAACATGTCGTATTTATAGATTTATTACCTAGTTGTTCTCTATTTAATCCCTTTTCCATTGTCTGCGCTGTTGTTACCTGCATTGATTATGTTTTCTTTGAGAGTGAGACTCGCAATATGAGTAACTTACAGATAAGGAAGAACTGTCTTGTTATTTCTTTCTTGTCTTCACAATTTTTTATTAACGATAAAAGACAAGAATGAAAACTTAAATACTTTTCTTCTGTTAAAGTGTTTAACTTTTAATGTCACTATTTTTCTTCAGAAAATCAGCTGCCATCGACATCGTTGACACGACAAATATTTAAGTGAGTCTGACGAAAAAGTCGGTAAAGAAAGAAAATTTGCTTGAGGTCACTGAAGATGGTCGGAAAGAAAAACAACAGATTTTGACGATCCAGAAGAATCATTGTGCTTACAGGAATTCAAGTTGTATAACCGAAAGGTTAGCAGAGGGTCACTTGTTTGGAATCTCTCTCCCAAGAATTCTTCACTTACTCAATTACTTGGGTTATTGGGTCATTCATTGACAGACTTTTTCGGAATATTTCATTATTTTTAAGAACTACGTATTTAAAGAATGTATAGCGCAATCATTCCGCATGAAAAGAAGTTTGGAAACAATAAAAAGATGGTTCTACGGGGAGTCTTATGGAAAATCGAAACAAAAATGAGGCACGTACATTTAGGATCAGAAACCGACAGTTGGAATTTTTTGGGATACGTAATGAGGATAGAGGGGTTAGAAAATTTGACACTTTCAGGATATACTGAAGACAACTAGCCATCTATCTGACAGATATACATGAATGGATAGCGGAACGGGTGAGTGAGAAGTATAGTAAAAAGACAAACATTATTAAAAGACACATAGTATAGGACGTTGGGGAGAGCAATTGTCATTTGCATCCTGGTGGGATACGACACATAGAGTGACCCCTAACAACAGTGAAGCCGTCAAATGACATGACGCGTTTTAGACCGCTCGATCAGAAAGAGTTTAGCAATCTTAACGAAGCTACATCATGCCTTATGAACAGGATTTGGCTTCATCTGTTTTCTTGAATCCTCAGTAACATTTTCTCAGTTTCTTTCAGTATAAATAATCACTTGCGTCTTAGTGCCATGTTAATTAAAAACGAAAAAAGGCATTAACTTGACCAGCAGTTTGTCTTTCTCGTTCAGATTATTTTTATAACGCGAAGAAAGATAAAGATAACTTTTATTGCTAATTTTCTTTTATTGTTTAATCATTAAAATGCATCAACAATCATCTTTCATAAATTTTGATAAAAAAGATGGCCGTTTAAGATAAATTACAACACTTTCTATTTTTCAAAAATATTTTTAAATATGTCTCCCATTTTCATACATTACTTATCTATTTTACGACAACAAAATCGTTTGGAAATAAAGAATGAAGAATTTAAAATCATGTATTCAGTCGGTTGGAATTTACGACATTCTGTTTGCCGAGTGAAAGTTGATGTTATTGCGTCGTAAATTTGCCTGACCTCAGGCACTTTACAGGGTCATATAAAAAAAATTTTGAAATAATCAGATTATTATTTGCAACACAAGCTTACAAAATTAACGTGATCTAAAGTAATGATTTTTTACTGCAAAAAAGCGTGGAAATGATTTCAAATTGGAAATTTCGGTTTATATGGTTCAGTATATTTTAATATCTGATTCTTATTGCTGGATTATGTTTTTATTATTGCCTTTCTTGTACATCCAGAGAGAAATTGCAAATAGGTTTCTAAACAGTCACAATAGAATAGTTAAAAAAGCAAGTAAGTCATGCAATATGTAACAAAAATAAAAAGAAAGATTACCTCCGATGTTATCTCACAACGAGAAATGAATTGATGCGTAAACAGTGTAGACGAGATGTTTTGTCCTTTTAATTCTTAAATAAAATAAACCATAGTATCTTCGTATTAAAGAGACACGCTTGATAAGATACCGACATGATTCTTTTTGCAGAGATACAAATGTTCACAAACGTTCTCATATACATGTATAGAAATGGATATATTTATTCACATAATTAAAAATGAGAGAGAGAGAGAGAGAGAGAGAGAGAGAGAGAGAGAGAGAGAGAGAGAGGTTGATATATATATATATATATAGTCAGTGGAGTCATAGAAAGAAATATTGTATGCCTCAAGCGATCGTCGATCTATGTGTCACTATTTGCGTGGTCTGGAATCTCTGCACGTTTTTTTTTTTGTATCGGGATAATATTTTAGGTTATTTATAATCCTGATATTTTATTATTTTATTTATCATTTTATCTATGTTTGCATATAGTCTGTTTTGTATTTTGATTTTAAACTTTCTACATTTTGTTATTGGTAATAAAGTTTATCAGATTTCGGTTATGAGGTGTTATTTTTACTTTGAGTCGTGCTGTTGTTGTCGATATCCAAATAAGAATGATTTCCTATATGTATCGAAAATAAGCTCTGAATTTTTTTATATGAGTTTATATTGACTCATTAGTATTTTCTCCATCGGACAAAGGATACATTGTTTTGAATTTTATGAACTGCAATATTTCTTATTTTTCATGTTATTTTTTAGTTATTTTGATTTGTATTTTTAAGGTTACATATATGTTTTGCGAGTTTTGTACTATTGCATTCTCTTTGCTACTTTTCGCTTGCAGGTTTCACAATATTTTAAATTTGATTGAGTTATGTCTGTTCTGTACCTTACTTTTTGAACATTCCTCCTAATTGCAAAGTAATGAAACCCGGTGGTTCTCGGGCCAAGACCCTTTCCATTGCTTTATCTACGACGCAGTCATTTCTTGGAGGTGACATAAGTACTTTGTAAAATGGTACAAATGGTATTGTACTTACTATTAAGTTATCGTGACTTTTTTGTCCGACAATTTTAAAATGCCACAACGCTTTAAATAATGGCTTAAATTGTTTTAAAATTTTCACCATTATTCGTTTACCTTCTGTCTTTTAGGTTTTCATTAGATTTTAAACAAGTGACCTCATGAATCTTGATAGTTTGAAAAGTAAGTACACCAAATTCTCCAATGCAATATTTTCATTTATAATTCAAAGAATTCAGGCTGAATGTACTTTGAAATATTTGTTTACTGTAAAATTACATGTAATTTACTAAAATTGCAAAAATCCTCACATCAGCTAAAGTACGCTGATATTAGCAATTAAGAAAACAAAAGTACTGTTCACTATATACATAATTAACTTTAGAATGTCACAATACTTTTTTACGGCAGTATATATTTAGTTACATAACAAGCATTTGAAATCAATACCATAACCATAAAGTTGGGATAGAATCAAAGCAGTTCGATTTTAGTAGTTCTTTCTTTCATGTACTGTATATATTATAATGATGTCATAATATTATGATGTTATTAATATATAAAATAAAAATGCCATCATTATTTGCTTCTTTTTACCTACAAGAAATTTAACAGAATATTCGCTTATTTAAAACAAATCACCGAAGATCAGGTTGAAAATGAATAAGAAATCAGTTATATTAAAAATATCTTAAAGCAGAATATGCAAATAAAAAAATTATCTTTATTCCGCCAGAAACATTAAGTTGGGCAAAATTTTAGACACATTCTGGCAGATATAAAAAATAAAACTGGCCTTTTTTATGTATCAGGAACATCTCTCAGGCGAAATACAATTTTTCGATTTATATCGGAGCCCAAATTAGGCAATGCCATTTGAAGGTCACCATTTGTCGAGATATCAATTTTTTTCTTGGAAATTGTCAATGAATGTTGTTTACTAAATCAAATATGTTGAAAAGAAAATATTTTCATTTTTCCTTTTCTTTCTCACAGTTTATCACGACTGACCTTGGGGCACTCAGAATTTTCTCTGGCCTTCTTCAAATGCATCTGAGTACCAAAGGTGTCATATAGCCCCATTTTGAGACTTCCTCGTATAAATGTATCATTCAAAAGCATTCTTAGCTGTAGTGAATATTTGATAAAATACAGCATCAGCTTTACTCTTTTAAGGATGTAAAAGTCAATTCATCTCCCTTTTGACAGTAAAATTCTACTAATGTCTTAAGGGCTGTTTGAGAGTCGCGTGAAAGCCAGATGATGACAATGATCAGTGTATGTTTGGCTACTTATGGACGCAGCCGCACAGCTAAGTGTTTCTCATCAAACAGACAATTTCGGTTTCTTTCCATAATGAATTATAATAGATTTTATATATGCCGGTTCATTTATAGTTTTTATAACATTTCTCTGAGGACAATTTATTTTAATTGATTATACATATTTATTTAGTTCGTGTCCGTACGATCGTACGTTTATAATATTGAGAGGATGATATGAAGAAGCAGTGTTAGGATAGTTATAAACTGTTTGGATTACAAACTGTGGGCGTCACCATTCTTAACTGGTATAGCTAGTTCGGAGGCCTTCAGTACTACAGCAAACATAATGAGAGCAGACAGTCACGCATGCAAATGAAGCAGTGAGAGAACACATCGATCAAATAGATAGACAAGCATATTTTGAATGTTTTTTGTTGGTAAAGGTTTTTTAAAAAAGATATCAAGTAACATTTTTAAAGTACACTATCAGCCATAATTATTAGGCAACCCAAGTTTTAAAAAAATGATGTATTTCATATTATTTTTAGTATTTATTGCCAAGTAGATAATTCGAAATGAAAATAGAATGGTTCTTTCGTTTTTATTACCTTGCAAAATTTTACAAGGCAACCAAGAAGCCTTTGCTTCGGCCAGCCAATAAGAAGAAGAGACTAACATGGGGAAGAGAGCACAAAAAACTGAACACCAGGACACTTCATTTTTTTTTTTAATCATTTCACCCCGAGCAAGGCGGAGATGCAACTGATGTGCGGGGGGTGGGGGTTACATAACTGAAAGAAGATTAATTAGAAGAGAGAGAAGAGTACAACCCAATTAGAAAGGAGCAATAGAAAGATGAGAATGCAGGTGTGTTGACAGTTTCAAGGGAGGGGAGAAAGGGAAGGATATACGGGGTGGGGGAAGGGCTAGGGTCAAGTGGTTAGTAAATGAGTGTTGACATTGCATTTAAATTTCTGGAGGTTGTAGCCGTCAGGAAAGCAAGAATAAGGGAGCGAGTTCCACAAGCGGGAAGTGCGAGAGAAGAAGCTGCAGGAGTAGAATTGCGTCTGTATTTGGCTAACCTAACCTTTTTGATGCACATATTAATGTGCAGTATTAACAAAAGAACCATTCTATTCTCATTTATTCTCATTATCCACTTGGCAACAAATACTAAAACTAGTATGAAATACATCATTTTTTTAAAAAAACTGGGGTGGTCTAATAATTATGGTCGGTAGTGTATATAAATTTGAATCTCTAGAAAACATTGACAAGTTTAGTGAGTTCATTTTAAATCCGTCAGTCTTAAAAAGATGCCATTCTTCGAGTCAAACATTATCCGCACTTTCACCATAGCATATATTTAGGCTTGTCGCACTGCCTTCTGCTCATGCGCACTTATAATACTATTGTGATCACGTTATCGAAATTTAAGTTTGATCACACTATTTTTTTTATGCTGTTACAGTGTAAACATAACCGCTCTGCTAGCAGTGTGCACCAAGGAGGAACAAAGACCAATAGCCCTAATTTGCAGTGAACATGCTACCTCATCGAGGGTAACACGATGGGTAGCCATTACCATCTCTTAAGTTTGCTGAATTTTCTCGAAAGTAATGGAAGTTGACAGGTGTCCCACACCTTCTTTTTTCCGAACACATTTATACTTCTCGATCCACTTGTGCTCACTTCTACGCGGTAGTACACTGTCGCCGTATTATTTCAAACGCTTTCAATTAACTTCAGTCCTTGAACCGCAAAAAGATGAGAAAATCGGATCTCTGCTCTTTGTTCCTCCTTGGTGCACACTGCTAGCGGATCGGTCATTTTTACACAGTAACAGAAGCAAAAAAAAAAAAAAAAAATAATAATAATAAAAAGCGGGCTCGTTCAAGCTCAAATGTCAGTCACGTGACCACAACAGCACCAAATAAAAGTACGAGCAGAAGGCAGTGTGACAAACTTATCTATGTTATGGCGAATTTTTTTTTTTTTACCCCCGTAACATGATTTTATATTTTACCATGATCGATGGTTTTAGCCTTCTCCGTCTTTTGAACAGGAGTGGATGTTTATCCCTTGTTTCCTGTTTAGGATTAAGGTTCCGGTCAATTCTTCTCGTGTGTTTCAGCGGCATGAGCACCTTGCTTGGGACAAAATAATTGAAACAAAAAATAACTTCAAATCATGAAGAATTATAACGATTATTACGTTTGTATTACTGTGAAATATTGCAAAATTGTACCTTGTCAGTACTAAAGTGTATGACTGCTTGGGAATACCAGGTGCAGTAAGCTTGGATGTGTGCGTGGTGTAAGGGTGGGTGTCACTTGTTTGTGTATACATAAACAATTAATGGGATAAACGTACATATTCTCATATATCTACCTCCCATTAGCATTAGGCTAGCCTCCCAGAGAGTAAAATACTACGCCTCCTTGGCCTTACACTTTCGGCGGACCTCAAATGGAATGACTATATCGAATCCATTGCCAAATCTGCCGCTATGAAAGTCTCTGTGCGGGGCCCGGAAGTTTTTCCCACCTGAATCTATTCTGCACATATATAAATCTACCATCCGCCTGTGTATTGAATATTGCTGCCATATCTGGTCGGGTGCCCCTGTTGCTCTCCTTGGGCTTCTTGACAAAATACAAAGGAGAATCTGTAACGTGTTTGATACTGACTTGGCACACCGGCTGCAACCACTCTCTCTCACCGGCGTGATGTGGCTTCCCTGTGCCCCTTCTACAAGTACTTTCATGGCTCTGCTCCGATGAACTTAGAGCACTGGTGCCACCTAAGCAAGAATTTACACGAGATACTAGATTAGCAACTAGGTCCCACCCTTTTACAGTTAAACAGATAAGATGTAACCGTAAATTTTACTCTAACAGCTTCTTTTCTCGCGCTTCCCGCCCGTGGAACTCCCTTCCACAATTCTGCTTTCCCGACAGTTACAATCTCCAGGTGTTTAAATGTAGGGTCAATAGGCCTCCTATCACTCTAACTACCCAACCCCCATTCTCGGTATCCCTACCCGCCTATCACCCACCCTCTGACATTTCCTATATTTAATCATCATTTCTCCACTCTATGTAGCCTCCTGCGCAGTAGTGGCAGTGACATGCGTTGCTCGAGGTGAAACGCTTATATATATATATATATATATATATATATATATATATATATATATATATATATATGTATATATATATATATACATGAAAGCATGTACATTTAACCAATTAATTGTTTATGGATCCACAAACAAGTTTATGTATCAACAAACAAGTGCCCCCCACCCTTCATGTACACATGAATGCATTTGCATAAACATAACAATTCAATTTTCAATTCTTTTTCTCATTGTGTGTGCACGTGTGTGCGTGCGTGTTGGTGGGAGGGTATCCGTTTGTCTGTCTCTTTGCGGACTTACATGGCTTACCTTAATCTGATGCAATCAAGATGGAACATATGGTGACTAACTTGTTAAACACACACACACACACACACACACACACACACACACACACACACATATATATATATATATATATATATATGAGAATAATTCCCTCAAAAAAGAAAAGCAATTTTTTTTCCTTTCTCACTTTTTTCTGTCCATAACTGTTTTTTTTTTTTTGTCATACAATTTCATTTTCATTTTTAACTTTTTTAAAAAAGAAGAAATAAATTTTCCCAGATGACCCTGAAGAGGTTGGGATAGAAACCGGTTCGTCGTTCTTCTTCTGTTTTTTTTATTTTTTATGTTACTAAATGCTTGTAGGTATTAAACTTAATTTATTTATTGCCAAAATACGACTGTATAAAACCAACAATTTAAGTATATATATATATATATATATATATATATATTACAACTCAAGGTCATCTTATGGTTTGGGATTAAGCCACGCTTAATGATTAACACTGTATAGCTAATTCCCTCTACCATCAATAACATGTTTTCCTTTTTCTCCTGTCCCCGCTCACGGTTCCTTTCGTCAGGATAAATTTAACCCAATTCATTTTTGTGAAGAATTTTGGTCTGAGAAGCAGTTTTATAAATTTCCGCGTAATAAACTGTTACCAATGGATTTATAAAGGCATCCTATTTATTTTCATTAGAATACTCTGCTAAATTCTAACATTGACTTCTCATCTGATTACGATCCCCCGTGGAATTAACCTTACAAAGTACTAAGAATACTACTACACACACACACACACACACACACACACACACACACACACACACACACACACACACATATATATATATATATATATATTTGTTATAAATAAAAAGGAAACGGCTTAAAGATAAATCTCAAACGGATCCTATTAATATCAAATATGTTGTTATTAAATATTAAATGTTTTATTATCGCTGATGAGACGGGTGTTAAATTCACTCGTTGAAATGGGCATCTTTTTTTTAAAAATTTGAACCATTATATATATATATATATATATATATATATATATATATATATATATTCACCTTAATCCACGGAACACTTTAAATGGAAATAAGGAGAAATATAATATGAAATCTCAAAATCCCCATGAGGCAATAAACTTCTCGAACCTTTTGAAACTGACATGTTTAATTTAATCAAAAAAATCTATTTAAGAAGCAATCTAACCGGTTCCAGCTTGTTCTCAAAAAGGATATTAAAATGATTAGAAAGACCAATAAGATGTGGATTAATGCAGATAAGTCTAAAAACATATATAAAATCAAACCCTTGGAGTATCACAAACTCATCCTAAAAAAAAAAATCTCGAGTATATATATAAAAAAATATAATAATAACATGATATTCACAGTTAATAAAAAAAACTGTTGCATTGGTCAATAAGCTTGATATTGCAGATAGAATGGGAATGACCCAAACTAAAAACGCGTCTTTACTTTTTAAAGACCATAAATCCAACTTTGAAAATAAACTGCAATCTAGATCAATCTCTCTAAAACAGAATTAGGTTTAATTTCTAGTAATATTCTTAAGAAGATAATATGCAGGACAGTCTCCATACAAATTTATGGAAAGACTCGTCTGATGCCTTTACATGGTTCCAAAATATTCCAGATAAGAATAAAGCTTCTTTTTTACAATTTGATACCGTAGATTTTTAACCCTCTATTTCGTATGAATTATTAGTTAATTGTTTAAACTATGCTAAAAACCTTACTAATATTTCCAATAATGAAATGGATATAATTTTAACCTCTAGATATTCTTTACTAGTATAGAGTGATTCTACCTGAACTAAAAGTATTAACAATAACTTTGATATCCTAATGGGAGCTTATGATTCAGCATAAATCGCGGATTTGATAGGGATATATATATATATATATATATATATATATATATATATATATATATATATATATTATATACACTCGGTAGAATTGTTGATCCTAGTTAAGTAGGTATTTACCCAGATGATGACCTTATGTATATCCCTAGCAGTAACAGCCCTCTTACATCTAGAATTCAGAAATTTCATCTAATCTCAAAATTGTTAATTTTGTAGACATTAGCTTTAACCTGTCCAATAATACCTTTAAAAAATATCAAAAAGGAATCAATCCTCAATCTATATCAATGTTAATTCAAATCATCATCAATCTATCATTAAAAGATAGATTTTATCTAAAAGAGTTAATAATAGGATTAATAAATTATCATCTAATAAGGAAATATTCGATGAGAATAAAACAATTTACAATGAAGACCTTAAGAAGAGTAATTTTAAAGATGAAATATTATACCAAGAAAAACTGAAAGATAAAACTAAAAATGGAAACAAAGGCAAAATTAGAAAAAGAAAAATAATATGGTTCAACCCTCCTTGCTGTAAGTTCTTTAATGTAAGCATAAGTAAATATTTTTAAAATTTAGTTAGCAAACACTTCCACCAAAATAACCCCCTAAGTAAATTATTCAACAAAAAAAACTCTTAAAATTAGTTATTCAACTACCAATAACATGCAATACATAATTAATTCTCATAATAATAAATTACTCAAAAAATTCTATAACAAACCTCTGGAAAATAAACTTTCCTGAGGCTGCATCAATAAAGCCAACTGCCCCGTTGGTGGCAGATGTAATTCTGAAAAACTGTTTATGAAGCCACTACTTTTCCAGAAGAGAACCCTAGCAAAAAAAAAAAAAAAAGCTTTTATTTAGGAATATCTGCAGGTAGTTGGAAGCAGAAACTTTACAATCACAGACACTCGTTTTCTAACGCCTCATTGAAACATCAAACATCCCTGTCTAAATACTACTAGGATATTAAGGATGGAGGATTTACCCCACCGGTCAAATGAAGGATAATAAAATATGCTAACACTCCCAACTTAAGGGACAGATGTAATTTATGCCTGGAGGAGAAATTGATTATTATCAAATGCAATAATCCAAAGGAACTCCTTAATCAACGAAAGGAATTGATATTTAAATGCATGCATAAAAATAAGTATAAAATAATTTAGCTAGGTCAAAATTATATTTTAAATTAATTTAACTTAAAATGTTGGTTTCTTTTAGGGAAAACTCTGGAGTTTACCGTTGGAAACGTTTTACCCCCAAATATTTTTTAATAGTTTTGTTTATAGTTATATTATTGTAAGGGTTATATATTTTAGATTGTAATATTGTGTGTATATGTGTGTATGAATATGCGGGTATGTATGTGTAAGTGTATATATATATATATATGATGGATTCTCCCGTCGCGTTCAACGTATGAGGGTCCAACCTTTTTCCAGCAAGACAACCACACAGAGATTTGTTTATAGTGGTGAAGGCATTGTGTAGTACCATCCACACTTCTTGGAACTGCTGATAACAAACAATTGGTGCAGATGACTGCCACAAATCGCACGAACAGCAGACCTCAATTAACGGTCATGTCACGTTGGATACATATATATATATATATATATATATATATATATATATATATATATATACAGTACTGTGCAAAAGTATTAGGACAAGAACTGTTTATCTTTTATGAAGCATATTGACAGAAAATAAACAATATAATTAAAGTAATTTTATTTGATTTACTCAACAAATGCTTTAACAAGAAGAAAATACTTGTTACAAAATAAATTTAATATTTAGTATAATAGATTGACTTCATTCTGTCAAGCATTGATATCACAAGCTTCTTCAATATATCTAATACTATCTCCTGCCAAATAGCTTGTATTTGTTCCCAAAGTGTGTCTTGCTAACTAACATTAGATTTATCAATTTTTTTATTCAAAATATCCCATATATGCTCAATAGAGTAGTTTCAAAATAACTTGTTTAATAGAAAATAGGAAAAATTAAATATAACTTCTTTGTAATACATTTCTTTTACACCTAGTTTTAAATAATCAATATTTATTAGCAATTTATTTGGGTTTTCACCGTGATTTGAGTTTCAGTGAGGTTTTAGGAAAATCACCTCTGTCCTAATACTTTTGCACACTACCGGTAGTGTGCAATAGTGTTAGGACAGGGGTGATTTTAAAATTTATTTTGATGCCTCATAAAAGATAAAATAGTTATTGTCCTAATACTTTTGCACAGCACTATATATATATATATATATATATATATATGGGGGGGTATGTATATATGTATGTGTGTGTATGTATGTATGTGTGTGTTTATATGTATACATGTATATGTATATATTAATGAAAAATATATACGGGATATATATATATATATATATATATATTTGTTTTTAGATGTATGATGATGTATGTGTGTATATGAATATATATGTATATGTATGCATATATATATATATATATATATATATATATATATATATATATATGGTTCCCAAGTAGACATCCCAGATGACACCACCATTTACTCCCATCTTAATAGCAAATACACCAAAGCTGACAAAGTAAACCTGGCTGCCGTTTTTGAAATGGAAATCCAACCAGTAGTTAGCTGGAGCAGGAAATAGCTTGTAAATTATAATGCCTCTAAAAAATCGTCTTTCTTTAAACACTATAGAGAAACATTCCGGTCTGCCATCTTTTTGGCCGATGTTTATCTCTGTGAGAGCAACACACTCCACCTCTTAGGCTTCACTTTTTCAACCGACATGAAGTAGAACGACTACATCGAATCAATAGCTGCATCAACTGCTAGGAAGACTGGATCGCTGTGTCGGATCAAGATGTTATTTTTTCGTCAGAATCGATCTTACAAATTTAGTAATTTACCATTCGTCGGTGAATAAAATACTGTTGCAATACCTGGTCGAATGCTCCTGTTTTCATCTCGAGGTTCTTGACAAAATTTAAAGAACGACTTTACGTCACTTTCTCACCGATGTGAGGTGGTCATTTCTACAGATATTTGCATGGCAACTGCTCTGACGAGATTTTTTCCCTGTTACTCTAACCATAAAAATTTAAACGCGATACGAGATTAGAATCTTGGTCCCACACTTGAATCAGTTGAATGTAACACACTTCTACTACAACAGTTTCTTTTCTCGCACTTTCCATTTGTGGAACTCACTTCCGTTTACTTGCTTCTCTGATAGATACAATCTCAAAAAAGTTAAATGCAACGTCAGTTGTCATGTTGTATCTTCTTGATTCTGTTCATCTTATATTCTTTCCAGCCTTTCCTCTCACGGCAATCCTCTGCGCACTTATGGCGGTCCTGTATTGCATGGAGTAAAAGGATAAAAAATAAATAATATATATATATACGTGTGTGTGTGTGTGTGTGTGTGTGTGTGTGTGTGTACACAACATTAATTTTGCATACACAAAATTGTACAAAATTAAACAGTGCATCATGGTTTCGGGTCGATTCCTTTGAATTAAAAATTGCAGTATAATGTTTTTAAAACATTTGAATGCGACAAAAAAATAAATAAATAAATAATACAAAAAAGAAACAAAAACAAAAACAAACCAAAAAATGAAGCTGTTGTTTGTCGTCCGCGTATGGGAAATATAAGAACTTCAACTGCATTAGAGCGTGCTTTTTTATGAGTGAATATTTTTACTTCTTTCTGGAGTGAATACTGTGAACGTCTTAATCGCAACTTAAATAAGCCTCAGCGTGAAAAATGGACGGAAAACTATAGAAAAAATATAAAAATAACAAAAAAACGTTAAAAATTAATGAGAGACTTCATGCACAAACCTACTTGAATTTTACGTGAACTGATGTGTTAATGATGCTCACACGTATGTGAATGACCTGCCATAAAAACTGTTGGTTTAATGTTTAATGTGCATGTGACAAAGATACACGTGCACACACACACACACACACACACACACACACACACACACACACACACACATATATATATATATAAATATATATATTAGTGACATTACTTTCAAACACATCTTTCATTAAAAACGAACGACAAAGAAGATTTAATTTATCTTTTATTAAGATTTTTCAACATTCAAAATTTTTCCATTTTTATGAATTAATGAATATAAAAATTGTGCATTAAAAGTTTATTTTTTAATAGAAAGATGCTAACGCAAATTCTTGTTGCACGCGGCGGCATATGACGTTTTGGAATGAACAAACCTTTGAAAACAAAAAAAGCACAAAAGCAAAACAATAATAAATTACCACGTAAAAGTCAAAAAATATAGAAAAATAACAACATTAAAGATAAAATCAGCCTTGAAAATGGACATAGAAGTGGCCGAAAGCGCTTATGATAACAAAAATTATGAAAAGTATATACTAAAAGAACATTAAAAAACTTCAACAAAAACAATGTTAAAGTCAGTTATAGTTGTGTTAAAACATAGATAAATACATTTCACAACCCTTCTAAAAATAATTGCAATTGCCAAAAAAAAAAAACAAAAAAAACCTGACCTGCCTGTTGAATGGCCAGTATATATATATATATATATATATATTTTTTTTTTAATCATATCACCCCGAGCAAGGCGGTAACGCCACTGATGTGCAGGGGGCTACGTAAGAGTGAAAAGATTGGAAAAAAGAAAGCCGGCAACCACATCCTGAACAGGGAACAAGGGATGAGCCACTACACCTGTACAATAGACGTGGGTGGAGTGTGAACCGGGCGATAGTTTAGTCTATCTACTTCAATTATGTCTAAAAGTATTGTTTATAGAGCTCGAATTCATTCGGATGAATGATGTTAAATTTTACTTTGGAAGTACTTTTAACAGGTGGAAGATAAGATTTAACAACCACATCTTGTCTTTAAACAACATTAAATACAGCATATATATATGTGTGTGTGTGTGTGTGTGGTGTGTGTGTGTGTGTGCGTTTGTCTGTGCGTGTGCGTGTGTGTATGTGTGTGTATGCACATTCGCACAGGCACAAACACACGTACACACACATATAGATAAGAGTGTCGAGGAATCTGTTTGTGTCTGTAGTTTCACATCTGAAATACTCTTATGATCACATAATATGTGAAAATGGGAAATCACCAGGCTACTCACAACGCGTCACATAAACAAAGAGAACGAATTAAATTATCTTTCTGTTTGCACAGGCCCGATTATTGTAACTTCATGTACATAGCACTCGCCGATGGTTTGTGGAGCGGGCTCTGTGCCGAACATTAAAGCAGGTACCTTTATGTGCCTCGGCACAGTCTGGACTATCAAACATTTGCTGCGTCATGCGTAGACTAAGCCGTCCTTGATATTTATCGGCCTCCCTACGTATCACGAAGATACTAAGGCAGGGTTGGGCTACTGTTGATTTTCATTTTCCCCAGACGAGATGCTACCCTTCAGCGGAGCCTCGCTTTGGTTCCTCCTGCCTGAAAGCAGCGAGTCAGACAGTGACAAACAACAGTCTGAGATTTCGTCGTCCTTAAAGCGTCACTACAGTTACCTGTTCTTATATTGACAGAAATATATTGATTGATACAATTCCCTAGATACTGATTGGACCGTCCCACATATTCAGTGCCACACCGATGTTTAAACTTGTATACAACGGAACTATTTTGGAAGTGGGAAAGACTATCTAAAGATAGTCTTTCCCACTTCCAAAATATAAAAGACGGAAACACCGATCTAGTACTGAAAACAACACGTAACCTGACAGTTGTGAAACCTGAAATAATGCAGACACTAAAATTTGGTTTGTGCGATGACATCCCATGTAATAATTTTAGAAAACTTGTCATCTTAAAACGTCTAAATAACTCTAATTTACAAAAAAAAAAAAAAAAAAAAATTGATGACCACATGAAAACAGAAATAAATATCTGATTAAATATATAGACGCGGATTAACATAGATTCACGTTTTCTGTTATTAACTTATTTTTTACCTTACTTTTTATTTTTTTACCCTATATTTTGTTTTATTTTTTTTACTTTATTCCGTTATTTTATTTTTTTATTATTTTTTATACATTTATTTACTTTTAATGCCTTTCGTTCCCCGATAATAATAAACTATAAGCGGTCCCTCTTGAAATACACGTTCAATATTTGCCTTAACAAAATTTACCCTTTAATATCAATTTAACATTTATGATTTGATTTTCCAATTTCATGTTTAAGTTTCAATCTAAACCAAATAACATGATACATTTAATAAATAAAAAATGGCATCCCAATTTTATAATTTATAACGACCATGAAATGCACGAGAACCAAAATAGAAATAAAAATCTATAAGCGGTCAGTTCATAATATGCACCTGATGATTACATAGCGCATGAAACTCAGAGTCGTGCTATAGACGTAGGATAATATGTATATTTATTAATATATAATTCATAGCTTTGTTACATTACATCGAGCATTGTTTTATTAACACCAGAAAAAATATATGTGTATACCCATATGTATATTTATTGAAATCCATATCTATCAATCATGGATTTGACTGTTTTATTTTATTATACCAACGGCATATATATATATATATATATATATATATATATATATATATATATATATATATACTGTAATGGTTGTTACAATGTTTTCATGAATTTATAAAAAACATAAAAAAATTGTAACGACCATTACAGTATAACGCTCTACATTGGTATCGAGCACTCTTTCATGTAAATGCATGAACAAAAGGTTAAAAAACCTATGAGTTCAACAACTTAGTTACAATATATATATATATATATATATATATATATATATATATATATATAAGTGTGTGTGCGTGTGTGGTCAGTATATCATGCATATATTAAACGTTTGTTGAAATAAACAGACTAATTAAAATTAACAACGTCGAAATAGGATCCAATAAAACTCTGTATAATAGTGGAGGAGTATCATTCCGTGTACACCCGTATATAACGTATCAAAAGCGTTAAATAAACTGATCCACTAATACTCTTATCTAATACTAATTCACTAAACAGTAAACGGTCTCACACCTTGTAACTTTAGGCTAAATAGTTTGCACCACACAATTACCATTTTACGATCATTATGGTAACATTGTTCATTTAAGAGACCCCGCTCTACCTTCCATCAACATGGCCGATGCTAACCTCCAGAAAAGTGCCTTGTTGCACCTTTTCGGACTAACGTTCTCAGCTAACATGAACTGGAAATTCTATATTGAATCCATTGCTTGCTCAGCTTTTAAGAAAGTCGGTTCACTGTGTCGTGCAAGACAATTTTTCTCTCCGGAATTTTTCTCTGAGTCTACCATTAGTCCAGGCTTAGAATATTACTGCCACATATAGTGCGGTGTTTTTGTTATTTACTTTGATTTCCTTGATAATATCCAAAGAGGAATAAGCAATATGGTTGTTCCTGATCTGGCTATCAGCCTCAATCACTTACCTACCTCTCTTTTTTTATTTTTTATAAATACCTTCATGGTAATTGTTCGGATTAGTTCTTCGCTCTGGGATCTATTCTTTATGAATTTGAGTGCAGCAAAAATTTAAATGCAATGTTAATCGCTATTTATTATTCTTCTGATTACTCTTTTCTCTTTCCGTTCACTATTAATGTTTCTGTTTCTAATTCTTCCTCACCCTGTAACTCTTTGCGTTTTAGTGGCTTTATTGCCTTGTTTATCGTGATACCGATAAAAAACAAAACAAAAGACATTTACACAGCGCGCCGGCGTAAGAGTGAGGTCGTATTTGGGTCCTACTTTATCTAATTTCTGTATGAACAATGTAGAACGCAAAGTATTTAATAATTCCAACAAAAGTTTAGAATATGTCATATATTCTGACGGCATTTTCATATTAACAGAAAACAAAAATGAATTAAAAATGCTTAAAGAAGCGTTTGCAAGTAACTCAGTTCTCTTAGTTCTACAATTCAATTCTGACATTGAATTCGGCATTGCATTTAAATCTTTGGCGATTGTAGCTGTCAGGGAAGCAAGTAAACGGATGAGATTTCTACAGGCGGGAAGTGCTGGAAAAGAAACTGTTGGAGTAGATGTGAAGATTATATTTAACTATTTCAACAGTAAAATCCAGTAGCACGCTTAATTTCACATAGTCGGGGAATCAACAAAAAAGCTCATCGGATCAGCTGCCATGAAAATATTTGTAGAAAAGACAAAGGAAAGCCACGTCACACACACACACACACACACACACACACACACACACACACACACACACACACACATATATATATATATATATATATATATATATATATATAACAATTTTTAGATACACTTAAAAATTTTTTTCTTTAAAACAACATTTAAAGGTATTATTACAATTAGGTTTACGTTTTTAAAAATATCCAAAAACTCTATCGCTTTCTACGTCACGTGATGTAAACATCTTGCGAAAGACGCTCCTCACGACGAACGTTCCTAGTTTAAATTTTAAAATCATTTGTTTCTGATGAAAGGCCGAGAACGGTCTGAAATATCAAATATATATATATATAATAATAGAAATAAATAAATACTGTCAAAAACATACATTTTTAAAGTTACAACTTTTCAGTAGTTTTTCATCTCTCTCTCTCTATATATATATATATGGGGATAACATAAATATTTAACTCATTAATGCATTTACTTCTTAAATTCCTACTCTAGCCTAGGTTTATTTATTTATTTATTTCAGAGTCGTGTCTTTATCTATTTGTTATATTTCTACTTTGGCTTTCTATCCGATTTTCCTTTTGAGATTTTGAGCACTTTGTTCCGTTTTTTTATAGATATCCTCTCCGACTTTTGAATTTTGGCAAAGGTGATGTCGATTATCTGCTCCTAATGAAGTCAAGTGTCTGTCTTACCATGCAGAAAGATTCATGAAAATAGCCCCGAGTGCCTCACCTATAAATGGGATAACTTCAGTTACTGCTTTGCAGATTTCTCTGATTTATCCTGATAGCTTTTCTATTTTCGTTTGCTCCGCCTGTTCCTATCCCAAAATCAATCTGGATTCATTTATGGTTGCCTTTGTGCATACGTGAGTTATCATAATGATTGCTCTCCAAGCGTTTGTCAGTCAAGATGGTCGTATTCCTCACGAGCGTTACTTGCGCATTCTCGTCTTCTGACCCCTTTTCTGACCCCAGGACCCCCAAGGCCATGCTTCCTACATAGTTTCTAATGTACTCTGTTGGCTACTTTGTCATCGTCTTGTCTGTATCCTTTTTGTGACACCTGAGTACACATTGCTTTATTTTTTAAACGACAATTAGACTGTTGATAAAATAAACATAAATTTAACCATCATGGAGAAATATACACAAAACCTATCAGGTAAAAATGACATTTTCCTCTAGTAAAGACTAGACACGTGTATAAGTTTAAAATCTGATTGTATGAAGAAAATGATTCGTCATATGCAAGCGCACCTGAAGAAAAAACAGTATTGTTGGTCACATTTGTTTTTTCACTCCAAAACAAGTCAATCGTCGACTGATAGTGTTTATATTAATTATAAACACTAATGGAAACCTGATAAAATTCTGAATCATTAATAAAAATAACATCAATTTATTCCATGGGTCATTATTTAAAGAAACAAGGATATAAAAATTAAAAGATTAAAACTAACAAGGTTGTCCATTTTACTGAAGGAGACGTGAAATATATGAGAGCGTTATCTCCTATCTTTTCTTTCTTTCTGAAAGTTAAAGTATTCAGTACTATTTATTTAGTAGTTTCGTTTTCAAGGTTAGTACGCCCACGTAGCAACCGGATATAACACAAAGTTAAGGTTTATGTGGGTTTAACTATCTTACCGTACAAAAATTCACATGCCTCCTCGGTTCTTCCCTTTTTAGGAAAACTTCCAGGCAATAAACCAAACACCCTTTTGAGGGAGACGTACTCTCTGGTGGAAAGTCCCTTGGATCTCGCGCTATATTCAAAGAATGTCAATCCCAACAAAAGATTAAGATTATTTTAGCCTCCAGCTGTTTTTTTTTTTTTTAATAATTTCACCCCAAGCAAGGCATTCCACTGCCACTATTGCGATTGTGGCTACATAGGGGAAGGTAAATAGAAAGAGTGGTTAGATATAGGAAATGCCAGAAGGGGGGTGATAGATAGTTGGGTGGGTGGGAAGAGTGTTTGAAAGAATGGAAACGAGTTAGTTTGTTAGGAGGTGTCTATTGACCTTACATTTAAACTCCTGGAGATTGTAGCCGTCGGGGAAGCAGTCATGTGGAAGGGAATTATAAATTGATATTATTAAGGTAGAAATTTGCATATGAATGCAACACAATTTTTTAGATATTTTAATTTTCCTCATTATAATGAAACAGCGTGGACATGATGAAAAATAAAATATCATCAACAAAAGTAATTATCGTGATCTACTGGATTGCCTAGCTGACATAGCGAGCGTCCAAGTAACACTTTCTTTCTACCATAGAAGAATGCAAGCATTTTTCAGACATTTGAATGAGGGAATGTATACCCATCACATAGAAGCTTCTTAACTACTCTCACCTCACCATCATTTAATTATTTTTCTCTGAGTTCTTTTTTAATGGACCCAAACAGGTGTGACTGAGAGTTTTAGGGGAGATGAAGCATAGTGTTGACTTGTAATCTATTGCAAAACACTTTATTCATCTTTAAATGTGGTCTAGATTGAAGAAGCCTTGTCTATTTGTTTTTGCTCTCGAGGTTATACCACTAAGCTTAAGCATCATCTGTGATTATCCTGTTCTTGAGCAGAAACTGTCCTTTGTTTTTTTATGGAGTTTTCTGTGAACCAACTTTTTAAAAAAATATCCAAGTGACTGTACTAAACGGCAGACAATACAATCGCTTCCATGAAAGTTTTTCATTTTTCATTAATGATTCATATACCAGTCGTAAAAGGGGCATCAGTCTGTATGCCTTTTTTTTTTAATTCAAAACAGCAGATAACCTGCCACTGTGAAGTCTATCTCCATGGTCAGCTTCTCTTTGATATTGCTATTAACTCTATTGAGACATCTTACCCGGCTTACATCATGAGCAGACTTTTCATTAACATTTACTAATCTCTCGGGAATGTTTGAATCACTTTATTTTTCACAAAATAGAAATCCATTTACCATTGTTTTCTGAAAATAGCCATTATGAAGGAATATGGTAATTTATTCATCTGCCCATCTGATAGCAGGCCGCTATGCTTTCTACTTTCTTTAAATTTGTATGAAACAGCCCGTTAGTCAATCGACGAAACTCCCTTAAATTTTTCACTTGTATCCTATGACAATATTTACAATGTTTACTATTGTACACGTCTTTGTTGCTATTGTCACAAATTTACGGCCGTTGTGCCCTTTGGCCTTCATCAGGTACTTGTTGACCTTCAGAAAATTTCGAGTTTCAAACTGAACCCTTTTATTTAATCTAAGGGGTGTAGATTGTTGCTGTTCCACTCATCTATTTAAGGATACTGTGTTTAGTTCTTATTTTTAGTAGTGCTCAGTTATTATTACCTCCTAACATTCGTTAAAAGGTTCATTTCAGAATTTACTGTACCTTACTCGGAATGATATACACCCGAAGGGTTTTGATAATAACAGATAAAATGAGGACAACAACACGCTTTTTAATAGCGTAAGTAATACCTCTTTATCCAAGAATTTCACAAAGAAATTGTATGCAGTTCTTAAAAATAAAATTATCGATCTATTCTAGCGAGCTTATAAAAAGATTTATCCAATAAAATAATCTCACCGCTGCTTCTATAAATTCCTTTAGGGCAAGAGGTGTTTAATGATATCGTGATTGTTTGAGTTATGTATGTTTGCCTAGGATTGCGTTGTGGTGCAGTAGATATCGACTCGGAACGACAAATCTCGGATTCGAGTTCGAATTCCAGTTGAATTCCAGTTGAATTCCTGACATTCACTTACGTACAAATACCCTTGGGAAATGTATTAATCCGTCTCTTTCCTCCAGTTATGGGTTAAATAATAGGACAGATTGGGTTCTATATCTTTGGATCGCAACCAGTCTGCCGCAGAAAGCAATGCCAACCTACTACAGGATAATCTTCTGCCCAGTCAGTCATGTCTCGAAAGAGACATGATCGCCCAAAGCGTGTATCCCGTACGGTAATTAACTGATGTTTGCCTACCTGTCAGCAAAAACGCCACCATTGCATTTGAATTTGACGCACACACAAAAACATAGGCATACATAAGAATTGTCACTGAGCTTATTATATATATATATATATGTGTGTGTGTGTGTGTGTGTATGTGTGTGTGTGTGTGTGCGTGCGTGTAAGTGTGTGCATAGCTTGCATTCTGAATAAAACAAATATTTCTATGCATGAACGCTTCAATGCAACCAATCAACTGTTTTACTGCCAAATTAAAAGACATATGCAGAAATGTAATGGATTTAATTACCAATTGAATATATGTTATCTATATATATGTGTACGTGTGTGTGTGCATGTGTGTGTGTGTCTGTGTGTGTGTGTGTGTTTTGATAACTTAGTTTTAAGGTATGATATATCTATGAGTAAGAGTACTCAATATCAGGAAGAGAGCAATGTAAATATAAAAGTGGACATTGAAATCAGTCATCATGGGCGACAGTGTGTTTCATGCTTAAACGCATGAAGCAGGTTGACGCCGATCGATTTTGACTTCAGTCTTCACTTATATAGGTATGTAGATATTACGGAAACTATCGCAAAGGGTAACAATTTTTGTGTGATGCGTTTTGTTCTTTTGGACTTCATTGGTTTAAAATGATGTTTTTTTGTTTTTTTTTTATGCGACCACACATCATTCGTAGCTTAATGAGGTTCTAAAGGAAGAAACGCGTTGCACGAAAACTTTTTTTTTACCTTGTCACAATTTAATCTAATTGTTTTTTATATACCGTTTTCCCATTTATATATATTATTAAAGAAAAAACAAATATGTTGGTGAAACTATTGGACAACTTGCCAAATTATCTAATACCCTAATCATAAGAAAGTGTCGAACAATTGAAGAAAAAAGAAATAGACTGAAAGGCAAACACTTACCTACTCAGTAAAGAAAAGTGCTCAACCCCTAGTTTACCTCGACATAGCAAAATAACCCTTACAACGTTAACATTTATTAAATGACACCCCGGTCGCTACTCGAGTTTCATGTTCACGCATTTTATTTCAAAACCCGTGGATAACACCCTTTCTTAGTTGGGCTAGTTGGGCTCACTCACGGGCGGTTTTTCTTTTTAACCGTGAATGTGAGGTTATCCACTTTTTTCTTTTTAGATAAAATTATTTTGTTTTATCTTTCTCGTGATGCATTAAGGTATTGGTTATATAAAACTGTTCAGCCTTCATTAATTTGCATCCTTATCATTCACCTGATGATTACATAGACGTAGGGTATTATATATATATATATATATATATATATATATATATATATATATATATATATATATATTACGGAAATTAACAAAGATTAACGAAACAACCGACAATTTGAAATGATTTGTTTGAACATTATTTTTTATCGCTACTCGTATTTAAGTAGATATTCTGTTTATAATCAAACAGTATTATATCTTTATTTCAACCGGCCTGATTATTTACTATAAATTTTTGTTACGAAAATGTGTGTCATTTGGCAGGATTTGAACCTGCAACCCCTATCCACATAGAAGAAGCCACCATGTGATCTGGCGCGTCTTAGACCTCTCGACCAAGAATGACGATCAGTCTAAACGAAGTCAAATTAAGCCTATAACACAATTAAATGAATTCGAAGATTGTGTTATAGGCTTAATTTGACTGCGAATTTGAAAAACTCGGACAAGACGGACAAACGACTGAAGAGGACTTGATTCAATTAAGGTTAATTGAAGTTGTGCAATGCATCACACCGATATAAATCAATGGAACAACTACAAATAGAAAATATGTCTTTACATTCATTGACTTTATACAGCAACAAGAATTAATACAGAAATACAACCATCATAAAAGTCAACCCAGTGAACAAAATATCCGCTGAGACGTACATGGTAAAAAAAGGTATAAGAAAATGTTCGTATTGTAGACGTGATCACGAAATAAAAAAGGAAAAATACCCAGCATTTGGGAAAAACTTCTTGAATATGTTCCCCCTGGGGGTAGCAAGTGGGCATTACCCATTGTAATGTTGCGGAAGACAGATGGTGATTTACGTATTTGTGGAGATTACAAAATAGGCATAAATCATAAAATCTGTTCGGATTCGTATCCCATAGCGAATGTTGAAGTTGCATTGCATGCACTGGCAGGAATGAGCGTTTTTGCAAAAATAGATTTAAAACGGCATACCACCAAGTACCGATAGACGATCAAAGAAGTAACCACGATAAATACGCCAATAGGGTTACTAAGATCGAAAAGAATGCCATATGGAATAAAAACCGCAAGCGCCATATTTCAAAGAGTCATAGAACAGGTTTTAGAAAATATGAAAAATTTGTTACCAAGATGATATATGCATGGGAGCTACTAATGAAATGGAATTAAAAAAGAAAACCGACATAATCTTGAATAGTTTAAAAAATGCTGGAATGACAATAAAAGAAAAAAAATGTGTAAGCATTTGTAGTAACGTATCTTTTTTAGGTTATTCCATTTCAAAAGAAGGTATATCACCAGACCAAGCCTTGATAAAAAAAAATACTAAAAGTAGCTACACCTACATATAAGAAAGAACTGGAGTCTTTTGGGGGATTGGTAAATTTTTACAGGCGCTTTATACCAAAATACACGGACTTGACTGAACCGTTTGAAAATTTAAAAAAAAAGAATGGTGAATTTATTTGGTCAGAGGAACAACAAAAAGCTTTTGACAGATTAAAAATAATTATGGCAAAGAAACCAGTAGTGAAAATGTTTGATCCAAAAAAGGACGTGATGTTAACCACAGATGCAAGCGAACTTTCAATACCGGGAATATTATCACAAGAAAGACATCCGATTATGTATTTATCAAGAAGATTAACGAACATCGAATTTAATTATGCAAATCTAGAGAAAGAAGCATTAGCTATCGTGTGGACAAGTACTAGATCCCGACAATTTTTAATTGGAAAAAAGAATTTTGTAAAGAAGTGATTATAGACCATTAGAGTTTATATTTAACCCAAGGAAAGAGTTACCTAAAGTCATGACATCGAGGATACTAAGATGGGCAATAAGATTAATGGCATTTGACTTTGATATATAATATGTTAAAGGAAATTCAATTCTGCACGTAGACGCACTATCAAGATTTTACAAGAAGACAAAAGATAAAACAGAAGAAGAATTTGAAGATGCATTTTTACATTGGGTAGAGACTGATGTTTTGTCTTTAGATAGAATGGCTGAAGAAACTAGACATGATCCAGTACTAAGTAGGATATTATTGAGAATAAGAAAAAACTCATGAAGAATTGTTTTAGGGCGGAAAAACCCTACAAAGAAATAAGATAGAAATTAACGATAGAACATGGAGTGATTTGTAATGGGGATCTGAACACAAAGAAAATTGTTAATAAAAAGTGTACATGACGATGTATATTGTGGAGTAGCGACCACACAAAAAAGGATAAAGTTAGAAACATGGTGGCCCGGATATTCAAGAGATATCGAAAAATATATAAAAAGGGGCAAAAAAATGTAAAGAATTAAGAAATTTTACACAGACTACTTTACATTCGTGGCGCAGAGAAGCGGATCCATGCAGTAGGGTGCATATGAATCATGCGCATATCAATGGAGTTGGACTCTTATTAATTCTAGTAAACTCTTTTTCAGAAATAATCCGGGTGCCAGACAAGAAAAGTTTTACGATAAAGTAGATTCTAAGGGTCATATTTTCCAGAAATAGCATACCAAAAACTCTGGTATCTGAAAATTCACCAGAATTTTGTGATGATGATCTTATTTTATGGTCAGAAAAAATAGGATGTAAACTATATAAGACACCCCCATATCAACCTCAGTCAAACGGGTTAGCGGAAAGAATGGTGCAAACCGTAAAAAAGGGACTAAAAGCATGTTCTCAGCAAAAAGAAAAAGTAGAATTTTTTCTATCGAGGCTGCTTTTAGGCTATCGCATAATACCACACGCTGGAAGATTAGAAATCCCATCAGCTTTAATGGGAAGTCAAATTAGAGCTCTGCTAACGATGTCGTATTCCACAAATGAAAAAATGTGGTACAAAAAGGAACAAAGAAGCTAATCCGGAAAGGACAGAATTTATCATGCAAAAAAAGCCACAATACAGCTATAACAAATAGAGAAAACGGCAACAGTATATTAGCCCATGTAGATCAAATAAGGAACACAGGGAGAATATGAAGAGCAAAATGAGAAAGAAATGGATACGATTCCGTTCGGTAATGATTCCTTAGAAGAATCGTTACAGGATGAAATCTCAAAAGACAAAGTAATGCAGCAACAAAGGAGAGAGAGAGAGAGCGAGAGAGAGAGAGAGAGAGAGAGAGAAAGAGAGAGTGCAAAGTAATAAAACTATCTTGAGAAGAAGTACAAGAAATCTATACGTTTCAGGGAGATGTAGTGGCCCCAGCAAATTAACATGCATAAGTGCAAGAGAGAGCCTATATAACTCGTCAATGAGAATAAGTGGAACAAGCTTACCAACTGACTAGTGCTAAACTTCAATTCCCATCAGTTTTCTAATAACAGCAGATACATATCCCTTTCTTTCGTTTTTCTGATGGAACTTTTGTTCTACATTTTTGTAAAAAATCCATTTTTTATCAACTGTTATTGTTTTTTTCAAACAAAAGGTCATTTTTTGTTTCGTTTGACCAGAGAATTTGAATACGAAAAATTAATGTTGTTTGAAAAAATCAGGAGACTCAAAAACATTGTCGCGATTCATGCAATCAAATGCCTTACCAGGATATTTGTTGAGTATCTTGACAATACCCCGTGTCACATAACCTGAATTATTTTCAAGCAAATGTTGGTTTTCTTCGAACTTTCTTGGTTTTTCCAATTCTGAGTCGCGTGAACCACTTGCGACCAGTATTCTCAGCGATGGCAGCATTTCCATAAACCGCACATTACTTTTTTTGCTGTTTGTGCAGTGCTTTTTCTTTGCTAAAAGAGCATAAAAAGGCATAACAGTTTCGTTCATTGTCATTTAATTTTATTAAGAAATTAAAAATTCAGAGTCAACAAACTAATTGTATCGTTGAAATATTAACTTTATTAATATGTTTATATGGCATAAATTTAAGTCACGTGGAAACAAAGTTAAGTCTTCAAACGCCTCTTATTGAAATAAACGATAAAAGTTTTTTTTTTCAAACGAATACACGTTAAACAGAATGTTTAGACAGCAATTCTTTGTTTAAACATGTTTTATCTTATAAAACGAACATGAAAGATCGGGTGGAAACTTGTAACGGAACTTATTGAAATTGTGAGTAGTTTACTCATCGTTAGTCGTTTCAAAAAAAGTAGAAGTCGAGAGATAACCACTGGAGCGTTTATGTTGTTAACAGTTAGAAGATTGGAATAAGCGTCGATCTATATGCAATGGTATGAAATACATTATTGAGTCACATGACTTTAATGGGCTTTCTGCTCAAAGGTCCTTTTACCTCAGTCGTTTTTAACAGTTCAGGTCGCAATACACACACACACACACACACACACACACACACACACACACACACACACACACCCTTTAAATCAAAGTTTCTATTGATTAAAAGTTAACTCGACTATATAAAATATTTGACGAATCAGAATAAACTAAAACCCTATTCATCACGAGCCTACATTCGAGAAAAACTTTCTTCAGATTTCGACTTTCAGCAAGTAGAGATGCAGCTGACTCTACGCCGAACAGAAGAAGTCGTGGCCTCATGGCATTTTCTTTTCCCCACGGCTGATAGAAACCTGTACCGCTGACTTCAAACGAATCAACTTATATGCAGATTTTTCGGTGGACCAACTGTTTAAAAACTATCTTTACTAAACTATAGATTTTTTATGTGTACCTTCTACCTAAAGAATTTAACTCGATTAAAGACTACTCCTTTTTACTCTTTTGCATTTATGTACATATGTTTATAAATACAAATAATTTATTTAACAGAAAGTTCCGTGTTTTCTTTATTTTTATTTTATTTTTGTTTGGAACTCGGACGTTCGGATTTTTAATATTAAAAAAAATAGCTGGACGAATGAATGTCAAACATATCAATAGAATTATTTCAAAGTCGTATCCGCAGTGATTTTTTTATTAAATTTATCTAATATGCAGGTACATAGAGGTAATGAACAATGTTTAAATAAAAATAAAAATGGGCAACTATTTTAAATGCGAGCATTCATTAGTAATAATGTTTGAAGTAATAAAAATCTCAGATTAAAAATAATAATGAATTCTTTAGGAATCATGCGAATGCGTTTGACAAAATACGCCACAAAGAATTGATGGAGATGCTCGGCAGCCTGGACATACAACTTGTACAGCGAGGATATTTTGAGAACCCTAGAGGTTATGCCTGGATTCATAATCACAATTTAAAACAACCTAAGGTACGCAGATGATACAGTGCTGATAGCAGACACAGAAAGGAAACTACAAGACCTCCTACAGAAGGTAGCTGAAGAAAGTAACAAGAAAGGACTAGAAATAAACTGCAAGAAAACCGAATGCATGGTCATCAGTAAAAAGGGCAGCCCAATATGACAAATACAGGTTGGGGATACTAGAAACAAGCAGGTACAAAAATTTAAATACCTGGGAAGTGTTATAACAAAAGACAGAAAGTGCGAAACAGAGATCTGAAGGTGAATTGGCATGGCGAAGGAAGCATTCCAGAAGTTGAGTAAGGTATTAAGAAACAAGACAATCTCGCTAGAAACTAGGAAGAGAAGACTGGATTGTTACGTGCTGTCCGTCCTTCAATATGGCAGTGAATTCTGGACAATATCATCAAAGATGAAGAAAAAACTTGAAGCAACTGAAATGTGGTTCTACAGAAACATGCTGCGAATATCATGGATCGAGCATGTGAGCAATGTTGAGGTCTTGGAAATGATGGAAACAAAAATGAAATTAATATTGACCATCAGAATCAGACAGCTGAAGTCCCTGGGACATGCAATGAGGAAGGAGGTCTTAGAGAACCTGATACTCACAGGCCAGATAGAGGGGAAAAAAGACAGGGAAAATCAACGGATAACATATTTGAAGGACCTAATCAGGTGGAGGACGGAACGAGGATTGCATGGTCTAACAGGAGAAGGCGTGCTCAGAGCCACCAGGGATAGGGAAACGTGAAAAGCTATGATCGACTACGTTCTGAAGGGACAGGGCACATAGAAGAAGAAAAAGAAGAAGAAGAAGAGTTTCTCCTCTGCAATAAAAGCGTTTGTTCTAACATTAATAATATGTACCGGGCGCATATATCCACGGTATATTACTAACCCCAGCCTCGATGCACTGCTCTATCACGTCACAAATTCTGCGGACGACAAACCTATAAAGTACGTGAAATCTTTGCTAGGATTAGGGCGACAAATCAACTCTTGGTAGAATAAATAGGATCAGCAAGGCTTGTGATACCTCTGGAAAGCGGTGAACTAGGTTTTGAATGGGGGATGGTTGAGTTTGAAAACCAAAGCCTACTTTCCATGAGAGTTGTCTCTGAAATATCTGTGGTTTCACATAGAAAAAACAATACCTCAAAATGCACAGTTGCTTGACAATTATGATATACAAAGCCTAGTAGCCTTCTTAAAGCAGTCTAAATTAAAATGTGTTGTTCATGTTGTTAGGATAACGGATAAAAGGCTGTTGAAAATTCCCACTTAAACCACTTGCTTGGTAGAGATGGTAATGTAGAAAGACTTTACCTTAGATATAAAGATAAACTGATATATAATATCAAATATATAGGAATATAACGGAGTTTGAGAAGAATGCTGCTAACCATAGAATATGGATAAAACCATACCAAATATTTTATACAAGGACAGAGCTACATCCCAACAGAAAAATAATCCTGATATAAGATAAAAAGATTTATAAAGCAAATCAAATGATTCTTCCAATATGGATCCCGTTGAATATGTTTGGGGTTATTTTCGTCTGTGAAATAAGGTTATATCCTGAAATCCTATGAATATTTCCTTTGTGTTTCGAATGCAACTGCGTCAGGTATCGCAACATTAAATATTGCAGTTTTGAAAAATTCCATGCTTAAATATGTGAAAAGCTGTAATCTGTCAATCGTAAGACGAAGAAACTAATTAGCTTCATAAAAATATTTGCTGATGAAAGAAGTTTTAAGAAATGCTCTTATCTGAAAACAGCAGTATCTATTTACTTTTATCATACATACATACATACATACATACATACATACATAGAGGTGTGCGTTTATATGTGTGTGACAGATAAGAAATATGTGCGTCTAAAGTAACTATCAATTACATAAGTAAAATTTTTATGTCTTATTACTGTACAAGTTGAGATTTTTATTACTTGAAAATTCTCAAATTACTAATTGAAAACAACTCAATATATTCACTTCTCTACAGACTAATGTGCATACACACGTTTAGATATACACACACTCGTTTGTGGGATATAAGAGTAAAATTGATAGATATACACGGCTGCAATATACCCATATTCAAATTAAATAATATATTTAAAAAATTAAATATGTAAACAAATATGGATATGGCGATTTCTTACTACGTCAAACCTATTAATTTCCTCACACGCCTGTGCATGTAAACACTTATTTGTGTCTTTTTTTCGTGACCTAGATTAAGTTTCGTAATTTTGAGAAAATATAACTTTTTTTTATCTAATCAGTTCACCCCAAGCAAGGCGGTACTGCCACTGGTGCGCATGGGGCTACATAAGAAGAGAGTGAAAAGAAAGGAGAACAGGTCACAGCGGGTGTCGGAGAATGGGTAAGAGAAGGATGAAAACAGTGGTACGAAGAGAGATGCGTGAGAATAGAGCAGAAAGGGAGAAGAACAAGATACAGGGGGGTATCGGAGAAAGAATGGGAGTCAAGAAGATAAGAGATGGCAAATGAAGTTGCGTTTAAACTATTGGAGATTGTAGCTATCAGAAAAGCAAGTATACAGAAAAGAGTTCCACGGGCGAGATGCGCAAGAAAACAAACTGATTGAGTAGAAGTTGCGGTTAGATTTAATTGTTTTCACTATAAAAGTGTGGGACCTAGTTGCCACTCTAGTATCTCAAGTAAATTTGTGCAGAGGGGCAACAGGTAGCTAAGCTAGTCAGACTTGAAAATATTTGTAGAAGAGAAAATGAGAAGTCACATCACGTCGGTAAGAAAGTGACTGAAGTCGAGCTGCCAGATCGATTAGATTGCAAATTCTCCTTTCGGTTTGGTTGAGAACCCCGAGATGAATAACAGGGGCACCCGACCAGATGTGACAGTAGTATTCAATGCACGGCTGGATAATAGATTTGAATATGTGCAAGATGGATTCAAATGAAAAAAAATCTTTCTGTACTGA
This sequence comes from Ascarosepion bandense, assembly GCA_037127315.1. Lineage (NCBI taxonomy): Eukaryota > Metazoa > Mollusca > Cephalopoda > Sepiida > Sepiidae > Ascarosepion > Ascarosepion bandense. The sequence continues at coordinate 6,217,858 of JBBBDQ010000663.1, read as the reverse complement.
CACAATGATCCAACCTTCCAAGCAGTATTTCGCTATTAATTCAATGTAGTCGTTCCTCTAGAGGTAGGTTGTGAGAGTTAGATCGACTAGGCGCAGTGTATTGCTTTCAGGGAGACTAGCCTGATCCATGCTGATGGTGGGGATAAGAGCGATTCTCGACAGTGGTTAAAGGATGGCAGCTTCATTAAAACTTACGAGACATTTCTTACCCCAGTCCATCACAGATTTCAGGTCCTTTTCAAGATCATCAGCGAGGTTTGCTTTGTCAGCCTCGGCAGATTTCTTAGCGAGTCGGAAGTAAATGGTGGTGTCGTCAGAGTAGATGCGCACCTGACATCTGATTACATCAGGGAGATGATGAAGATAAAAATGCGTAGGACCTAGGATAGAGCTTTGAGGAACACCCGCGTTCGTATGATAGGATCCGGAATCATGCCATTCAATTCGACATTCATTGCGTGAATTGATAGAAACGATAGGATTAAATCAAAGAAGCGTCCAGTTAGACATAGCTCTATAGCATTCGTAGAAGGTCAGCTTGCCAGTCTTTGTGAAATGATTTGGAGATTTCTTGGCAGTTCTTATCTAGAGCCTGGTAAATGTATATGTATATATGTATATGTGTTGAAGCCATACTATTTGTCGGAGAATAGTTGGTGGGCTGTGAGATGTTGAACCACTTCAGCATTGATAATAGCCTCGAAAACTTTGCCAAACATCGGTGTGAGGTTGATAGAGCAATAATTAGAGGATTCTTAGGATGCCCCAGATTTTTTAAAAACTGGAACAACAGAGGAGGATTTTCAGCAGGCAGGAAAGCAAGAAGCGGAGTGGACAGAAATTATAGAGTTTTGAAAGAACAGAAGAGACTTCAGGGGTACATTTCTTTATGTCGATGAGTGACATGGCACTACAAGAACCCTGAGGGATGAGCTTCTGATCCTGTTAAAAAAAGAGAGGAGTAAACTAATATAAATCAGCATTGTAACGATTACCGCACGATTACATATAAACATGAAACAAACTGGTACTGCTGAACACAATGTTTATTTTTTATTTACATACATTCTTTCCCTTATATTGAGCATTTTAACCCATAAATATCGCAGAGCATAAAACTAATATATATATGAATAAAATAAAATGAACTTAGTCTTTTTAGAATTTTACTGATGAAGAGATAATAAAGAATAATTGTTTTAGAAATTTCCATTCGCAGTTAGTTTTTGCTAACATAACGTTTTAATCATGTATTCTTAAATATTCTATAGGTATTTGTTTTACCATTCAGGTAATTTTGAAATGATCCCTTGATTTCCTTCAAGAGGATCTTTTCTCGTTTGCGGATCTTTTAACCATATTTGCCTTGTCAGTTACCTTAATTCATTTCAAAGGAGAACATATGCCTCCTTCTCGAAAAGTCGACGTACCAAACCTATTAAAACAAGATCAGCGTATAAGATTCTATTATTAGAACAAAAAATAAAATTTTTTTTTAATCTATGAGCGTCTGAATAGAAGCCCTCAGTTTGTTTTCTGAAAGTAGTCAGTTCATTTCCTAGCAATTCAAGAAAAGGTAAAAATGAGCAAATCAGAAATTTTTTGGAAAAGTATCCAACGTTAAAAGCCACAAAAGATGAGAACTAATCAAATACAAGTGAATGAAGGTTATCGAGTGCAGCATACACGTGGAAGGCCATGGAATTCGGCAACCGGAAAAAGAAGAAAAAATGCAATCATGATCTACTAAAAAAGGACACTTTGTCTTAAAGTTTCAATATGGCTTTTTCCTCTAAAGTATTTTAGCTGAGCTGATATATATTCTGCATTTTTATATGCCATAAATAGCTGGTCAAACTTGAATATTTTGATACGAAAATTCAGCAGATACAAGGCTCGAGAGTTACTCAGAGAAGCGGATTATTGAATAAAGTGTGTGATAAGCAGAGGTGGTAGTAAGGGAATATTATAAGAATTTGTTTTATCCTATCTTGATGCCTCAAATACTTTTTTCGAATCACATTGGAAGACTTATTCTATTACAAGTACATGGGGAATTGCGTAATCTAACTCGATGTTGGCATGAAATGTACACACACACACACACACAGAAAGAAAGAGAGAGAGAGAGAGAAAGAGAGAGGAAAATAAAAGATAAAATTCAACGATAAAATAGCATTAACGATAAAAAAAACTTCTTCTCAAAATACCTTTTATGAGTACAACTACTGAAAAAACAGCGATCTTGGTTTCAAACATTATCATAACACTATATATATGTATATGTGTGTGTGTTAGTTTGTGTGTGTATGTGTGTAATAGTTTTAATTTAAGTTAGAGCGATTTAATCGACACTTATTTAACAATTTCTGCGTATCAAGCAATAAAATTCACTGAACGTTTCGTCTTTAATTAGTTATATTCTCAGCAAATCAGTTAACAAGCTACCAAAATAAGCCAATTGAAAATAAATTAAAATGTAAAGAAAACACAAATTCCAAAGCTTTCTGGTGAAAATATGTGAAAAAAATAACCAGATGTGTCTACAGCTAAGTCCACGCGTTTTATACATAAACAGACATCCCGCTCACTTCACTTCCGGCCTGATGAAGTAGCACCAGTTTTTCGACTTACGCATCAGTGTCATCTCAGATCATATTAAGCTCACTCTTAGCGAATTTCTTTCTATGACATTGTACTCACTCAGCTTATTTGTGCTTGTACATATTTTTCTTAACCAGTATTTTGCCACTAATTTTTTTTCCTGGGTATGACGATAAACCACATCCGGCAGCAAGGCCTCTGATCGGAAGATTTTGAGGAAAGTGAAATCACCTCTTAATTACAGTTGGCTTCTTGGGTTAGATTGGTTATGCTTATAAGGTTAGACCCCATAATTTTTATGCAGCGAGTACGGTGAAGCCGCGGCGTCGGTGTGTGAATGATTTCCGAGACGGCAAGGAATGTAATCACTGTTCACGTGTCCGTTAGAAAAATGAGCCTTCAAATTGTAATATTTGACCTGAAGAAGAATGAAATCCGCATGGTCTATTTGCTTAAGACACACTAAACATAAATAAATAATTAAATAGCTTTTAATCCAGATACATGAAAGGAACCGGCCAGCTGTTTAACTGTGCATACGGCCATGAGTCAGGTGATGATCAATATCGTTTGCTGCTTATTATAGTCGTTGGCTATAGTTATAGTAGCAGCGCAGACGGCATGTGAGGGAAAAGTTGGTTGGGTAATTAAATTCTGTGATAGTGTGAAGAAGCCTTAGTTAGTGCCTCGTTGTTTATCAAGAAAATCAAGCTCTGCAAGTTAGGACTAGGTTAAAAAGAATGTCTTCCGAGGCGACGAACATAGCTACTGAATCGCGTGCAGAGGAAATTTAGAATGCATTCTTTCGACATGTCTGGATAAACGGACCGTGACTACAAATGCGTGCATATGTGAAGCTTTTCGAGACTACTTTTAGGATCTGTTCACCAGAGAATTCGGTCTAAGCACTGCTTCGACATCTATGGTGAAAATATGTGAAAAAAGCTTATAAGGTTAGACCCCATAATTTTTATGCAGCCGAAACACAATATATATATATATATATATATATATATTGTATTTCGGCTGTACTTTTATTTTCCGATGTGCTGATGAAAGTGAATGGGCTTCGAGTAGAGCCTTTTACATTGTCTTGCTCCTTCGTTAAGGTTGTCTGTTTTCGCATTTTCCGTACGTTTTTACGTTGAAGCATTTCCTTAGCAAGTTAAAAACTAACCCGTTTCTGCGCAGAATTTCTCTACCTGGTGAGTGGAAAGGAGTTTCTCTTCCTGCGCCTTTCCTTTCGATGGATTATCCGGCATTTTGCTAGTCCCGATCTCTTCTTGAAAATGAATCAGTCGAAAGTGCAGGAGAAGGTCAAGATTGCAATTTGCCTGTTATTCCAGAGGAACCTTTCCCTAAAAAGGTAGGCGAAAAAATGTTCCTCGCTCATTCACCCGATTACTCCTTAACCGACTTTCCGTATTTTCACTTCCTTCTGCCATACTAATGTAATTAGTAAGGGTCTTGTTCTCCTTCTTGTAAGAAAGCAAACCCCCTAAGGTACTTTGTGAGGTAGTTCACATTTCTTAAAGTGGTTTGGGTGTAGCTAGGTTTGGGAAATATCAACATAAGATTCGCATCACGTTCATAGATCAAAAGTATCATACATCGGATGGCGAAGATGAATTTTGGAATGTGCGCTCGTGTGAGGAGGAGACTCACTCGTTTACTCCGAGGCGAGTGCTCCTTCTATCTTGAATGTCAGATTGCTCTAAAACGCCGCTTATAGACGACAAATTGCTTATCCAATGTTCAGGTATTGTTCCGTACAGCATTACAGCTCGTAGTCCTGTTGTTCAAGTTTATTGAAGTCTCATGCTGCGCGAAAAGTTTTCTTCGTCCTCGAAGCCAGTTCTGTCTGTAGTAATAGCACCGTCGTCGACTAAAGTTGAACTCTGTTTTCTTTTACTTGTTTGACATTATGAGGTTCGTGATATGGAAGTTCACCTCTTCGTAACTGATCTTGTTGTGAGGCATCAGCTTCAAGCTAAGATTAGAACGGTAATGTGATGTGACAGCTCACTCCATCAGAATTTAGCAAATCCTGGGTCTGTGTTGATTAAATGGGGCCTATTTAGTGTAGTACTTTGATGCTGTTATGCATAAGGAAATTATTCTGGCTGAATTGAACATTGGCAATCCTGCTCGAAATTAGCTTAGTTTAGGAATGTTTATTGACTTTAGTTTCTTCCTTCAAAGTTAACTCATTTTACAATATATATATATATATGTATATATATATATATATATATATATATATATATGTGTGTGTGTGTGTGTGTGTGTGTGTGTGTGTGTGTGTGTGTGTGTGTGTTTAGAACATAAAACATAAATACGTTATAATATCATTACAAAAATAGCCATTTTGTTTCAACACTAACCGTGTCTTATCAAGTGATAATGTGGAATTCAAGTTGAAGAGTTTTAACAGGTTCAAAATTATCCAAACCCACTTAATCAGGGAGACATTGTTTTTTAGTCAGTTCTGACCAATCAAAATATAAGTAATTTCTAATTTGAAAAAAAAACAAAAAAAAACAGACAATTTACTGGGGCAGTAATGTTAACATTTGATTTAAAAAAGATCATCATAGTTGATCCACTGTTAGCTTCACTATAAAATAAGAATTAAAACAGAAATTATTTAACATTTGTTCTTATCGAAGCACAGGAAGATTCACACAGAAACAAATGCACACATATATACGTGCATAGACCGAACGCCCATAACCCAGATGTAGAATCGCCGACTGACGCCAATTCGGTCGGGTTTCAATCCTGGGATAAAAGCAATCGGAGTCTAACCGTACTGATGAGCGAAACATCTGTCTCCATATATATATATATATATATATATATATATATATATAGAGAGAGAGAGAGAGAGAGAGAGAGAGCTCTGTTCATACATTGAGCACTGTTTTATTAACACCTGAATTATAATACTATAAATATATACAACCATATCATATGTATATTTATTAATTTACCTCACTATATATATATATATATATATATATATATATATATTATGAATTAAAGAACTACGAATTTGAAATTCAAAAATTAGATTTAGATTATTGAAAAGTAATACAAACATGAAACGAGGAAAAGAGATAGACGCACACATACAAATTATTAGTATACATACACATGTATATATACGTACATATAAATACATACAGAAAGTATTTAAAATTTGTTTTTATCGACCTGTCTATTTATCTGTTATTTTTAAAGCCAGATTTAGAAAGTGTCTGCAAAGGCTACAGTATTGGATATAAGTAAGATGGCATTGGTCTCGCATAAACGAATGTCAAACAGACACAGTCATATTTCAGTGCATGAGCAGATAAACATAATTAAATTCATACGGACTCAAATACATAAGCAAAGAACAGAATACGAACACGACCAAAACTCCACAAGGCATCATGCATAGAAGAAAAACACACACATTGATCTATTTACAACTTTTGCCATAAATATAGGCAAATAAGCATAAGAAGATTCACAAAGAAGCAAATGCACACATATATACGTGCATAAACAAATATATATATATTATACCGTGCAAAAGTCAATTCATCTACAAATCAGATCTTCTACAGTGAACTAAAAAACATAAAACAGACACTCATCAATAATAATTTTCCCAACTACATAGTTGATGAACAAATACATTACTTTCTTAAAAAGCTTAACATGGAAAAAACAACACATGATACTAACCCAACCAATCCTAAACATATCACTCTCTTATACCGTAGCCAGATGCACTACCAACTAGATGAAAACATCCTAAAAAAACTCATAAATACTAATATTTCTCCGACAGACTCTAACAAAAGAATTAAGTTCATTATATATTACACTAAATCCACTACATCTAATTCATTTGTCCGCAACGACTCTTCCCCCACCGTTAGTGATTTGCAAAAAACCAATGTAGTATATAAATTCATATGTCCATTTAGAGAATGTATCTCTAACAACCTCAATAATATCTACATCGGCCACACCACAAATTCGCTCTCACGGCGTCTGACGTTGCACTTAAATAAAAATTCAAATATATTCCGTCATTTAGAACAACACGGTTATCAACGCACACTTCTGAGAAAAACGCTTGTTGATAACACGTACATACTCAAACAAGAAAATAATAAGCAGAAACTAAAAATCCTCGAAGCACTCTACATTAAATATATATATATATATATATATATATATATATATATATATGTGTGTGTGTGTGTGTGTGTGTGCGTGTGTGCGCGCGCCTGTGAAATATATATATGCAATTTGTTATGTATATTATATTATTTATATATTATATATGCGCGATACTTATTTGAAAGCGCTCAATATCAGTGATAGAGCTAACATATTCATTTAGATAGATGTGAGTTTGTGACCTTGAGTTTTACGCTCTTGCGATCGTCAGACAAAATTTGTCGCAAGACCGTGAAACCCAGTGTCACAAACTCACACCTATCTAAATGAATATATATATATATATATATATATATATATATATACGTGGACATACGAACTGATATACACACAAGTACACATACTCATAGAAATATATATATATATATATATATATACACTTACACACACATATATAAATATAAATACATATATACATATACCTAAACATACACATTAGCATGAGAAACAAAATATCAATATACCTAAAAGTACATAAACCCACGTGTACACCTACATGCAAACATTAATACATAGACAAGCCCAAGCACTCAGGTATATACATTCTAATCTAAACATAGGTTTCAAAAAAGGGCCAGTTAAAACCAGTCACTAATACGAAATTCCAGAAACCATGTGAAATTCATGTCTCAAGAATCAAAATTATTAAATATTAAATTTTATACTTTTTAAATATTAACCAGATGATATATGCTAGATTCAAATATTAATTTGTTGCATCAAATACCTCATAACTATATAATTTGGCGGTCTATGTTCGATTAGATACTTTGCAAATATTAATATGATAATATAAGTTAAATTAAATGCCGAGCAAAAGTTAATTTGACAATTCATGTCAGATGAAAAATACCCATCAACTAATTGTAAATAACAATTGACGCCAGCGACAATAGGATACATAGATTCTTAATATTACAACCCTTACTGTAAAGTAAACAATGAACTATGTTTACAGTGAACAGTAAGTTCATTTCTTTTGTTTAAAAGATTAACCTTTTAATAGTAGAAGAGGCTTTATAGTAGAAGAGGCGGTTACATTTAACTATTTCGACGGCAAAAGGGTGGTACCTTAATGCTAATCTAGTAGCATGAGTAAATACATGTGATCGAGGTACTAAGGTAAAAAGCTCATCAGAGCAGTTGCCATGAAAATACATTTAGAAAAGACAGAGGAAAGCCACATCCCGCCAGTGAGAAAGTGACTGAAGATGAGCTGGCAGGTTAGGATCGATTACATTGCAGATCCTCCTTTGGACTTTGTCGAGAAACTCTAGATGAATGGCAGGAGCACCAGACCAAATATTGCAACATTATTCAATGCATGAATGAATGGCAGATTTATAGATGTGCAAAATGGATTCTGACGAAAAAAACATCCGGGACTATCCTTTCTAGCAGTAGATGCAGCTATGGATTCGATTTAATCTTTCTATTTGAGAATGACTACATCGAATTGAGATCATTTAAGAGATTAAGGCCAAGGTATCGCAAAGTGTTGCTGTCTAGGAGATTAGCGTAATTCATTCTCATGGCAGGCAAGAAATATTCCGGAGTAATCTTGACCAATCAGTACCAATGGCTTCGAACGTGATGGTATACGCTAAACTTACGTTGTTACTTACTGTGTTTGGTGACACAGGTATTTTATAATCAGAGATATGATTGGTCAGGGCCTGAAGATTGCGTTCAAGAATGAATCCATCGTTTAACTCTGCGCCCGCACAATTTATATTCATAAACTCCATACAAACTTATATATTAATCAAATAAAACACCTGGTCAGTAGCAATGGTCAATAGTAATATTGGTCAAGTAATTTCATTTAACTATTTCTTAATCGGAATTAATAACACCAAAATTGAGAAAAAATATTCCTCTCTCTGCACTAGTCTCTCTCTGTATTTCTCTCTCTCTCTCTCCACACACACACACACACACACACACACACACACACACACACACACACACACACACACACAAGTAGATAGATTGATAGATAGATCGTTTAATATTTTAACAATTTTAATATATTTATGAAGTAAAGTTTTCAAATCGAAGCGAGAGAATTTATTGCATGAACCGCTCTCTCTCTCCCTCTCTTTATATATATATATATATATATATATATATATATATATATATATACTCCCGCCCGTCAATTGAGCACTTCATGGAAAGATTAGATTTTGAATACAGTAGCTACTGTTTACGCATTGTTCTTCAGCAATGAGTTGAATACTCTTGGTTATGGGCATTTGTTTACATTGTATGTAGAACACGATAAAATCTGCCTTTTTCCACGGTGTGCTGATAGCTTAGAGGTAGAATCTTTGACTGATGTCAAATCTGTTGGACGCAACCGGATATCTAGCCGTACTGATGAGCTGTGATACAGCGAAACAGGACTGTTTGCGCATGACTATATATATATATATATATATATATATATATGGGAAATGTACACAGGATTTACTTTTTTTACATTGTTCGAACTGTTGTCATGCTTTTGGTTGCCATTTTAACGACGTCTATCTTGTTGCACTCTCTGATCTTCTTCAAATGATTAAAATTTTGAATTGAACCCGTTATTTTGATCACTGGAGTAGATTGTTTTCATTCCATGAGTCCTGTAACTTCCCGGTCTATTAGTTATTTCCATTTAACTCAATTTTTCTAAATTTTGTCTCAAGTCTCTGGATACAACCAAAGGTATTATCTACTGAGCCATGTTTTCTCAAGAGTTTAAGAAATACACTATAGACTGACACACTTTATTTTGAGTTATTTGTTTAAACGCCTAGACTAGTTCATTTAGTCATCGGGGTGTGTTATTTACTCAACAACATACATCCTTTTGATAGTTCTTCTATTAATAAATGTTTTATTTTTTCTTTTATTAATATCACCCTTTCCTCTTTCTGTCGAGTTTGCCAACGTACTTCACTTTGTATCTTTCACGTTTTCGATTAGCTTCCATTTTTTCACTTCGTTTTCTTTTTTTTGTTCTGAAAATGTCTTTGTACGTTCAACGAATTCTTTGGGTGAAGGCACATAAAAAACATTATACAATACTTTCATAAGTTCCTCTATTCTTTCCGGCTTTTCTTTGACAAAACTTTTCTTGAGCTGATTATTATCTCTTTTGTTTTTCCATTTTTTCTTTCACCAGGTTTATCATCTTTCTTCTTCTTCTTCTTCTTCTTCTTCTTCTTTGTGCTTTGCGCTTTCGGGACATAGGCGATCATGACTTTCCACGTCTTCCTATCCCTGGTGGCTCTTATCACGCTTTTTCCAGTTGCACCACGCAACCCCCGTTCTGTCATCTCTTCAAATATGTTATCCGCTACCTTCTCCTGTCTCATTTTCTCCATATCTTGCCTGTTAGTATCTGGTTCTCCAAGCCCTCCTTCCTCATTGCATGTCTCCCTGGAACTTTAGTTGACTCTTCCTGATGCCCAATATTACTTTTCTTTTCGTTTCCATCGTTTCCAAAGCCTTATCATTGCTCCGTCCATGATATCTTAGTCCTCAGCGTCCTTCTATGGAACCACATTTCAGTTGCTTCAAGTTTTTCCTTAATCTTTGATGATATTGTCCAGCATTCACTACCAAATTGAAGAACCGACATCACATAGCAATCCAGTACTCTCTTATTTGTTTGTAGGGAAAATTTCCTGTCTCTTAATATTCTACTCTGCTTGCCATGCCAGTTCGCCTTTGGATCTCTGTTTCGCACTTTCTGTCTTCTGTTAGAACACTTCCCAGGTATTTACATTTTTGCACCTGCTTGATTTTAGCATCCCCCACCTGTATTTGGTATTTTGGGTTGCTCTTTTACTGATAACCATGCATTCGGTTTTCTTACAATTTATTTGTGGTCCTTTCTTGTCACTCTCTTCAGTTATCTTCTGTAGGAGGTCTTGTAATTTCTAATTTCTAATTTGGCTGCTATCAGCACTGTATCATCTGCGTGCCTTATGTTGTTCAAATTGTGGCCTCCGATTACAAACCATGGCATAACATCTAGGGTCCTCAGAATAGTCTCGCTGTACAAGTTGAATAGATCCGGTGAAAGTCACATCCTTGTCTTACACCCCTTTCTATCATTGTATATATGCTGAATTCGTTACCTGTCCGTATGAAGGCAATTTGTTGCCAGTAGAGATTCTTGATTACTCGTATATCTTTCCCAAATATGTCGAGGCTGCTGAGCATCTCTATCAGTTCTTTGTAGCGTATTTTGTCGAACGCCTTTGCATAATTGACATTATTATGCCATTTTCCCAAAATTCTTTCAATCTTTATCCACTCTAAAAAGAACGCAATATTTTTGCCTATGTTGAAAAATTTAGTGATCTTGTTGTTATCGATTCTTATTCTTCTTTTAATCGGTAACAACTTGTCAAACACTGATTTATTGTTTTTTGTTTTATTGAGATTTGGCGTTTTACAGTAAACACTTTAGAATTTTTGTTGTGCTTCTTCGTTCACATTTTCATGACTTATTTTTTTTTTCAGAGTTCTCTTAAACGCACTCACAAACTGTTCAGTTTGTCTGTTTGAACTTGGTTGATATGACGGCGTAATAATATCCTCAGTGGAAAATATTTTACAAAAATGTTTAAATTCGTAAGCAGTAAATTGTGTGGTTATCCAAGTTGTTTTTTGCACTTATAAATTTCCGCCACATAATAAGGCTATCCTCTACCACAGGATAATGTGATCCGTTTATTGGACATGCGAAATTTCTGTGCAGTCTTGACCACTGAGTAGTATCTGTCTTTAGCCAAGGTTGTATTTTCATGGTCGGTAATTTTGCTGCCAGAATACAACTCATGTAATCTTTTTACTAATTTTTTAATGTCTTGATCCATTTTGGTCTTGTAACCCTAAGTCATAGCTTCTTATGAGAGATTTTGTCATGCTTTATGTTGCCATTTTAACGACGTCTGTCTTGTTGCACTCTCTCTATTCCTGGATGTCCGCTATGAAATTCATTTAACATTCGTTCTTGTAATGTAGTAGGTATTACAAATCTTTGTGCAAACTTCTGTACTCGTAATATAGCGAGTAAGCGTTCGAGTCTGGATTGCGTTCTTCCTTTTAATTGCTTTTATAAATTTTCGCAATAAACACGTCTTGCTCTGGTTTTTTATTTTTTTATTCAAGCTTAACAGGTAATTAGTAGGCTATATTGCAAAATATATTTTTCTATTTCACTTTTAACACTGAAATAACAGTGTCCTCAAACGGCTCAGAATTTTTAGTATCAATCTTGATAACCTACCTGCATGTTCTAATATTTTAGATGGTTTATCTTCCGTCTTAAATCATAATTTAATAAGATAGTACCTCAGAATTGTAATCTATTCACAGTATGTGTAGGAATTCTTTTTCCGAACTATACATTGTTAATAAAAGCGGGAAATCAGTGTGCAACCGAAAACTCCTTCCGTGTATAAATTTGCGAATTTTTATAATTACTAATGCCTCTTTTTCGATGTGTTTTTTTTTCTGCGAACGTGAAGCATGTGCGATGGCTTGTATATAACCGTCATCATATTTATGTAAAATCACTTCTCCTACATCATGACCACTGGCATCTGAAGCCACTACGATTTCTACTTTTGCTCTAATGATACATCTGATGTTAGTATTTATTTATTTCTTCGAATGTCTTTTGACACTTATCAAACCAGTTTCAATTTAGGCCTGTTTAGTCGGGCAAATTCTGCAGAATAGGTACATAATTTTGATAATAATTTGTTAGTCACTGAAATGCTCGTAAACTAATAACGTTTGTTGTTCTTAATTACACTTGCCCACAAAGGATCTGGCTGACGACTATGACTTGACCTAGATAATTGATTTTAGGCTAAAACAATTCGTATTTTTCCTCACTGAGTTGAATCCGTACTCTCGATTTTTTTTCCAAAAACTGTTTTCACATGCCCGATATGTTGTTCCTCATATTCACTTTTAATCAATATATCATCCAGATAAGCAACTGCGAAATCACAACCTTGTATTCATAGATTGTTAAAAAGATAGCTGGAGCCACCTTTATACCAAAACGAAGCCAGGTTGAACTTATGCAATACCTTGTGTGCATCTGTAGTTGTTAACTGACCATCTTCTTTAACCTGTATTTTAAAATATGATTCAGAGAGATCCAGCTTTGAAAAAGGTTTTCCACCATTTAACTTTGCAAAAATTCCTCTGAATTTGGTCATAAGTAGTTATGGGGTTCAAAACAGTTGTTTAACCCAGTCGAGAAATCTACACAAACACAAATGTTATTATTTTTTCTTTACATACACTGTTGGTGCCACCCATCTTGAATGATTAATTTTTTTCAAATACATTTTTTCATGTCTAATTCTTCGTTGACTTGCTCCAGTGCCGCGAATGATAAACTCCGTTTCGTCTAAAATATCTTTTTTTACTTGAATTTTCTCTTTGACTGTGCAACACCAATACAATCCATACGACAAAATATCTGGAAAACATTCTTCAGTTATTCTTTTAAATTTTCATCCTGTTTTTTTTAATTGTTCGCTTTCACACTTACGTTTTGGCAATAAACATTTATAGACAACTTCCAAAGCTCAAATATTCCAATCTAATCAGTATCCGATAAATTTGTAGTATTTTTAACATATGAGCCTCTTATACACTAATTACGCAATGAGATATTACAAGCCATTTAGCCAATAAAACATAATTTCTCATCTGACACGCTACCCGCGCCTTTCGAAGTCATTTTTAATATAGTCTTTCCGAATTCTTTCCATAAACAACGGCGAAGCTCGACCTGTTGTCCTAGATATCTCCAAAACATTTGACAGAGTCTAGCATGCTGGCTTTCTACGCAAGCTACAGGGTTATGGTGTAACGGGATGCTTGTTTAAGTTAATCAAGTCATCCCTTTCAAATTGTGTAATGAAAGTAGTATTGAACGGGCTTGCTTTCAGATAGTATCATACGAACGCAGTTGTCCCTCAACTCCATGTACTAGGCCCTACGCTTTTTCTGATCTTCATCAACGATCTCTCTGGTGCAATCAGATCCCAAGTAGGCATCTACACTGACGACACAACCATTTTATCCTGCCTCGATAAGAAATCTGCTGAGGCTGAGAAAGCAAACATCTCTGCTGATCTTGAAAAGCTCCTCCAATCTGTTGTGGATAGGCGTAAGAAATATCTCGTAAATTTTAATGCTTTCCAAACGAAGCTGCTATCCCTTAACCACCACAGAGAATCGCTCCTAATCCTACATCAGAATGCATCAGAGTAGTCTCTCAGAAAGCAAAACAATGCACTTCTTCAGCCTAACTCTCTCAGCCGACCTCAAGTGGAATGTCTACATTGAATCCATAGCTAAATCTCTTTGGGTCAGTGATTGTAGATACCTAAGTTTAAGTATAAGACAGATGAAGACCACTCTTCCCCATCCCCAATTTTTGCATTGTGCTACATTTGTACATCTTTGGGCAATATCGTTGGAATCAGTCTTCAAAGTATTTCTGTGAGACGTTACTATGAGTGCCTAAGCAAGAATTTATATTATAAACGATAGAAAACAAGTTATAACAGCAGGAACGAGAATCGAAACTCATAGGAGTTATAAGTGGATTTGAAAATCATACTTAGTGCTAACAACTGGAAAAATACTAGTTGCTTTGGCGTTCAGGATACCAATCACGACGAGAACTTGAACCAGGTTAGTTTAATTTTCTCTCTTTTTGTGTAGAAGAAAAAAAGAAGCGACAAATCTTCAAATAAGAAAAAACTACAAGCTCAGTTGGAAAAAATTCTACAACAACAGCAGTTTTTCAGACTGCAGAAACAACAACAAAAATTAATGGAAATAATTCTGAAAGAAACAAAACTTGAACAGAAAAATAAATTTACACTACAGGAAATATGGGACAAATGTTAGGGAATCCAATATTTGATGCCGAAGAAAATGGGGAAAAACACAATGTGCATACGAAAGAAAAATATACAAAATCGAAAATTAATCCATGTTTCAGATGTGGAAAGTTACATCTAGAAGACGACTGCTGCTTTAAGAATTCGAAATGCTACGGGTGTGTTAAAAAAGAACATATAAAGTCACACTGTAAAATTAACCAAGAAAATGATATCATAAAAAAAATGACACAACATTGCGACGAAAAAAATAATCACAGAAAGAAAAACAACATTTGTGAATGAAAATGAATAATTTGGATGTGAAAATGCTTTTAGATACTGGGAGTGATTTCACAATAATCAGTGTAGACATTTTTATAATCATCTCACCCCAAGCAAGGCAGAACTGCCACTAGTGCGCAGGGCCTTACATAAGAGGAGAGTGATGAGAAAGAGGAACAAGTTACAGGGGGTGTCAGAGAATTGGTAAGAGAAGGATGAGAACACTAGTGTGAAAAGAGATGCATGAGAGTAGAGTGGAAAGGGAGAAGAACATAATACAAGGGTTGTCAGTGAAAGGATGTGAGTCAAGGAGATAAGAAATAGTAATTGACATTGCATTTAAATTCTTGGAGATTGTAGCTGTCAGGAAAGCTAGTATACGGAAGGCAATTACACAGGTGGGAAGTGTGAGAAAAGAAGCTGAGGGAATAGAAGTTGCGGTTACATTTTATTGTAAAAGGGTGAGACTTCTAGTAGCTCGAGTAAATTTATGCATAAGGGGCACCAGGGAACTAGTCTCATTGGAAAAGAATCCATGACATTATTTTCAGAAGAAACATGATGATGCCACATTACGTCGGTGAGAAAGTGACTGGAGTTGAGCTAACATGCCGTGATCGATTAAATTGCAAATTCTCCGTTGGATTTTGTCATGAATCCCGAAATGAATAGCAGGGGCACCTGACCAAATCCGACAGCAGTATTCAATGCACGGGATGATGGTAGATTTATATATGTGCAAAATGGATTCAGAATAAAAAAAAAACATTATTGGCCCTACATAGTGAACCGACCTTCCTAGTAAGAGACTCGACACAAAAGCGCAAGAGTTACTCACGAACGCAGTTTGGAGATTTTTCTAAACTCCGCCGAACAAAGTCACTTGCCAACCCAATGATATGTCATCGTTTGTGATATGTCATCGTTCAACTTATGCGCCTAAGGCCATATGGAACGAGTCTCCTGCTTTGTTAAACCGAGTTCGCCCATTTTGAACAAACTCCCTCAACTAACACGTGATATAACGCTTTACAGGACAACGCCTTTGCGTCGGAGAAGCCATCAATCGCCCGTAAGAGAGACTTGAGAGCAACCCGACATTCCCCATTGAGGGTGCAGTTGCCTCAGGGTAAACTGTGAGTATTTTTCCTCACGTGAGTTCACGATTGTTAGTCATGGAAAGTTTTTGCAAGCGTCTTCCTTCCAGAATTCAACATTCCCATCCAATAACAAACATATTCGAGTTAGGAAAGCAGCGTATCTTGACGAATATCAACGCTAGTCATACACAAATCGTCTTCAGAAAGGCTAACCCTAACCCTAACCTAACCCTAACTCTTACACTACTTTGACTCCACAGAAGAATAAGACGACCCTTACTAATAATATAGGTGTGGCAAGCGTAAATGGAAGCACGGAGAGTCGGTAAAAAAGAATCCGACCAATTCATTTCCAAGAGGAGATTGGGACTAACCAAACGCCGAGTATCTTCACCTACCCGTCCGTTTAGATGAAAGGCACAGAGGGAAAAACTCCCTTCCACGCATCCTACCGCAGTTCAACAGACATCACGGTTGATCTTGGTCCCTGTCACTATCTCATACCCTCTGATTTTCTTTGCTGACTTCGTCAATCTAGGCTCCACTCGACACAAGAACCAAAACGTCGTCAGGATAAGCAGAGTACCGGGCCGAGGTGGTAGACCCAGGTAGGACCGCATTTGCCTTTAAATTAAAAAAGGAAAGGTTCCAATGCAAGAACGTACAGCAAAGGCAAAAACAGATAAACTTGAGGAATGGAACGATACGATGGGAAAGGCTCCAACCAAACCACATTCACTTCAACCAGTGCATCGGGACTCATACGGAAGTCAGATCAACAGCCTCTAGAAATCGATGGTCAACCCTATCGAATGTCTAATTGCTCTCAATTGATCAGCAGGGCTTCACTGTTGACTTGCTATATTACCAAGTGAGTCCTAAGAATGTTGTCTTAAATGCACTGTCTTTCACAGCACACGTCTTTCCAGAACCAGTCATACTAGAGAGGACAGCCGGCAAATGGCTAAAAACTTTAACTCTGCGTTTAAAATCGTTAAAGGCCGAACATTACCTATCCCATATACACCGTTCTTGTCTTTGAGTAGCAATTTGTTCACACCCCGAGTTTAGCGTTGAAGCGTTCCCTACTTCTTTTAGTTTTTGTAAATCACCAAAGGAAGAAGGACGGCAGTTTACTTCAAGTACAGTTTGCAGTATACACCATCTAATCCAGTCTCAAAAGTTTCACATATGCCCGCATTTATAGACACGGTCCGCTTATCCGGAAATGTGACGCACCGGATATATCGATGTAACACTTTCCTAACTTCCTGTCCGCACATTTCAGCGGTCATATTCGTTTCCCCGGAAGCATGCGTTTTAACCCTAGAACACTAACCATGCCTATATAGTACCGAGCGCAAATTTTCCTGTTTTTAATTTTTCTTTCTGGGCTGAGATGCAGCTTTTCTTCTTGCACTTTAGTTATCCGGCACATGTCTTACCCACTATTGTAAATAGGTTTGACTTTTTCCTCATTGCTGATTCGTTTGAGTCTGTATAGCGACTTCTGTGCGTTTTTTTATTGATCTGATAAGAGTTTGGGCAGGAATGAAGAGTGTTGAGAAGAGTAGATTTTGTGGAGATTCAAGAATGGCAGCCTTCTTAAGGGTGGTCATTTTAGAAAGGGTGAATGTTAAAGATTTTACCATTAGAGGTGGCGCCATGGAGTGCTGTTTGACTTTTAGCAGAAGAAGAGCCAATTTTCTGTGCAGAATGACTGTGTTTTGCTTCCTTCAGTTGCTGTAATTTGGGGGGCTTTTCGAAACTTGGTTCGAATTTTAACTTCGGAAATGGGGATGAAGGATTCTCAATTGAACCCAAACGGGGATTTTTAGGTTCTGGTCGTTGGCATGCCTATTACACGTGAAACAGAAAGAAGAGACTCGGCCAAAGAGGAATTTGGATCGACGGAGAAAAGAACTGCAGGGGCCTTCTTCTCTGAGCAGGAAGAGGAAAGGTGATCAATCTCTCCACGCTTAAAGCGTGTTGGTTTACGGTGGGTCATGATAAATGGCGTTTTTTGTCCGTTTACATCCAGACAGCTGGGGAATGAGACGAAAGCTTTGCGATCTAGTATAATCTTGAAGCTCCGTCCACCTTTCTGGTTGTCAAAGGAAGCACTAACTATCTGACCAAATTAGGCTAGATATTCGGTCAAGAGCTTTTCTACTATATGACGAGAGACCTCTAATACTGTGACTTTGTCCTACTCCTGCCAGTGCGAACGCTTGTCTACCACAAAGACCAACAACATTATTTTTATCATCCTTTACGGGATCTAATAAAAACCAATCTTCTTTGATAAGATGTGCGTCATGTTGATTACACACTTTGGCGGAGACTTCTATCGCGAGGGCGATTCCCCAGCCACTTTGTTGTTGCAATTTTTGCTGTTGTTGGTCTCAGATGTTACTGTACTCAGAATATTCCAGTTTTCTTGACTAGATTTTAGCTAAACGTGACCTCCATAATTTGTTTTTTCCAGGAGGTCTGCATTTTTGTCAACGGTTAAAATCTCAGCAATCACTTTGATTAGGTATTTTTCACGGAAGAAGGTATTTAATCGACTAACATTTGTCGGCCATTTTTAATCTTTTTTTAAATCAAGTTTTTACTTTTAAAGACGGAAACATTTTTTTATAAAAGAAAACATTTAATAAATAACAAAAAGTAATATTAAACAAATACAGAGAAAACCAAAATTAACGAGACAAAAGAGCCTCGGTCGGGATGGGATTAGAGTTATTAACTTCTAACACCAAAATATAACTATTCCCATACTCCATATGGTGACGTATCTATACGGAAGTTCAATAAGTAAGCTTGAAATTCAGTGTATGTCATTTTACCGAAGTTTAAACAACTTTTAAACATGCCAGATTTCGTGTCAAAGAAAAAGTTTGAAGACGGAGAAATAAAGGCATTATTTCATGAAGACTCATGTCAGGTGCAAAAAAAAAAAAAAAAAAACTTTTGAAAGCATTAGGAATTACTCAAATGCAATGGACTTTGGGTGTCGTACGAGTTGAAGCCGAGAGATGTCGAACGGCGTCTTGTCACGCGTGAACAGCTGCATCAGAAAAAGAATGGCTTTTTTCATCGTATCGTGACCGGTGATGAAAAGTAAAATGTTGGATATCAACATAGAGATGGATCATTAATAGGATTAATGTGGAAGTGTTTGTCACTTAACTGAGCAGCTGCTCGGTCAAGTGACAATCTCATCAATCTTCTCCACATTAATCGTGTGTGTGTGTGTGTGTGTGTGTGTGTGTGGTATTGATAAAAATGCACAGATGACACACTTTGATCATCAGCAAGAAATTCAGCGAATGAATTTAGTTGCATTTTTTAGCTTGATTTATTCCAATCAGTTGGTGGATGTTTGTTTCCCCCAGAGAACAAATGACGGAATAACTGTGACTGTCGTAATTGAATTTCCAAATACTTTTGCGGACACTAGCGTGGGAAACATTTTAATTATTTAATTGCGATTAATATAAGTATAATAAGGAAAATTGAAAAATCATATGCAGCAAAATTTATTTGAAAGTAATAAATGAAATTTCTTGACCGTAAGGTTTGAATTTCAGACATTATTTTTAATGGAGGAAATAATCCTCTCGAATTTCGTCTAAGTTAAGAACGTTTTAATTTATTGCTTGTTGCTTCTGTTTTTTTAATTTGCCTTCTGAAGAAAAAAAAAACAGAGATTAATTATTTGTTGGTTATATATGTTAACCAAAACGAGGTATACTAAGAAATTGTTGTTTAAACTTTAATGCTTACCTTAAACAGCGAGAACTTATTCAAGGTCTTAATATATATATATATATATATATATATATATATGTGTGTGTGTGTGTGTGTGTGTGTGTGTGTGTGTGTGTGTGTGAGGGACGGTGATGAAAATTCTTCGACGTGACCCACTTCCCAAAACATGGCCAAATAACTAAACCCTTATCACCGCCAAAAATACGAAGCTTGGTCATTAATTTCTGGAAGTGTATAGTTGTATACTTTTCAGCAGTCTGTTTCTCTCTTTCTTTCTTTCTTTCTCTCTCCCTCTCTCTCTGTGTTTCACACACACACACACACACACACTGTATATATATATATATATATATATATATATATATATATATAAAGGGTGCGATGGATACAATATCGTCTAATTTATGCAAAAACAAAAATGACATTGACATCTCATTTTAATAAATATATTTCCCAAAATTACGCAAAAATATCTTGATATACTAAAGAGTAAATATATTCAATTGAATCGCTATTAGCTTCATGCTCTAGACGATTTTGAAATCTCCTGCAAGTCTTCTAGATAGTCTCCTTGTTTAAGTAGGTGAATGCTGCCATATTCCTTGTTTTCAGCTCATCTTTGGTGTTACAAGGAGTTTACAAGAGGGTTGTTCTCTGGAGAGTGAGAAATAAGATGTGATGTGGTCGTAGAAATTGTCTGATAGCCATGATTCAGTTCTCCTGCTAGTGTGGCATGAAACAGAGTCCTGTTTCCAGATATTAGTTTTTCCAGCAGCAACCCTCTTGATCCACTACTGCTTCCAGGCACTTAATGTAAGCATCTGTGGGAAGATGAATAGGAACGTAACGTTACCATTACTTATGATCACTTCAATCATTTTTCTAATCACCATTAGACTCCTCAAATGCTTTCCGAATCTTCTGCGCTGTCCAGAGGTCGACTATCAAAAACTCTTAATCTATCGTATTGGATCTTCTGGCTCAAATGCCAAGCAGTACAGTATGCTGCTGTTTCCAAATTTCAGGTGGAGTTAATTATGTGATAGTAATTTTTTTCTCACAGATGGTACCCAGCTGACCCTACTATACTGCACAATTGAAAACATTATAACAGCATACATGTGCTAAATTAAAACTGCAAAATAGTGACAATTTGCCCATAGCATCCTGTATATGTGTGTGATTGTTTGCGTATGTATTTATGTTATTCATATAAATCCTTGGTAATTCGCTGATGGCATAAACAAAGAATAATTTTTTTTAAAGATTTTAGGTCATGAATTTTTTTGTCGACCCGTTTTTTGTCACTTTAAAAACGCCTTTTGATAGAAGAATTGGATAATTGGAGACATATACGATAAAATGATATGAATATCGGTCATTCAGTTAATTGTCATACGTTTGGGAGTTAATGTCTCGAAAAGAGACATGACTGACTCGGCAGAAGATATTCCTGCAGTTTGTTGCCATTACTTTCTGTGGTAGACTGTTTGCCAAACGAAGGCAATATAACTTAATCTATCCCGCTATTTAATACATAGCTGAAAGGAGAAGGGACTAACACCTTCCCCAAGGGCATTTGCGCGTAAGTGAATGCAATGAATTTAACTAGAATTCGAATTCGGCTCTCCGATTTCTTGTTTCGGGCCGATATTCATTGCACCACAACGCCAGCTGATAAACCAGAAAAAAGTTTTTTTTTGTTAAATTAGAAAAAGAAAATTTGAACAAACAGAGACAGTCAATATTGCGAAGACAATTTAGACATAGAATCAATGTTGATGACAATTTCTAATTTTAACGGTCTGCGTTCACGCAGTTTGTAAGAATATAGACCAACGTTCTTTTCATTTCATGAATGAAACATCAATTATTAATTACTTTATCGATGAGTATTTCTTTCATAATAATTCCACTTACTTTTCGTCATCCCTCCCGGATCTACGACCAGTATCAAGCAACATAGAACGAAAGTAACGAATGAACCCCCGATACGCGTTGCTTAGTAACGCTGAATGACAGTCTGTGATTTGCTGCAGAAAGTAAGAGAAATTAAGAGGAATTTCATGCCAACGCTAATAATTCCCAATGTCAAGACATATGTCTATAAGTATAAGGGATCAAGATAATTTCTAAGCATCAAAATAAATTTTAAAAACTATAAGTCCAAGACTATTTAAATATAAGAATCAGTATTAACAATGTTGCTAGAAATAAGTTTATATCGAAATCCCTATGATTGAAATCACTTACTGATGAAAACTTTGAAGAATTTATCAGAATGTCCACTAACCATGCAGGTGAATGCAACAAACGTAGGACTAATTCCTAAAAACAGTTTCCGAATTTTAACTTATATGTTTCTTCTATGTGCTATGTTCTTTCAGAACGTAGGCGATCATGGCCTTCCGCGTTCCCCTATCCTTGATAGCTTTTTAATTTTTTTCTTCCTTTTGGTTCTTATATTTTTTGTCTAATTTTTGTTCCTGTTTTGTTACTAACCTAAGTTCTCTACTTGTCGCTCTTCTAATGCACTGCGACTATGTTTGTGTAAATTGTTTTTAATTATCAAATTTAGGTTTGACTTTTACTAAGTTATAAAAATAGTTAACTTCAGGCACACATTTATTCTTTTTTTTTAATTGGAGTAGATAGTACCTTCTATCGCCCGGTCTCACACTCCACCCCCTTCTTTTGGACAGGAGTAGAGGTGATCGCCTTGTTTCTTGTTTAGGAAGGGGTTCCCGGTTGATCTCTCTCTTTTTCGGTCTTTATGTCGGTTCGGCTGGAAGCTTTTTGAAGTTGGTGAGTATGGTGGCAATGTCTCTTCATTCTGAGGGTACCGGGTTGGCAGTTTCCTGGTTGCTGCTTCCGACTGGTAGTTAGGAGCCCGAACTCTTGCGTAGCGTCTTGAGAGGCTGCTCTGATCAACAGTTGAATAATATCGGGGTTCCTGTAGTGCCATTTCGTGCATGGACGGGAGTCCCTGCGTGAATTTCCGATGGGCAACCCCGAGGCCACATTATGCTGCAGGCGGCGCCATTCACCATCCTTTACCTGCTGCAATTAACGACCATCTGACCCTACACTAGACCTCCCTCTATCCACAACTATAACCAGCATGAAATTAAACAAACAAAATAGCAAGCCTAAACCAGCTAGTCGTAAATCGCCCAAACCTATCTGCGTTACGTTCACAAATATACGAGGTATTCGCAGTAACTTTAATAGTGTAGAATCTTTCCTTCTAACTAACTCACCCGATATCTTAGCTATATGTGAGACTAACCTTGACCCTTCTATCCCCTCTTCAGAGCTGTTCGTTCCTGGTTACCTTCCTCTCTTCAGGAAGGACTCCAATGTCCATATGCATGGGCTTGGTGTATATGTCAGCGAACAACTCCCCCTAGCCAGGGTCACATCTCTTGAATCCCTTGATCATTCCTTCATGTGCTTCCGTCTCTCACTTCTAAGCTCGGTTAGCTATCTCTTCTTCCTCTACCGCTCCCCCTCCTCCTCTGACTGTAAGGTACTTGATAGCATCTCTACTAATAGCGACAGGGCCATTTCTTCTCACCCATCTGCCCATATATTTGTGTTTGGCGATTTTAACGCCCACCACACCAAGTGGCTTGAAAACTCAGCCACCGACCTTGCTGGGATCCGCACCATGCACTTTTCAATAGCCCAAGCTCTAACGCAAGTGGTGGACTTCCCCACGCGTTTCTCTAAAAACCCTAACGGAAGGGGCTCTTTACTCGACCTTTGCTTTACCTCCATCCCAGACTCCTGCACTACCAGGCAACTCTGCCCCCTCGGAAACTCTGACCACGCCGTAGTCTCCGTAAACATATCAATCAGCACTAACTCTACCCAAGAAAACCAGACCAGCAGAATATCATACTGCTACCAAAGAGCCGACTGGGACTCGTTCAGGGACTTCCTCTGCGACGTCCCCTGGAACAACGTCTTCGATCTTCCTGTCGAAGACTGTGCCTCCGAAGTCTCCTCTTGGGTTAAGGCTGGCATCGATGCTTTTATCCCGGCCAGGAAATTCCAACGAAAACCAAATTCGTCCCCCTGGTTCTCACCCGCTTGCTCGGCTGCCATTGCCCACCGGAACCATTTCTTCCGGCTCTATCGAAGCTGCTCGTCGAACCAAAACAGGCGCCTTTTCACCTCATCACGGAACAAGTGTAAAAAAGTACTGAACGAAGCCAAGAGGGCGTTTGCTACCAGAATTAGGCAACGCATAGCATCCTCTAAGTTTGGCTCCAAAGATTACTGGCGTCTCTGCAAAAGCGTGCTCAGCAGGAACAAGACTTCAATACCCCCACTAATCAATGAGTTTGAAGTTCTCACCTCCCCAGCCGACAATGATGAATGCTTTGCCCGTAGATTCTCAATCAATTCGACACTGGACTCGTTAGGAATACCTACACCAGACTTCCCACCCAGAACTAAGGCTCAACTAAATAACGTCCACATAACACCCTCGCTGGTCGCCAAGATAATTGCACAACTTGACCCACACAAAGCGAGCGGCGGTGACGGAATCCCAGTCATAGTACTGAAGAAATGTGCCCCAGAACTCTCCTCTGTCCTCTCTAAACTCTATAACCTCTGCCTATCTGCTTCCTGCTTTCCTGCCTGTTGGAAGTCCTCCTGCGTAGTTCCTATATTTAAGAATTCTGGCGAACCCTCAGACCCCGCCAATTACCGTCCTATTAGTCTCCTTCCAATCTTTGGCAAAGTTTTCGAAGCCATTATCAACGCCGAGGTGATTCAGCATCTTATGGCCAACGGGCTTCTCTCTGACAAATAGTATGGGTTTCGCTTCACCAGGTCTACTGCTGATATGCTAACGACCATTACCGAGTACATATACCAGGCACTCGACAAGAATGGTGAAGCCCGAACCGTTGCCTTGGATATCTCCAAAGCATTCGACAGGGTCTGGCATGCTGGCCTCTTGTGCAAACTGCGGAGCTATGGGATAACTGGACATCTGTTTGACCACATCCAGTCTTTCCTCTCTAACCGCACATTGAAGGTGGTATTAAATGGGCATGCCTCCCAAAACTACCATACGAACGCGGGCGTCCCTCAAGGTTCCATCCTAGGTCCCACGCTCTTTCTGATCTACATTAATGATCTCCCCGACACCATTAGATCCCAAGTTGGCATGTATGCCGACGACACAACAATCTACTCTCGCATCGATCAGAAACCAGGTATGGACGAAAAAGTGAACCTCGCTGCCGCACTTGAAAGGGCCCTCCAATCCGTAGTGGCCTGGGGTAGGAAATGGTTGGTAAATGTCAATGCCTCTAAAACAAAGCTGTTATCAACTAACCACCATAGACAATCGCATCTACCTCCCATTAGCATGGGACAGGCTAGCCTCCCAGAGAGTAAAATACTACGCCTCCTTGGCCTTACACTCTCGGCGGACCTCAAATGGAATGACTATATTGAATCCATTGCCAAACCTGCTGCTATGAAAGTCGGCTCCCTGTGCAGGGCCCGGAATTTTTTCCCACCTGAATCTATTCTGCACATATACAAATCTACCATCCGCCCGTGTATTGAATATTGCTGCCATATCTGGTCGGGTGCCCCTGCTGCTCTCCTTGGGCTTCTTGACAAAATACAAAGGAGGATCCATAGCGTGGTTGATACTGACTTGGCAGACGGCTGCAGCCGCTTTCTCACCGGCGTGATGTGGCTTCCCTGTGCCTCTTCTACAAGTACTTTTATGGCTTCTGCTCCGATGAGCTTAGATCACTGGTGCCGCCTAAGCACGAATTTACACGAGATACTAGATTAGCAACTAGGTCCCACCCTTTTACAGTTAAACAAATAAGATGTAAGCGTAAATTCTACTCCAACAGCTTCTTTTCTCGCGCTTCCCGCCTGTGGAACTCCCTTCCACAAGTCTGCTTTCCCGACAGTTACAATCTCCAGGTGTTTAAATGTAGGGTCAATAGACACCTCCTATCACACTAACTCCCAACTATTCTCACAACACTCTCATCTACCCAACCCTCATTCTCAGTATCCTTACCCGCCTATCACCCACCCTCTGACATTTCCTGTATTTAATCAGCCTTTCTCCACTCTACGTAGCTCCCTGCGCAGTAGTGGCAGTGACATGCCTTGCTCGGGGTGAAACGCTTAAAAAAAAAAAAAAAAAAAAAAAAAAAAAGCTCTTAGCACACTTTCTCCTGTTATCTCACCTAAACTCTGCTCTGCCATCTACCTGCTCAGGCCCTTCAAATATGTTATATAGTGCTTTCTCCTGTCTCTCTTTCCCTCTATCTGACCTGTGAGTATCAGATTCTTCCAGGCTTCCTTCCTCAACAAATGTCCCCAAAACTTCAGCTGTCTCTTCCTGATTCTCAGTATTAATTTCATATTCATTTCCATCTTTTCTCAAACCTCATCATTGCACACATGCTCGATCAATTATATTAGCAGTATTCTTCTGTAGAACCACATTTCAGTTGCTTCAAGTTTTTCCTTCATCTTTGATAATATTGTTCGGAATTCACTGCCATATTGAAGAACAGATATCACACAGCAATATAGTACTCTCTTATTTGTTTCTAGTGAAGATTTCCTGTCTTTTAATACTCTGTTTAGCTTCCGGAATGCGCCCTTGGCCATTCCAATTCGCCTTTGGATCTCAATGTCGCACTTTTTTCTTCATCTACCTTTTTAAGAGATCTTGTAGTTCTGTCTTTTGACAGTTTAGACTAGTTTAAAAAAAACTTTTTTCTTTTCACACATGTTGTGTTCTTGTCTTGTTTAATATTTCCCTTCCAGATATTTTTAGTAGTTTCTAACTGAAATAGATTAATGTTTAATTTAAAATTTAATATCGAGTTTATATACTACATTCCTGAAGTAATTTAAAGACATTTATAGATACTTAATACGTTTAAATCAGCCCCGGGAGTTAAATAATGAAGCTTGATGCAATTAAATTAATCAAATCTTTAAAGAAAATCTAAACATTTTAAACTAATTTGCGCATTGAGAAAGTTTTTTGCAAGGAAAACACCCTAGTTCTTCTATGTGCCGTGTTCTTTTACAGCGAAGGCGATCATGGCTCTCCACAATATCCTGTCTTCAGAAAATGAAAAAAAAAAACTCAATAACAATCGATATTTGCAAATCACATAAATGTTCTGGTTAAATCATAAAATTTTGCTTTGAGAAAAACTATTAATACAATATGAATAGATTTTTAACATCTTCGTCGAAATAATATGACTTTCTTCAAATATTAATAATGTAAAAAAGGAGAAACATCGAAAAGTAACAATATAAAAACCACATTGTTCTATTAGGGTTTTAATCAAATTCATTTGATTTCTATTTAACCATTGGAGGTGAAAACAGAACGTGTGACGCCATACTTAGTTCTTATTTTTGCTCTTCATTACTACAATTCCGTCAGATGTCAGGAAGTAAAGTGGTTTTATTTTTTGCGTTTTTATTTTTTCATTTATCATTTTTATAACATCAATCTGTTCAATCACTTAAAATACTATTCAGTCATATTAGATTAAGTGGGTACTGACATCTGCTAACAGCGTTTTCTTAAATACTTTCATATTTCATTTCCCCCTCAAGCAAGACAACAGAGCCACTGAAACGCAAGATGGCCATAAAATGTGAAAGAATATAAGAAAAAGAAAACATTATTAAGGAGAGGGAACAATAAAAGAACAGGAATTAAGAAGCCAATAACGGTTGACATTACATTTTATTTTTTGAAGATAAAAGATGTGAAAAAAAGAGATTTCCACAAGAGATAGAAGAAACTGTTAGCATAGAACTTGCGGTTCCATCTAGATATTTCAACTGTAAAATGATGAGAACTTGTCGCCAATCTAGTACTGCGCTTAAATTCCAGGTAACAACGTCTATGAACCAAAAAGAAAAGCTAATTCGAACAATTACTATAGAAATAATTAAGAAGTGGCATCCCACATGGAATGAAAATTGTATACCCCAGTGATCGAAACAAGGGTTAGGTTCAAAATTCGTAGTATCTGATGAAGGTCGGAGCGTACAACGACAGAAACGCTGTAAACATCGCAATGAAGATAAAGACAACAGACAATAATGTAAATAATGTAAATACTACCTCAGCTCAGAAGTAGAAAAATACTGAAGTTTCTAATTGTTCAAACATATTTCGTACTAAATTTGGAGTTTGTCTTATATACTGATGTATCAAGTATGTAGCAAAATACAGTTAATATTATATTCCGACACAGAATATCTCGATCAAACTTACTCACCGTTAAACGCTTTTCCTTTTAATTGTTATACTATCAACTAAATTTATAACCTCTGCCCATATTTATCTTTTAAAGCGCGTTCAAAGTTATTTTTGAATAAAACATATGCTAAGTTCGAGTGCACTGAGTGGAAATATATATCAAACGTGTTCTATTTGTGTATTGTATGGGCCACTTGTCTTTTAAGGACCTCTCTCGAGTTGACACTGTGACTGTTTCTATGAAAGCAGGTTCACTGATTGTTATGACCTAATTTAGCCGTGTCATAGGTCAGTATAATCGGTCGTATCCAACAAAAAAAGAAAAATCATTATCATCAATTTTTGTTAATGATAAGTCAATTGTTTTCAAGGCAAACCTCCCTCCCTCTTTCTGATCTACTTAAATTTAGAGTTAATTCTATTTTTGTTGTTTTTCAACTGTACGTTTTACGATCAGTTACACTTTAATAAAATAAGTAAAAGTGTACTAAACGCGAGAAACAAATTTAGTGGAACAAAGTGCAATAAAAATTGAATAAAATTTGCGATATAGAAGATATTTAAAAAAAGCACAATTTGTTCTCACCATCCGCTTCTTCTTCTTCTTCTTCTTCTTCTGATGCCATGTCCCTTCAGGACGTAGGTGATCATAGATTTCCTCTTGTCCGTCTCTTGTCACTCTTAATATTTTTCTTCTTGGTATCTTCCAAATCCCGACCCGCAGTCCACTTGTTCTTCTCAATAAAGCTTAATTTATTTAAAGAGGATGATATATAATTCTACAGTACGTTTTTCAATTTAAATGACTGGATCACAAAATATGGTTCTCTGAAAAAAATAAAATAAGATATAATAAATTAAACAGAGAAAAAGTTTTCCGAACCAATTCAATTCTTTTCTGTTTCTTTTAAGTCGATGGTTAAATTTGTTTTTCTGTCGAAAGAATAGTTCACAATGAAAATATTTTAGCTGATAAATTTAATTATTTTCTGTTTCTTTTAAGTCAATAGCTAAATTTGGTTTCCTGTCGAAAAAAATTGTTCACAATGAAAATATGTTAGCCAATCAGTTTAATAATTTTCTGTTTCTTTTAAGTTGATAGTTAAATTTAGTCTTCTGGTGAAAACATTGTTCACAATGAAAATATTTTAGGCAATCAATTCAATTCTTTTCTGTTTCTTTTAAGTAGATAGTTAAATTTGGTTTTCTGTCAAAAAAAATTGTTCACAATGAAAATATTTTAGCCGATCAATTTAATTATTTTCTCTTTCTTTTAAGTCGATAGTTAAATTTGGTTTTCTCTCGAAAGAAAGTTTTCACAATGAAAATATTTTAGCTGATCAATTTAATTATTTTCTGTTTCTTTAAGTCGAGAGTTAATCTTCGTACTATGTATAGAGTTATTCGTGGGGTAAAATACATACAGAGTAACCAATGTATAGATACAGTTAGTAATGGAAATAATTGAATTGCTTTACAGTTTCTTAAATTAAAAAAATATTCTCTTTTATTTTTAAAACTTGTTCGTAGACATTACTTACGATATGAATAGCGGACTGGCATGTTTGACAACCATTGTAGGGGAAGAGCTGTGAAGTCAAGACAAACTGTAGAAAGTTTGTGAGACATGGGATGACGATCGTATCTCTGTAAAACAACAGGTAGGTTTCACCACCCATGGATGATCCCACTATAGTTTAAACAGACTGTTGTTGATAACGACAAGAAGAAGGCCGAAGGAAGGAAGAATCGATCAATTCTTCATTTTTTTCTTTACTAATACTCACACGGTATAAGGCCCAAGAACCACTCAAGGTAGGAAAAATTACCGAATGGTGTTATCGCATGAATCTGGGGGGTGTAAGAAGTGCAGTTTAAGATGACTTTTAACCCTAGACTTGAAGAGATTAAGACTGTCATAATAGGGAATGCATTCTTTCGAGAGTCTCTTCTATGGTTCTTGTGCAGGGTGGATCTTAGCTGTTGATGATTAGAACTGGTCGAACTAAAGAAAGATGCTCGTCACAGCATTTGTCATGGAAATAGGGTCATCAAATATTTCATCTGTGGGGAATTGGTTGCTGCAATAAAAAGTTTTAAACCGATAAATAGGATTTACTTCGGAAATGTGGGCTTCACAGAAATTATAATTAACACAATTCTAATTAGTCTTTTTAGTGGAACATTTTAAGAAATTATATATTCTCAATTTTTCATCAGTAAATAAGAACGAATTGCAGGTAAAAAATGTAAAGTTCTCTTCCGTGTTTCATTCACTCATATTGTAGTTTGTCAAGTAAATAGAAATTATGAATAAAATTGTTTTTTCGACATTACAAAGGTCAATGTTTTACATGGTTTAACTCACACCATTTCCAGTTATTTTAATACACGCGATCGTTTCACTATTTTTGTGGGTTAATTCATTTTTATGTTGCAATTACTCGTTTGAAATGCTTTGTTTAATGCATAATAGAAGTATTTGATTTTTTTAAATGTCGGACTGCGTGTTCGTCTATGAATCTTGTGTTTTTATTGTCTTTTATGGACATATTTGTGTCTGTTTCACAAGCAGAGCCATAAGGAGACCTCATACAATATATCGTGGATTTGTTAGCGGCTTTTATAGAATTCAGTTGTTTTTCTGGTTCTTTCTTCTGATAATTGCTCCGGCATCAAAGCTGTTTCCAGTATTTTTGAGATTTTATTTAAAAGATTTTGTTATTAACTGATTGTCTATAATGGAAATAATTATACTGTTTCATGATTAATTGCATCTATCATACAAGATAAATTGTAGTAGTTAGAAGTCAGCTTCTTTTTGAAATCGATTGATTCTTAATAGAGATTTATAATTAGTATGAATTAAATATAATTTTTCATATTTAATATACGTGGAGAGTAAATATTTGTTTTATGGCTATAAAAAGCTGTTTTGTTTTATGAATTTAAAAAGCTGTTTTAATATGCTTTCGGTCATCATTATCTACCACAAAATATTGACATGATTTATTTCTACTACGTGCAAATAACCTTGAGAAAGGTATTAATCCGTTTCTTTTCCTTCAAGCTATGGATTAAATAACAGGACCGATTGGGTTCTATAGTCTTGGTTGGCAACCAATCTAGCGCAGAAATAATGGCAACCTACTGCGGGAAAATATTCTGCTCAGGCAGTCATGTAACGTTCGAGACATGATCACCCTAGCGTGTATCATGTATGGAACTTAACTGACTGACTGATTATACTTGTTTGATTTAACAGTTATTTATCCGATTGATTTACGATAAGAAAGTGTTTATTAGAATTTTATAAAAAAAATCGTGGTAGTGCTGTAAACATGTAAGTTATTTCTTTCTTTCAGTCTCCCACCTTTCTTCAATTGACATAAAGCGTATTTCCGATGCTCGCGTACCCAGAGAAGACGCTATATACACTGATGCATTCTTTATCTGACCCGTATCTTCACATCATCACCGCAGTCGTCATTATCATTCATGACCAAATGTGGTCGTAGTGTTGCTTAGCAGCTGAAAAACTAACCAGTTCTCTACACATAGAGGTATTCATTTATGTCTTCGGTAAGTAAACCTGACGGAGACCATTCCTCTCCGACATTGTTATGACATCACTGGTTGCGTTCATTGATACTGAATCCATCGTGCAATATGATTGTTAATCATACAACAAGATTTATCCGCCCGTTGACAAGTCTTGTTTGTAATCCTGCTTGTTGTCTAGCCACCCTCCCCAGTAGGAAAAAAATAGTGGAGAAACAATACCTGATCATGCGGTATGGATTACATGATACCTGTCACACTCATCGAATGGTGACTTAACGTGTACGTTGTAATCATAACTCAAATCTATGCGGCCCCGTACGTAAAAAAAAGATCGCTTCACTCTCTGTTCTGATACATTTTTTCTTCATCATGATTAGAATGATATGCAATTTGTACCAATTAGCAGCTCTTATGTTACTTTATACTCGGTGAATTGGAAAGGGAGCCTTAGGTCAGTTACCGCATCCATAAGTATTGACTGCTTAATGTCAGCTAACGCTTTCCCCTTTTTGAACTGTGACCCATAAGTACTCACCACATTTAAACTGGAACTACACAAATTACTATGTTTCAAAAATGCTTTATTGAACTTTATCAAAGTCGTCCATATCTTTCTTCTTGTTTATAAATACAACAATGAAGACATCAAAATTAAGTACACAAGACTGGTAACCTAGTTATATAGCGTTAAATTTGAAATGTGTATTTTTTACGAGAACGGAATTATCATTCTTGACTTATGTCATGGGAAATAATGTTTAGCTTCATCAATTTAAGCATTTTTTTAAAAACTCCATTAAGAAATTTACTGTATGTCTGTTACTTTCTAGCTTTGGAGGATATTTAAAAATATTTTTATATTACTTTACAATTAGGATTGCGTTATATTTGTTAAATTTTAACAATATAATTTGCATGAATTTAAACTAATCATAGCTCAGCTTATATAAATTCTTTGTTAAAAAATCATATTTACTTGTTAAATTCGAGCAGAAAAAATTGATTTTATATCTGAATTTTCATATCAATCATTTTCGGATATGATTTTATTCAATCTTTTAAATTTGCTTTAAAAATTGACGTACACTGAATACATGAAAAGAAACAACAAATTTAGTCTGTAGAATTAATAAACATTAAACACTTCATATACATCGATGTATGATTCAGTTATAACCAATTTAGTAAAAAAGATAAAGATACTAAACATACAATAGGCCGTGCGATGTGTAGTTTCGTCCATTGTCACTACAAAACCAAAGGTCACGTTCTTAAATAGATTTGTCAGATTGAAACTTTTATATGAATTACATGCATAGTACCAAACTCGCTTAGAGATATCTAAACTTTCATCTTTATACAATAGCTTTCTCAGATCATTGGTTAAAATTGTCTTCGGGCGAATGAAGAACCATCCTTCCACGAAACTTGTGAACTGGCGCTACAGAATCGCAAAGAACCCTTCCAGATAATAGAAACTACATCACTTAATAACTTTCGCCAGCAGCAGCAACAAGTAAAATGAGTAACACTTGTAACTCGAATAAAGAAAGATGACATAATAAAGATGTTAAATTCCATACTATTTCAAACAAAAGCTGAAGAAGAAAACCCCCATTATTGCTAGAAAGGTGACAGATGAGTAAGGATAGCGAGGATGAGGGTCGGGCAGATGGGAAGAGTGCTTGATAGAATGGGAGCAGGTTAGTGTGTTAGGAGGAGTGTATTGACCTTAATATCTGAAAAAATATTTTAACAGAAAGATTTTATAAATTTTAGCCTAAATTATCACCCTCTGCTCGATCAACGAATGTCGAATGTTCCTTGTACGTAAACGGCAATATTAACATTGCTATTAAATTAAGTTATCCGCTTTTATTTTCCGTTGAAGGTTTTATGTAAATTTATTGAAGAAAATATATTCTCTTTATTTTGATTGCTAGAAAGTGCAATAACAGCTTCTTGAGAAAACCTTTTTTTTTTTTTTTTTTAATCATCTCACCCCAAGCAAGGCATTCCACTGCCACTATTGCGCATGGGGCTACATAGGGGAAGGTAAAGAGAAGGAGTGGATAGACATAGGGAATGTCAGGAGAAAGGTGACAGATGAGTAAGGATAGCGAGGATGAGGGTCGGGCAGATGGGAAGAGTGCTTGATAGAATGGGAGCAGGTTAGTGTGTTAGGAGGAGTGTATTGACCTTAATATCTGAAAAAATATTTTAACAGAAAGATTTTATAAATTTTAGCCTAAATTATCACCGTCTTCTCGATCAACGAATGTCGAATATTCCTTGTACGTAAACCGCAATATTAACATTGCTATTAAATTAAGTTATCCGCTTTTATTTTCCGTTGAAGGTTTTATGTAAATTTATTGAAGAAAATATATTCTCTTTATTTTTAGAAAATTTATCACGTCAGGTTGAAACACCGGTTCCCGTATTATGGCAGAAGTTAAGCAACGTTCAGCCTGGACAGTACCTAAATAATTGCTTGAAAATACCAGGTGCTGTAATCTTGGATGTGCAGTGAGTGTAATGGATAATGACTCAAAATTATTAATCGAAGAGCCGAGTTTAGTTCCCGTTGGTTTCGCAATATTTATTAGCGCGCAAATACCCTTGGGAAACTTATGAATTCACCCATTCTCCTCCAGCTATGGGCTAATTAGTAAGATTTCTATCACTAAAACCATTATCATAAAAAATTTACAAACTAAAAATATTTTCAGTATTTGAATAGCATCCAAAAGTTTGATAAGCCGTAAAAAAACAACTAATCACTTAATCAATCATATGTGAATTGCTTTCAGTTGCATAAATATAGAAAAGGGTAGTTTTTTCATAAAATATACTAGTAATTTGATGTATAGTTAATCTGGAATGTGCGTTGTGGTGCAGTGGCTATAGGCTCGGAACGAGAAATCGGAAAGCTGAGTTCGAATTTCACTTGAATTCGTGGCATTTACTTACTTGCAAATAACCTTGGGAAAGGTATTAATCTGTCTCTTCTCCGTCCAGCTAGGACAGAATAGCGTCTTTGGTGAGTAACCAGTCTACTTCAGAAAGTAATGGCAATCTACTGCGGTAAAATCTTCTGCCCATTTAGTCTTGTTCCTTTCAGAGACAAGGTCACCCAAGCGTGTATCATGTATGGTACTTAACTGGCTGACTAATTTGGGAGAAGAGATATTTCA
This sequence comes from Ascarosepion bandense, assembly GCA_037127315.1. NCBI lineage: Eukaryota > Metazoa > Mollusca > Cephalopoda > Sepiida > Sepiidae > Ascarosepion > Ascarosepion bandense. Next base: position 6,182,877 of record JBBBDQ010000663.1, on the reverse strand, counting down.
AACATGTACTAAAAATAAAAAGAAATAGAAGAGAATCAAGGGAGCAGCAAGATAAAACCAATGCGACTCGTCTATTTGTAACTTTATTTCTTATAAATCGTCATATCCACTACTTAAAGCCTCCAATGTTTTGATCAGAAGCCTAGCTGCCAAATATAGTTTATCCTCATACTTATTAACAAATATGTAAATATAAAAACGTTACCAAAATCAATTCTATTTTCTGGTTTATTTTTTAAATTACGTACAAATCAACCTTAAACATGTTTTACTTTGTAACTTGCAGTATTTAAACAAGAGTAAAAACATTTTACTCTTGTGTCTAGTGGAAGGCTTTAAAAAACCTGCGATGATTGTATTGTTGGCAGTCAGCGTGGATCGTTTACACAGAGAAAAAAAAAGAAAAGTAATGGAGAATTAAATGAAAACCACAAAAATGACCTCAATCATAAGCATTGAGACAAATACGTATTATACAATCATTGTGATAAATACGTATTATCCAATCATTCTGATAAATATGTATCATCCAATCATTGAGATAAATACATATTATCCAGTCATTGAGACAAATACGTATGACCCAATCATTGAGATGAATACGTATTATCCAATCATTGGGAGACATACGTATTATCCAATCATTGTAATAAATATATATTAGCCTATCATTGGGATAAATACGTATTATCCAGTCATTGAGACAAATACGTATTATCCAATCATTGAGACAAATACATATTATACAATCATTGAGATAAATACGTATTTCCCAATCATTGTGACAAATTTGTATTATCCAATCTTTGAGATAATTACGTATTATACAATCATTGTGATAAATACGTATTATGCAATCATTGTGATAAATACGTATTATCCAATCATTGTGACAAATATGTATTATTCAATCACTGGGATAAATACGTATTATTCAGTCACTGAGACAAACACATATTATCTAATCATTGTGATAAATACGTATTATCCCATCATTGTAACAAATATATATTATCCAATGGTCACAGTATGAAAGTAAAATTGTCTTCCTTTATATGTCGTTTTGTTTTGGAAAGCAGGCAATCATAACTCGCTAAAGACCCTCTTTGTACTCATGCTATAAATTCATCCAACCCATTATTATCTATAAAGAGAAACTTATAATTAATACTGGATATTTATTAACATATATATAATACCAGTTTTCACTAGAACTATAATAATTCTTTTGAAAAACAAGTATTTAATTCGAAATCTTTTATTTTTATTTTTTTGATAATTAATACCGGTTTTGACGAATGAATGGAATAATCACGTCAGGTATTATTTGTTGCAAATTTTCCTTTCTTCTCTTGCTGTCAATATGTATGAGCCCTGCTATATACTCTAAGCCTTTTCTTCATATAAATTTTAACTGCCTTTTTCTGATGTAGTTTATTTTTATTACTATTCTGTTTAAAGGTTTCGTTGTGCCAACCCGATTCCTACCAATAAAAATGCTATGTGCCATGAATTATTTTTCTAACCGTGAAAATCTATATTTTCACAGTGTAAATTCATCTATGGGAATGCACAAACATAGACCTATTCACTTTCTGTGAGCGTGTTTATGAGTAAATTAAACTAGAAAGATAAAGAGAGAAAGAGGGCAAGAACGAAGCTTCATTGAATTCGTTTTTACAGCTAATCAACCCTTTGCAGAGAACATATTTTTTAGTTTGTAAGAAATTTTTTGAGATGATAATGTTTTAAGGATACGCATCTTACCAATTAACTCATAGCTGGAGGGAGAAGAGGTGGATTCATACTTTTCGCAAGGTTATTCGCGCGGAAGTGAAAATAACAAACGCAATGGACAATCGAAATCGCCTCTCCGAATAATAAATTCGAGTCATTTTACATTACACAATCGCACATATTTGCTTAAAAAATTTAAAGAGTGCCCAGTAAAAAGAACAGCAAATTTATTCTTTAAGAAAATGCACCAGTTCTAATTGGTCTATCTCCCAGATCTGAATTAATCTTATTGATTAGAGTATCTGATGTATACTCTAACTCACTTGCGAAATTGTCGTCATGACATCGTCGACTTTGAAGTGGAAATTAACTTTTGAATGAAATTCTTCTTGATACTATCCGTAAAGATACTGCTTCCTGATTACCATGCTTGCAACTTTGTGTTGAACATTCAGGCAAATTTTTCAAACACCTACAATTATTGTTCAGTTTGTGCATGAATTGTGATAGCTAGATAAATGTATTTCTGAATTTATCGTTGCTTTTCTTTACTAGGCACCCTGTAGTATTCCCAAGTGGTCATCCATCTCATACTGACCAGGGCTAGACGAAGCTTAACTTCGGTGATCGTACGGGGACTTTTGTTTCAACTTGATTTAGTAGAAAGAAAGAAGTGATATGATTGACAAGAAAATTAAAGACGTGATATTCTTTTAATTTTAATTGCTTTCTATTAAAAGGTTTTTTCCAGAAGACATTCACTCCAAAACATTCTTACAATCTGTTGTTAAATGGAACGAGTAGTGGCTTTTTAATTTTAACGCATCCAAAACTGTTCACTTTTAATTGTCTAACAGAACCCTTTTTAGATTCTATTAGTATGACTAATGCTAACCTAAACGAGAGTGACTCAGTGCGCCTTCTCGGACTAACGTTTTCTTCTGACATAATGCGGAAAGAGTATATTAAATAAATTGATAAGTTTGCAGCTAAGAAGGTGGGTTTGCTGTGTTGTGCTAGATAGTTTTTCTCTCCAGAAACCAGTTTACATTTTTATAAGGCTACCATTCGTTTTTGATTTGAATATTACTGCCACATATTGTCTGGTGCTCATACAATATAGTTAGAAATTTTTATTAAAATTCAAAGAATTTGCAATTTTATTGGTTTTGACCTTGCATCCCGACTTCATTACCTTTCTAGTCATCATAGCGTAATTTCACTAACATTTTTATAGATACTTCCATGATAATTTGCCGATGTACTTTGCTCGATGGTACCTAGACTTTATGAATATAAGAGCAGTAATAGATTGGTGGCAAGGTCTATTACGTTTGAAGTAGCTAGATATAACTGTAAGTCCCCTATGTTAATAGCTTCTCTCGCTAGTGGTTTCTTGCTTCCCAGTCAACTTTAATCGTCAAAGATGTAAATGACATGCCAATCGTTATCTTCTGCCATCTTAATTTTTGCTCTTTTATTATTCTTGCTCCTTAATAATATTTTTATCATATTCTCTAACTATCTTGCATCTTGGTGGCTTTATTGCCTTGCTTAGAGTGAAATAATTTTCAAAAATTTAACTTATAAAAGATACACTTGTCAGCAGAACAAGAATAAAGCTAAAAACTTTAAAAAAAGAAATATACCTGGAATTAAAAAGCTTCATTGATGTTCTTCAATCACATTCAGTTTGGTTAAATAGAAACATTACTAAGGGCTTTTTTCTTTAATTTTTACAGTACGGTTCATCATTTATAAGGTCCGGGAGCACTCAAGGTAGAAGGTTACGTTAGGCGGCAATTTGCACGGATAGGAGTGGAAGATAACGTTTAACCCAAGCCTTGAATAGTTTAAGATTTTAGTGATCGGGGAACTACACTCTTCGGAGTTGGTTTCACATAGCAGTAGTTCACGGGAAGAAGCAAGGACAAGATGCAATTCTAGACTGACAAAAGGAGAATAAACATTTTAATTTCCGGAGAAACAAATTGCACAGATGGTTAAAGATCAATGCATTTTCTTGTAGAACAGTTTGCTCATTCAGTATTAATGTTTGTAATATGGTGATTATCTGTGGAATTATTTCCATTTCATTAATTTTCTTTTACACGACATTCCATTGCCACTTATTTGCTGATTTTAATAGCTGAAATCGAATCGACTTGAATAGGTTACCTAAACAAGTTACCGGATGTAGAAGTCAAATAACTGCAAATTAAAAATTACCAAAATCTCTGACATCTGCATTTCTGTCTTTCGATAGTAAACGAGTTATCAATTACATTTGCGTAATTATTGCTTACTGCTGTAGAGGAACATCCTATCCTACCCTGGAATGGATATGGTCTAGGCTATAAAAGACTGTGACTGTGAGCATACGTCACTAGACGGAAGCATACGTCACTAGACGGAAGCATACGTCACAAGACGGACGCATACGTCATAGGCGGAGACATTTTCTACTTGATCGTTATTCCTGTTATTGTTCGTTGATTGTTCTTGTACGTCTGTTGGTTTATTGTACTGTTGTATAATAAATCTCTTCTAATCTATCTACACTCATTCAGCGAACAGGCTACAAAGATGATCTGTAATTTTGTTAAATTACAATTTCAAAATGAAATTTATTCCATCTAAAGAAATTGCACATGCGGATTGTCTGTCAAGATTGATTCCAAAAAGCTGGAGTTGCTAGAAGAACCGGTGATAGCGGCGCTGAAAGAAGAAAAGGAACTAAAGGATGTACTAGTCAACACCGTGAGCGTTTTACCGGCAACGCCGGAAGAAATTGGAAAAATGGCGAAAGCAGATGACTATATTGCTAAAATGATTAAGCAAGTAAAAGGAAATAAAGAAAATAAAGGAGGAAAAGTTTCACCATTTTCAATTTGTAACGAGACACTGATGTATGCTCAGAGAGTGGTAATACCAAGTGTGCTAAGAAAAAGGATTTTAACAGAATTTCATCTGGGTCATCCAGGCATATCCCGAATGAAGTCCTTAATGAGGATTTATGTGTACTGGTGTAGAATGGACCAAGATATCGAAGAGTTGGTGGAACAGTGTAAAGGCTGTCAGCTAGCAGCTAAATCAACACCCATAAAAACGCAGCCGTGGCCTAAAACAGATGTGTCGTGGTCACGAATACATGTGGACTATTTAGCCAAAATAACAAAACAATTGTAAGTGATAACGGTACCATGTTCACAGGATCTGAGTTTAAGAGTTATTGCGAGGCCTTAGCTATAGAACACGTAACGACACCTGCATATAATCCGAGGTCAAATGGGCAGGCGGAAAGGTTCGTCGAGACATTCAAAAGAGCAATGAGAAAAGCGGACGGAATCGACACTGATGATAAAAATATTCAAACTTTTTTGATGTTGTATAGGATTACACCCAATCATAATATCAATGGTAATTTATCACCTGTGGAGGTAATGTATGCAAGAAAGATTAGATAAATCTTTGATAGGTTATTACCAAAGGAAAGGAAAAGGACTTCGAGAAAACCAAACTCGGATACAAAATATTTCAAATAAGGCGATAAAGTTTTCTTTAAAAATTATCGATCAGGAAAGTGTTTGTGGGAAGACGGAATAGTAAGTCGGAGAATCGGTAAAGTGATCTATATCGGTAAAGTGATCTATATATACAAACTTCTGCAAGGGCAGAAGTTTGTCTGCAAAGACACCTAAATCAATTAAGACCCAGATTCGTGGAAACCGTCAATAAGGAATATGAGATACCAATGGAGGTATTGTACGATACGTTTGAAATTAAACCACCCGCGAACGTGGAAGTACCGATGGAGGTAACTAATGATTCTCCTAAAAGTGAGGACACAAGGAGAAGAAGTAAGAGAAAAAGAAAAAAAACAAAACACTTATGCCCAGATCACAAAAGAAAAAAAATATTGAGCAAAATTCCACGAAGAATTTAGCTCGGGCGGAGGTGTTGTAGAGGAACATTCTATCCTACCCCGTAATGGATATGATCTAGTCTATAAAAGACTGTGACTGTGAGCATACGTCACTAAACGGAAGCATACGTCACAAGACGGACGCATACGTCATAGGCGGAGACATTTTCTACTTGATCGTTATTCCTGTTATTGTTCGTTGATTGTTCTTGTACGTCTGTTGGTTTATTGTACTGTTGTATAATAAATCTCTTCTAATATATCTTTAGTGTTAAGTATTATTCTTACACTACTCTTTTCACTGATATTTCTTCCCGGGATATATCACTTACCAAGAAAAAATTAGATTTGTGCCTTCACACACACACGCGCAAACACAAATATACAAACACATAGACACACGCACTAATCTTTCCCTTTCTCTCACTCTCTCTTTATATATATATATATATATATATATATATTTCTAAACATATACTGTTAAATATAAGAGACAATGAATGTCTATTATGTTTAACTATGAGCCGTTCTAAACATCGTATTTTGGCTTTAATTTCAGGTGAAAATAAAGACAAAAATTCTCTAACATTTGGATAATTTTTTATTAAGTTGGTTCTAAGCTTTCGGTTCACATGAGCCATCTTCAGAAAAGTTACAAGGACGTTAACATAAAAACATCCACCATCAAAGATGATTTTATCTTGTGTTGACATAAAACGGCTAAGAAACGATAGCAGTTACCAAAAGTAGCAAACGCAGTTCGTAAATTTGTAATGTGCTTCTATGACGTCACACCGCGTGAGAGCTCGAAATGATAACAGAACCATATATTTAAATGCAATGTAATGTGCTATGACCAGCTTTAAACGTGATTTTATTAAGTGTGGGTTATTTGGATTTAATGTCGATGGCCTCCAGTATCTGAAGGTTCTTTTTACTGTGTGTATGAGGGAGGAATATTGTATTGTTGACTAAAATCTGTCTAATATTACCTACATGGCTATGTTTTTTTAGGTTTTCTGGTTTAACATTTCTACGTATTATGCTTTTGAGAGTTTTTTCATCTTGTTTGTAATTATTATGTATTTGGTTGCAATAGTATAAGTTAATAGTGTTATGTTTATTTTGATGGACACCATTATTATTAATATCATCAGTATTGTTAGAGCTATTGTTAAATTTGTTAAGCCGAAAGCTTAACCAACTTAATAAAGAATTATCCAAATGTTGGAGAATTTTTGTCTTTATTTTCACCTGAAATTTAAGCCAAAAGACGATGTTTAGAGCGACTCATGATTAAACATAATAGACATGTATTGTCTCTTATATTTAATAGTATATGTTTAGAAAATGATCTGCTGCTCCGATACACTATATATATATATATAACAATTCATTTCCAATTGTCGGTTTTTTATAACCAAGTTTCGTTAAAATTCGTTAATTTCTGTAATATATATATATATATATATATATATATATATATATATATATATATATATATGGTGTCATAGATAAGTCGTCGTCTAAATTACACAAAAATGAAAATAGCACTGACATCTCATTTTGACAGACATATTTCCCAATATTACACAAAAATATCTTGAAATACGAAAGAGTAAGTTTATTCAATAAAATTGCCATTGGCTTCAACTGCGGCCTCCAGACAACTTCAGAATCTTATGCATCTCACTGGACAGTCTTATTTAAGTTGGTGAAATCTGCCATAATCAGTGCATTTAGTTCATATTTAGTGCTGCAAGGAGTTTTGTTGGTCTTTCGCTCAACTGCATCCCATACATAATAATCAAGCGGGTTGCAGTCTGGAGAGTTTGATGGCCAGATGTAATGGTTGATGTCGGTGCAGAAATTGTCTGACAGCCGTGACTAGGTTCACCTGCGTGAGTGACGTGGTGTAGATTCTTGTTGGCAGACATAGGATTTTCCATCAGTCACCCTTTTGACTACCTCTTCATGGCACTTGAGGCAGACCTTCGTGTTAATTCTAAGGCTCTGTGGAAAGATGAATGAAAGGCATAATGTCACCATCACTAGTGATCAATCTAAACACTTTCATAATCGTCATTAGACACATCCACTTCTTTCGCAATCCTCTCCACTGTTCTCAAACTGATACCGAAGCACACTGAAAGCTTCCCATTAGAGATTCCAGCGCGAATGCCAAACAGTATAGCATGTTGTTTCCAAATTTCTGGCAGAGTAAACTGCGTCATAGTGTTCTTTTTCTCACAGATGGTGCCCAAGTAACACTACTAACTGTGCGGCCAGCAAAATACAGAACAACGCACATGCACAAAATTGAAAATATAAGATGACGACAATTTATCCATCGCCCCCTAAATATGTGTGTGTGTGAGAGAGAGAGATAGAGAGAGAGAGAGAGAGAGAGAGAGAGAGTGATGATGATGATTGCCTTTAGCACGAAATAAACTATTGCCGACCACAGACCAATTCAAAAAAGAAAATTAAATTAATTATCTATTATGAAAAATTTAAAACTGCCAACCTCATTATCAATAATAATAATAATTCACCTGTGAAATCTAAAATGCAGAGAACCAGTGTCGTTTATGAATTTACTTTTCCTTTGAAGAATATACACAAGACTCTATATGCATAAACTTTCCACCTGTTTATTTATAAGTAAAACAACATTAATTCTTGATAATGACTAAAAGTATAGCCAAAAGTGATCTAAAGTACAATTTGAGTTTGAGTTTTGTTTAACGGCATATCAACCTCTGTGGGTTATTTAATGACAAAAAGGTGGGGGTTTTAAGGCATTTTTTAACATTTGGTTATAATGAGAGGTTGATTTAGTCAGATTTTGATGATTTTTTATTTTTATTTTAGAAAAGTGAAGATGTTTTCTAGCTCTGTATTCAAAAATGTATTGCTGGTAATCATTTTTTCTTCAAAAACGTGTTATGGTAACATTGTACCTTCACAAATGTATTGTTGTTAATAATTTTTTTCCTTCAAAATGTATATTTTTCTATAAAAGTCTCTTTGTATGTATATATTTCTATAAAAGTCTATTTTTATACTTTCATAGTGTTTTGATCCCAGTTTGGGGGTTAACTATTTGCCAATAGCTGGGATCTTAACAGGTGCTACCACTTCGGGTTAGGGTGAACCTGAGAACACCAGCAATTAAGAGGTGGTTTCATGCTCCTCACAACCTCCTAATCGGAGGCCTTGCTCCCGGATGCAGTTTACCGTCATACCCAGGACCATAAAGTACAAAGGCTTTGGACAATTCTTATATAATTTGAATTCCGAAAAGAAAAAAATTATACGAACACATGAAAAATTATATAAAATACTTAATGATAATATCGTGTCTGTCATTTTTAGTGAAACTTGTATATTTACGCTCACACACCCTGACTGAGCACTCTGGAAGAATGGTAGACTTTGTAAAACAGTAGCTACTCTAGCATCTACGCATCGCTCATTCAGTAATAAATTAGAACACGCTAGCTATTGGCGTATGATACATCATGCGCTAAAAGTCTGCCTCCTTCAACCGAGCTCCCATAGCTCAGAGGTAGAATTGCCGACTGACGCCAATTCGAAATTGTTTCCAATCAAACGTGAGAACACCGGAATAAAAAAAAAAAAAGATAAAAGCAGTTGAACGTAATCCTTGAAAATTTGAAAATGAATGAAGCAATATTCGAAAGTACTCGGGAAGAAAATAATCAGAAATAAAAACAATATAGTTGAAATTTGGCAAAGTTTGAAAAGTAAATAAAAAAACTGACGGACAGAACTTGTCCATATTATTTAGCCAAACACATTTGATATACACTTTATTTAAAAAATTATGTATATATATGTGTGTATGCGTCTATGCGTGTTTAAGTATATATATATATATATATATATATGTCCGTGTGTGAATGCTCTTATAAAAATTACGTTGTGCTTCATACATTTCATTGAAACAGAGATAATTAATTCTGATGGTGTCTGTGAATATTTCCGTTTTCTTAAAAATAACAAGTTAATAAGAGTTTTGAGAAATGTTCATCGTTAAAAACGCATAAAAAACGAAAACAATTTTGTTTATGTGAAGTCAAACGAAAGATACAGTTACGGTGCAGACAAGCATGCAATCAGAAGAGTGTAGAAACTACGAGAACAACAACAACAACAACCAATACTACTACTACTACCACTAATAATAATAATAATAATAATAATAATAATTTCTTAGTATAGAAACAAACATGATTAAACAAAAAGTCATTAGCATTAACGTTTTTAAGGGAGGAACAATTTTCAGTGTGAAAGTCACATTCATTCTTTTTATTAGCAATTTTCTATTAAGTGACAGAACGAAAGCTAGAAGAAAGAAAAAAAGAAAGAAGGGATATATATATATATAATGGAAAGTCATTTAAAAATATACAAAGTTGAAGAGTAAACGATGTAGGAAAAGAAAAAGTGAAATAGCCTGTGCCAGGTGACAAATAGAAAACTAAGTACCAATGCAACAAAAACGAAGAAAAAACTTATAGAAGAAAATGAAAAAGACTAAAAGACAGTCTCCTACCTAAACAGTAATAAACAATTAGACATATGTCTCAGTTATCAAGGCAGAATCAATACGCTTACGAGCGTCACGATTCAAAAAGCGATACGAACGGATAGCAATCGCGATAGCGGGATCTATCTATCTATCTATCTATGTTTATCTCTGTGTGTGCATATATATATATATACTATAGTCATCCGCAGACAGACCTGTTTCGCTGTATTACAGCTCATCAGTACGGCTTAGACTCCGGTCGCTTCCTAACCTAGGATTGAAACCCGACCGAATTGGCGTCAGTCGGCGATTCTACCCCTAGGCCACGTAATCGATTTCACCCCAGGCAGTAAAGCTACTAAGTGTGAATGATTACTAAGTGTGAATGATTTTTGGAATGTTAAAGTTGACTTGAAAGTAAGGAGTCGCGAGAGAATTCCACAAGCGAGAAGTGCGAGAAAAGAAACTGTTAGCATAGAGTTTACGACTACATTTGGTTGTATATTGATCAGACATGGTTGCTAGTCTATTCATTTGCCATACGTGATACACGCTTTGGCCGATTATGTCCCGAAAGAGATATGACTGACTGAGCAGAAGATTATCCCGCAGTAGGTTGCCATTGCTTTCTGCGGTAGACTGGTTGCCAGCCAAGGCTATAGAAATCAACCCATAACTAGAAGGATGAGACGGGTTAATACCTGTCCCAAGGGTATTTGTGCGTAAGTGAATGCAAGGAATTCAACTGAAATTCGAAGTTGGCACCCCGATCTCTGCACCATAACGCGCATCCACAAAGCCAGTCTAGTACTGCGCTTAAATTCATAAATTCTTGGTGCTATAGCGAAGCGCTCATCCAAACAATTACCATGGAAGTAATTATAAAAATGTATAGGGTGTTAACTTTACGGAGGTGGTAAGTAACTTCAGCCGAGACGACAGATCAGGACCCCCCTCTCTCTCTCTCTCTATATATATATATATATATATATATATATAGTCTAACCGTACTGATGAGCTGTGATACAGCGAAACAGATTTGTCTGCGGATGACAATATATATATATATATATATATATATATATATATATATATATATATATGCAGGTAATTATTAGAGAAAAAGGAAAGAATAAAAGAATAATAGAAAAGAACAAATGTAAGAAAGAAAGTGGAAAGTGGAAACTAAGAAAGTAAGAGAAAGAACAAAAACAATTGCAGGACGTTGGGGTGAATGGCAAAAAAGGACAAAGACAAAGAAAAATGAAATAGAAAAAAAGAAAGACGGAAAGAATAAGAAAGAAATTCAAGATGTTGTATAGAATTAAAAAAGAGAGGGAAGAGAGAAAGAAAGAAAATGGAAATGATGGTTTTATTAAACTAATAAAAAAGATTATTTGTCATCTGAAAAAGCAACAATTTTATTTGGATCTCTAATTCTTTGTCCTTCTTTCTCAGGCTACCAAAAAGTAAATATTTATTTGATGTGATAAAAATTTGCTCGAGGCCATATTTCCCCACAAATCAGCACCTATTGACCTCTCAATTTATGGCAGACCAGCCCTTTAACAATTGCATCTCACAAGCGACCCTTACCAGGTATCGAGTATACGCTATCGAGAGCATTTAACACCCAAATAAGATATTGTAAGTTTCTAGTGATCATTAAAAAGTAACTATTGTGCCTTAATTTCGAGGTAGACAGGTTCCATGCTTTGACGATTTTTAAGTTCTTGTTCACTTAACTGTCCCCTATGCAGGCTATATTATACCAATTCTTTCAAAAACATCAATTCCATCCTTTTGATGAAGATTTACGGAAAGAAATAACAACGATGACTGAATTGCCAGAACCTTTACTATTGAACATATAAATCGCAGTGCGTTTCATATAAAGTGCGTGCCTGTGTACATAAATTTGCAACGGCATTAAGATAGCGCGGCTGCGTGTATAACGCGTTTAAAGAAGATAGTCAGTCAGTTAAGTGCCATACGTGATAGACGCTTTGAGCGATCATGTCTCGAAAGAGACATGACTAACTGGACAGAAGATTATCCCGCAGTATGTTGCCATTGCTTTCAGCGGTAGACTGGTTGCCAGCCAAGGCAATAGAACCCAATCTGACCTATTATTTAACCCATAACTGGAGGGAAGAGACGGATTAATACTTTTCCCAAGAGTATTTGTGTGTAAGTGAATCGGCATCCCGATTTGTCGTTCCGAGTCGATATCCACCGCACCAGAACGCACATCCTTAAAGAAGATAAAAGGACTAAAATAATGAAGAGTATAAGCAAAAAGAGGAGAAAGAAGAAGTGGAAGCGTAAAAATCGAGGGGTGAGAAAGAGAGACATTTGCAAGAAAGAAGATGAGGAATGAATGTTAAATCACAGAAAGAAAAAAAAAACAAGAAAAGTGGACAGAAAATTTCCATTGAATAAAAGCAGACATTTAGCGGAGGCAAAGAAGCTGATAAAAGGTTGAAAAAGAAGAGGAAAACGAAATAATGACAGAAGATAAAAATATAATGAAGACGCTGAATGAACGTTAAGTAAAAGAAAAAAGTAACAGAACAAAGAGGTGGAAAGAAGATTTTCATTGAATAAAGACGTAAATTTGACGGAGGCGAAAAGCTGAAGAAAATGTAGCAAAAGAAATGGAAAACGCAAAAGATTAGAAATCAATAAAGATGAATGAACGCTAAATCAAAGAAAAAACAGAACAAAGAAAGGGGAAATAATATCATCATTAAATAAAAACAGAAATCGGCATAAAAGCAAGTTTAGAAAAACCAAGTAGAAAAGAAATGTAGAAAAATGTCCCATAAACATAGTACTCCAAAAATTAACTGGGACTAGAGTTAATTTTGATTATTTTTAGAATCAATAAATGCATATTAAAAATGAAAATTAGTTGCTATATATGTACATTTCTTACTTATTGGAAATTCTTTTCTGTAGTTCTAGTCCTTAAGAACTCAGGTGAATCATCTGATCAGTTTAACTGTTAGCCTTCTACCTCTTTCGGTCAAAGTAATAAAATCTCTAATCAACTATGCATCTCACCGTGCGGTGTCCTCTTTCAGATAAGCAATTTGGCTTTTAATTCTCTAGATGTCTTTCCAGCATCTTTTAATACTTTTATGGTAATTGTTCTGATGAACTTTCCTCTGTGGTACTTTATGAATTTAAGCGAAGTACTAGGTAGGCTGCAATTCTTTATATTTCCATTTCAAGAACCTTATATTTTGATAGTTTTGGAGATCTGCAGAAATTAATATATCAGTTAGAAAGGACATTCTATTGTGGTCTGTGATCCCGATTAGCTTTTATTGTTCTGTCTGTGTGTCTTGTAAAGTCTCATAAAATTTTCATCATTTATTACATATTTTTTTAAAGTTTGGTAGTTTTCTTCTTGCCTTCATGTGGTACTAATATTGTTTTAATATTTTTATTCTTTTATTCAATCCACACAAAACGATTCTTGTCAGATTTTAATTTTAAAACATCTGAAGACAACAGCGCCTCTGAAATAAAGAAAACAAATGAATATTAAGAAAAAGACTAAAAAAAAGAAAAGATATAACAGAAAGAAGTGGTAAGTAATAAAAAAATGATATGTGAGAAGGAAAAGAATGAAAAAAATGAAAGTATAGTGCTTGAGGAGGGACTTGTAAACAATGCAGTGGAACAGAAGTGGAAAGGTTAGGACGGAGAGAAATTAAGATGGCCGCGAAAGAATAGAATTTGAATTAAGTAAATTCTGGCTAAATATCAGCTTTTATGAAATATTCAATAAGGATTTGTCACAAGTAAAAAGTTAGAAACATTAGCAGGTTAAGCTATGCCATGAAAAGTATACGCCAGACAAATTGGGGGAGGGGCAGGAAGTAAGAAATTGACAACAGAATAGTTATAAAATCATGAATTTGAGGATGTTGACTAATGATACTGCGTAAGAAGTAGATACGAAGGAAAGTGGCTAAAAGAAAACCTGAGAAAAGAGAACGACTCAAATATGAATTTATAGAAATGAAAGCGATCCTTGCAGAACGACTTATTTAAAGAGTATCACTATCAATAACTATGATACTAATGAATAAAAGCTATTGAAGAGTAATTTTAACAAACTATGCAAGCTGATTTATGTGTGCAGTCTGAAATAAGTTGATTGGAAAGCCCGTCCTACTTTGCTATACAAATAAATCTTTCTGCAAAATGGACTTCTTAAACGTAAGCTACGGTAGGAACCTTGCTAATAGATATTAGAACAATGATGAGCAATCGAGTCTCGTAAACTATTGATAGATTTTAGTTAATTTCGGTTTTGTTAAATTGGATGTTTCGCAACTTAGTCTCCATTCTACTTTGAATGGAAATTAACGTTATTGATAATAGTGTCCATAATCTCGAATTTTCGACGAGTTTCGTACGCAGCTGGTGCTGTGAACATTCATGTCATCTTTTACTGGAGTTTAATGGATAACTCATGGGTAAAAAACCGGATTGACTGTGCTATGCTGAAATCTGCTTGAGAAAGATTTTTTTTTTTCAGAAAGATCGAATAGTCTAGGAAAGATACCTGATGTCAATCCAGACAATAATAACTGGACATTTGTTTGAACTAATCCAGTCATTCCTCTCTAACCGCACAATGAAGGTGGTATTAAACGGACATGCCTCTCAGAACTACCATACAAACGCAGGTGTCCCCCAAGGCTCCATCTTAGGTCCTACACTCTTCCTGATATATATTAATGATCTCCCTGATTCCATAAGAGCCCAAATAGGTTTGTACGCCGATGACACCACAGTTTACTCTCGCCTCCAACAAAAATCTGGTGTAGGCGTCAAAGCTAACCTCGCAGCCGAGATTGAAAAAGACCTCTAATCCGTATTGGACTGGGGTAATAAATGGCTAGTAAATTTTAATGCTTCTAAAACGAAGCTACTCTCAATTAACCATCATCGACAATCTCACCTACCTCCCATTAGCATGGACCAGGCTTGCCTCCCAGAGAGTAAAACACTACGCCTCCTTGGTCTCACACTTTCAGCGGACCTCAAATGGAATGACTATATCGAATCCATTGCTAAATCCGCTGCTATGAAAGTCGGTTCTCTGTGTAGGGCCCGGAAGTTTTTTCCGTCTAAATCTATCCTGCACATTTACAAATCTACCATCCGCCCGTGCATTGAATACTGCTGCCATATCTGGTCGGGTGCCCCTGCTGTTCTCCTCGGGCTTCTCGATAAGGTTCAGAGGAGGGTCTGTAATGTGATAGATACCGACTTGGCAGACAGCCTGCAGTCTCTCTCCCACCGGCGCGATGTGGCTTCCCTGTGTCTCTTCTATAAATACTTTCACGGCTTCTGCTCCGATGAACTTAGATCACTGGTGCCCCCTAAATACGAATTTGCACGAGATACTAGATTAGCAACTAGATCCCACCCTTTTACAGTAAAACCGATAAAATGCAGCCGTAACTTCTACTCCAACAGTTTCTTTCCTCGCACTTCCCGACTGTGGAATTCTCTTCCAAACGATTGCTTCCCCGACGGCTACAATCTCCAGGAGTTTAAATGTAAGGTCAATAGACACCTCCTAACACACTAACCTGCTCCCATTCTATCAAGCACTCTTTCCATCTGCCTAACCCTCATCCTCGCTATACTTACTCATCTGTCACCTTCCTCCTGACATTCCCTATGTCTAACCACTCCTTCTCTTTACCTTCCCCTATGTAGCCCCATGCGCAATAGTGGCAGTGGAATGCCTTGCTTGGGGTGAGATGATTAAAAAAAAAAAATCTTGGAGCTATTGCAAAAAATTCTATTGCAAAATTATTCTGCTATTTATTGGAAGAATAGCAACACCATCGAGGATATTTGATGCCGGGTGGTTGATATAATTAAAAGCCACTCAATAAATGTTTATAAACCTTTTTTAAGTTTAAAACTAAGTTGAACTTTAAGCTAATTAGGCATCAATTGTTCTTATAAGTTAGTTTTTATTAAAAAGAAGACATTTTATGGCTATTGAAGTTGTCCATGGTGATCTCCAGACTGCCCACCACCTTCTGCAAATCTGGATGCCGCAGAATCAAAAACTATCCAAAATCAAGGTTTTGTCAGACTTTTCGATTCACCTGAGTCATTTTCAGGAATGTGAAAAAGTACAATGAAGGATAGAAAATAAAAAAGGTTTTATGTAACTTCTATTTTAAAAGTGTTATGCTTGTTTGTTTTAAATTGAATCCGATAAATCAAGAGACAGGAAGTCAGATTATTAATATGTATCAGTCAAGTGCAATGAGGCGTATTTTGAACTTTGTTGCAAGTTTTTCTGATGCGAAGTCAAAGAAAAAATGTTGATAATACATTGATTTAGCGTTGCTAACGCCGGTTTTATTGTAGGCCTTCTTTTAATATCTTTGATCTGATTATTTTTTAGTTTAAATATTTGTATTTCATTCATTTTCATGGATTATTGACGACCTATGCCAGGAATTAAAGCAAAGGCAGTGTAGTGAAATTGTTTGAGAGAAGGTGAAAAGGTGAAAAACGGATACCCGTCCTGAGTGATCTCATTTCTCGCTTTACGGTATTTGAAAAAAGATAAAAGAGTAAATGACAAATCAGGACTTGCAAAAATTTCGCTCAAATTCGTATCCATTTACTTAGAAAGGCAGTGCTTTAGATGTACTGAAGTGTTTTCTTAGTCGGTTAAGAAACTTATATAATTTCTTCCATTATATATAAATACAAGAAAAATTTAAATTGTAGTGTCAATTATTTCTTATTTCCTCAACATTATTATCACAATGAGCACATGAAAAAATTTTTTTATTATATACAATGTAGTAAATGCTTGATAATTCCTCATAGATGAAAAGAAAACTTGAGACAAGAGTTTGATTGAGTGATTAGTTTCATTTTATTTTATTTTTTATAATCATTTCAGCCCAAACAAGGTAGAACTGCCACTGGTGCGCAGGGCGTTACATAAGAGGAAAGTGATGAGAAAAGGGAAGCCACATTGCGTCGGTGAGAAAGTGACTGAGGTTGAGCTACCAGGTCGGGATCAATTACATTGCAGATTCTCCGTTGGATTTTGTCAAGCCCACTGATATAAATAGCAGGGGCACCCGACCAGATGTAACAGCAGTATTCAATGCACGGGCAGATGGTAGATTTATATATGTGCAAGATAGATTCAGACAAGAAAAACTTCCTGGTCCTACACAGTGAACCGACCTCCTAGAATCAGATTTAGCTATAAATTCAATGTAGTCATTCCACTTGAGGTCGGCTGAGAGAGTTAGGCCGAAGTGGTGCAGTGTTTTGCTTTCAGTGAAACTTGCCTGATCCATGCTGTTGACGGGTAGGAGTGATTGTTTATAGTGATTAAAAGATTGCAGCTTCGTTGTGGAAGCATTAAAATTTACGAGCCATTTTTAACCCAGTCCACTACAGATTGAAGAGCTTTTTCAAGATTAACAGCGAGATTTGCTTTGTCAGCCTCGGCAGATTTCTTATCGAGGCGGAAGTAAACGGTGGTGTTGTCAGCGTAGATGCCTACTTGGGATCTGATTACATCAGAGAGATGTAATCAGATCTTAACGGGTTAGCAACCATTTTGAGGCAAAAGATGTGTGGAACTACAGAAGGAGGACGAAACATATGAGCAACGAAGGAAGTGACAGTTGACATTTTCGCGACACATAATGTGGAAAGAACGGTTGGAGAATTGGATTCACACAGAACATATTGATGTCCAAAAAGAGAAGGAAATAGCGAGTAACCTACCGAACAAGCTTGCTTAAATAGATGGTAGAACAGGAAGTGAGAGGGATATTATAATGACATATATTGCTGAAGCATAGGAAATTGTAGAGGGACATGATCACTCACGTACTGAAAGAGTCATGTTACTGCTTTAAGATGTTATAGAAATATCAGATATAACCATGGCATAATTTTAAGTTGTTATCAATTGCCAACTTGACGTTAATAACGAGGTTAAAACTTTCTAGTTTAAATTAGGTTTTCAGTAGTAATGAAAATCTCATTTTCTAAAAAAAAAATGTACATTTTTGATGATGTTAACGCCGTTTCGTAAATTAAATTTTCTTTAAGTGTACGTACAAAATTGTCACTTAATTTAATGTTGGCGGCCATCATGGAGTCACATGTGTCAAAACCAATAATATGGGTTGCAGATAGTTTCATCTAATTAAATATCTAATAAATATTAATTTTTATTGACGTAATATACTTAAAAGACATTTACATTATTATAGTGCTTATCTTGATAATTTCAAGATATTTTTTTCATTGGGGCTTAAATATTTAAAAATTAAAAGATCGTCCAGCTTTTTAAATTAATTGTAAATTGATCCACCTACGAAAGCCAAAACCTAATACTCATACGACATGATTTTTTAAAATTGGCTTACGAAGATAACAACAGTTCTCGTACGATAACCGTGTCTAAGCAACGTCAAGATTGTCAGTACTTCAGTGGGTGACTGCTTAAAAATACCAGGTGGTGTAAGCTTGGTTGTGCGGGTGGTATAACACATAATGGCTCGGAATTGGAAATCGAAGTGCCAGGTTCCAGTTTTCTGTCGGGTTCGTTATATTTATGAAAGGTATGATTCCAACTCTTCTCCCTCTACCTATGGATTAATTAGTAGGACGTGTATCAGTAAATCATTACTATCTTCAAAGAATATTTACAATATAAATATGTTTTCAGATTTTAAATTACTTTTAAAGTGTTGATAAGCCGTAAAATCATTCAATAACAATTCCTACCTTTTCGTAAATTTTAATAATGTGCTACATCCCTATGAGTTGCATCTCTATTCTGCTAGCTTTTAAACTAATTACTGATGGAACATTGTTTTATTGTTCGTATTTTTTATAAGAAACCGTCCGGTATTACCTGTTTATTCGTTTATCAAAGAATTTTAAAGCGGAAAATATGTATATTACGCTGGATCTCGAGACAAACAACAATCGTCTTGAGAGACGAGGAACACGTATATATAAAGATATATTTTTATCCTTCGTCGGTGACGGTTGTGTAGAGTATCCGGAAAAAAAAATTGTGCACATACGAGGGAGCCCTCGGGGAGTCGTTAGCTAATCTCTGCTTCTTCATCCAGGGAAATCTCTCTTCACTCTCTGTTTTCGGTCAAAAACACCAGGTTCTCGCTTATACGTCTGTCAGTCTTCTTCGCCGGCTATCGCCTTCCAAGCCGGTTTCGGCTTGTGTTGCTGCCTTTATTGTTGCAACCCGCTGCCATCAATCACGGCATGTCAATCATATCTTTGCCGTTCCAGGTAATATATTACAAATATTGAACCAGCGATCACCGTACACATGAAGAGTGCCTCTACAAAAATGTTAATAGCAACTTATGTTTGATTTCAGGTAAATTTAATTTTCTTATTGGTCACAACCGGAAAAATCAAACAGTCAATCGATCTGAGAACTTAAAAAATATTTATGATCTATTTTAACCTTACTAAGGTTAACAAAATCCCTTTGTCAGTCCCCTTTGTAACCTTACTAAGTTCAACGATACTCGACGTTAGTTTTATAATTTCTACTTTAGTAAAGTCACTTTCTAAAGTCACAGATACAAGTATGATTATGCCATCGAACAATAGTGCGTCAGACACTTTTTCTCCTCTCACTCTATACTCTCTAATCACTCTATACCCATTATATATATATATATATATATATATATATATATATATATATATATATTCTATGTCTCACGTGATCCCACTGGCACAGTACCACAAATTACTTGAGAATGAATTCTACTGTATCTATTCCCTGACGATCAGTGTTCGAACATAAGTCTCGACAGTGACACATTATTCCTATATGACATAATCCAACGTTATTATTTTTATTGTATACACTATATTTATAAATGAATTCTTTTCAAATTACTTTGTTGTTGTTTCGGATACGACAATAAAGATTCGAAAGATCTTAACAAAACGTGTTCTTTCCTTTATCAGAATATCTCAGCTTTGCTTTGCCATGAAAGTTATTTGTAAATGACACGTCTAAAAGTCATCCGAGCTAAAACAGTGGTTTAAGAGAAACACAAGTTCGAACTTACTGAAAGACATATTTTCTTTATTAAGGATTCTCGAGAACCAAGGCCGGTAAACAACAGAGATGTCTACAAAAACTCGTGAATCCAACTGAAATACTGTGAAAATATAGATAATATTTGATCGAATTTTCAGTTTAAAAAATTTCAGATGTTGTAATTATTATGTTTATCGCACATAAAAGAAATCGACTTCCTCCCACAATAATTTTTTTTTATTTGATCATGTATCAATCTGTCACTATATATATATATATATATATATATATATAATTTTCACTATTTGTTTTAAAATATCAACCGAAGAAGAACAACTGCGTTCTGAAACATGAAATAGTATATTACCATAACGCTTAAGATTGCCGATGAAGCGAATTTCACTCGTTGAAATGGCCAAAACATCTTCAAAAATTTGAATTTTCTATATGTAATATATATATTGGCTCTGTAAATAAATGATTTTTTTATTACATTCAGCCCTCTGATAATATTTAATTTTTAATAATTAATATTAATAGAATCTCGTTTGGGATTTTTCTCCCTCTCAGAGAGAGAGAGAGAGAGAGAGTGTGTGTTCACAGACACTACACTCTGGTGTAGAAACCGTGAAGTTACATTTCCATCATTGACAAAGTTGACGGATACTTTGGTCCACAGTAAAAAAGGCTGATCTATTGTATATATAACTCGTCATTTTTACGGGAACTATGCTTGAATTAAATATTAGTTGTTAGCATCAGTTTTGCTAGCATCAAAACTTTACACTATGAACTAAAAACAAATGACATCTTCATATTCTCGAAACTTCACTTCGAAACTTCATTCTTTTATTAAATAAAGTGGTTCAAAGAAAGAATTCTGACCCAAACTGAACAAATCAAATATAGAGAATAAAAAAAAAATAAAAAAATTCCTACTGCCATAAAGCGTGTAAATAAAAGCGTTAATGGGAGTATAAAATAACGCGGAAAAGGCAAACCTTTTACAATGGTCGCTTTTCATTTTGTTCTAAGTACGTATATAATTTATCTCGATTACTATTATCTTTATCTAGTCTAGTATTTTCATAATATGCACTCCATTATCCTCTCCCTGCATGCCCTATAATATTTTCATTTAATAAACCTCTATCTAGAATGACTCTTGGGCATTCCTATTGGGGGAAAACTTTTATACTTCAACCTAGTGGTGATGTACTGCAATGTCCCCTATTCATATCTTTAGTCATAGCGAGTAAATTGAACGAGAGTAAACTCGAACTTCTAATCCACTGGTTCCCAAACGGTGATGTGCGCCTCATAGGTGCGACGGAAGTGGATAGCCGGTGAGGTGAAATAATTGAAGTCAATCAAAAATTTAGAAACAGTTTAAAAAAATTCATATGTCAAAAATAGATATGATAGACAAATTTAAAATACTGTTATGTATTACTTGTAATTGCATGCATGAGCAAGTTTAAATAGCTATAAATAATCATTGATTGATTTTATCACTGTGACATTTCTGCATTATATTGAATGGTAAGTATATCGTACCCAGGGACCGCAAATTGAAAAAGAGAGTTATCAATTATAATCTTCTGACTTCGAATTTTCTTGTTATCTCCCTTTAAACCTGTCTCTATTTTTCGTTTTACTTTTTAAATTTTTCTTTTTAAATGTACATTTTATCATATAAAATTTGGTGAGGCACGAGCAAATTTTTATTCCGAAACTGCAGCCTAGAGAGAAAAAAAGTTTGGGAACCAGTGCCTTAACTAAAGAGGAGAACATGTAAACAACGACGAAGTTTTAGAAGAAGATGAAACATGAGAAAGAGTTCAAATGTCTAGGGCACATAATGAAGAAAGGGGCTTGGAAAATTTGATACTCACATGACAGATTGAAGGCAAGAAGGAAAAAGAAAAACGACGCATAAATTACGTAGCGCGCTTGAATGAATGGATGGCAGGACAGAGCTTAAGAGAAAAAAGTCAAAGATATATTAAGAGCAACGTAGAACCGGAAATCGTGGAGAGACATAATCGCCTACATCCTGAAGGAGCAGAGTACATAAAGAAGAAAGGAGACAAATGTCTAACTTTAATCTTCTACTCTAAAGTGGTTCGTTCGACTTGATTTTTTTCATTGTTGGAAGTAACCACCGGCATTCACGCAGCTTATCTACCATGATCTCTAGGATAGAAGGAAAACAGCACAAGGATCATGTTTTTACGAATTAGTTGATTCACAAGTGCTGAACCCGCGTTTGTCTTTTCGTAACGACCTACAGTGACTGGGCCATTAACTTCTTTTAGTTTATATTTAAGTGGTACATGAAAATGAACGCTACATTTCAGAAATTACATGTAAGCATGTGTATGTAAATATAAACAGAGCCAGCATGCGTCATAAAAACATAATTTCGAGACTTTTAGAAATTTTTACGCTTGCTATTTGACAGACATGCTCATATCATCACTATAAATTACATAAATATACGCAGCTAGATAAGTATATACATCGTAATATATTACATAAATATATGCGCCTGTGAACATAATTGCATATATTACATAAATTCACGCACCTAAGTACGTAAATATATCACTTTTTATTACATTAATAAACGCACATCTGTATGTAAATACATAACTATGTACTACATAAATACAAGCACCTAAGTATGAAGATATATGACATTTATCACATAAATGCGCGCACCTAAGTATGTAAATATTTCAGTGTGTATTACATTAATACATGCACTTACGGATGTAAATACATCACTATATCTCACATAAATACAACGCACGTATGTATATAAAAACATTAGAATTAAATAAAGACACGCATCTAAGTAGGTAACTACATCACTATATATTTCATAAATACACACACGTATGTATGTAAATATATCACTATTTGCTACATAAAAGCGCATATATTTATGTAAACACATCACTACTTATTACAGAAATACACGAAACTAAGTATGGAAACATCAATTTGTAAATACATCACTATATATTTCATATATACACACACGTAGTATGTAAATGTAACACTATTTATTACATAAACACACGCACCTAAGTATGTAAATACATCATTATAGCTCAAGTAAATACACGCACGTATTTATGTAAATACATTACTCTATATTTCATAAATACGCGCACTTATGTATGTAAGTACATCATTATATCTAACAGGAATACCCGTACATATGTATGTAAATACATCATTATTTATTACATAAATACACGTGCCTAAACATGTAAATACATTATTATATATTGCAAAAATACACGCACTTAAGTATATAAATACATCATTATGTATTACATAAATACACGCATCTAAGTATGTAAATACATCATTATATGTTACATAAATACAAGTAGCTAATTATGCAAATACATCATTATATAGTCTATAAATAAACGTACATAAGGTAACAACATCACTGTATATTACATAAATACACGCACAATATATGTAAATACATCAATATATTACATAAACAAAAGAACATAAGTATGTAAATACTTTACTTTATATTATATAAAGTATATAAATACATCAATACATTATATAAATGAAAATATTTAAATATGTAACTAAATCACTATGCATTGCATAATAACACATACCTATGTATGTAAATACATCATTATATATTACATAAGCATAGGCACCGATATATATATATATATATATCACGTTATATTATATAAACACACGTAACTAAGTTTCTAACTAAATCACTATATACTGCATAAACATACGCACCGAAGTATGTAAATACGTCAATATATATTACATAAATATTCGCACCTATGTATTTAAAATAGAAAAAGAAATTGGAATGTATATAGGCAACATTTCTTAAGAAATCGTATTATATTTTTTGTCATTCTATTAAACTTTGCTTGGTACATGGCCATAAGTAAGCTTCTTTCTGTAAATATCGAATGTACTAATAAGTATGTTTACATCTGGACATAATTTCTGATCTTTCATTTAGTAACCTTTTTCGTTCATGGAAACAATATAATAGCTAACTTTTCCTCCTGACACAATCTGTATACATCGCCACCGTTGCATGGTTTGGCTATTTTCACTATACTCCAAGTTATATCAGGGTCTTTTTCATTTTTCAATTTTAATTTCCACAAGTTGCTAGCCAGTTTAGTAAAATTTGTGAGGTTTTCCAGTTTAAATGTAGATTTATGATTATTTCTTCATGAAAGATAAGAAATTATGTGCATATGTAATACAAACATGGATCATTGAATAACACCTCCCTAATTTTGAAAATTTTCGATTGTTTAAAAATTCCAGTCTCGCGTTCGTAAAAATTCTCTAATCATGCGTTTGAAAAACGGAAAAATTAGTTATTGTCAATCGCTTGAAGATACCAAAAGGTTGAGACCTAGGTTACAGAAATAACTCATTTCCAAATTATATATATATATATATATATATATATATATATATATATTTGTACCAAAAATACCTAGGTATTTAAAAATATAATTTCCACATTTGTTTAGTATTCAAAAATATGTTTTTACAGATTCAAATTCTACTATTTAACTCCCATTTAATTATGAAAAATAAATGATGTAAATGTCTTCTATTTATGATTTCACAAATTCATTATCTGATCATCCTCTGGAATAAAACAAGGATGTGAAAAGAACTGTCGAAAGCATTAGAATCGATGTTAACCGTTTAGACTTTTGCAAGAATAAAAGAAATGCAACCTAAAAAAATATTAACGAAGTATTCCTTATCTACAGGATGCAGAAACTTATAGATTAAATATAAATATGCTGCTCATACAAGGTGCGATGGCCAATTTGTCAAAATTTATATTTTTAATTTGGCGCACGTACGTTTTATTTTACGACTGCACTTGATAGTAGGGCACCGCCTGTAAAAAAAAAAAAGAACAGCGCAGAAGATTCAAAAGAAATGGATGAGCTTAATGGTGATTACGAAGATGTTTAGAGTGATCTCTAGTGATGTTATACCTCTATTTATCTTCCCACAGATTCAGCATGGGTGCCTACATCAAGTGCGTTAATGAGGTAGTGCTCTCCTGGATTTAAGAATTTATCTGTTGGATGACCCTATATCTGGCAGCAGGATTCTGCACCATGCCACACAATTAGAAGAACAATTATTAACAATTATTTTCCTGAATAGATCCCCATTCACATCTGGCTACATAACTTCCCAGACTGCAACCCCCTTGATGTTGTGAAGCGCAGTTGAGCGAGAGATCAACAAGAGACTAGGAAAAACTGATTACATTAAATCTGAATATATATATATTTTTAAACTGTGTTGAGAGAATTGTCCATAATTTTCATAGTCACTAGTGATTCCGGCTTATTCTGTAGCCATTTTCAGGAATTTTTAAACTTTAATTTTTTTTAATTAGATGTACTTCTAATTAAATGCACTAAACCCACGCAGAATTTCCTTTTTGTTTTTTTGTTTTTTTCTCGCGCTTGGTTAGGCTGCTCTGTCTGTGTTTCGAAACTGAACGAAATCTCCACAAAAAATGAAAGTACTACTAGTCTTGAGCCACACAGTGTAGGAAATAAATATACAAGCAATCTTTTAATATTTTAAAAATAAAAAATTAAAATAGCCGAAAACGCTCGGGAAAATTAAAACTATAAATAATTACTCTGTACCTTCAAAAAATAAAGGTCACTTGAAAATTAAATAAAAGCACAAAATATTCCTTGTCAGTTAAAATATATAAAAATGGATTGCAGCCTATGGCCAGTAATCTTTCTTTTAAATGTGTTTCCTTAAAAACGACCGACAAGGAAGATTTTAGTAATTTTTTATTTAATTTTTTCAGTATATCTTACATGTTTTCTTTTTGCTAGAAATAAGGAGTGTAAAAATGTTCCATAATTTTTTACTTCTAAGCGCATTTAGCCACTTCACTGCCATTTTCAAGGATGATATTTTTCCGATGCTGTTATTTTATTCTCATGTCTTGATTGTAATGCAGTTTTTGTGTTTACGAAAACGAGCGTCCTTTAAAGCTATAACATGACGCGCACGACTGGATATCGCATAAGCATGACGCGCCTTTTCACAAACACAAAAATTACATTACAGTCAAAACATGAGAATAAAATAACAACATCGAAAAAAGAGCATCCTTGGAAATGGCCAGTGAAGTGGCTGAAAGCGCTTGGAAAGTCAAAAATTATAGAACATCTTTACACTCTTTATATCCAGCAAAAAGGAAACATGTAAGAATACTGGAAAAATTAAATAAAAAATTGATACAACGAAATTATATATATATATATATATATATATATATATATATATATATATATCGAATAAAAATCAGTTAATTAATTGCTGCTGAAATGTGCTGATATCATCTGTGTTAATTCTATGATTAGCCCAATTTGTAAACACATATGATGAGATCGATATGAATGTAAACAACACTAGATTCGCAATAATGTGCAAGATTTTAAATGATATTTGTTTGTCTGGTCCAAGCTTAGACTCTTCAAAATATCCGGCCAAAACTGGAACCGTTAATCAACTTATGACACAAAATCATTGATCATTTCATAAAACAGATACGGATAGACAGCTGATTAACTAGAAATTTCCTGTACACTGCGGCTGAAGACGTGTTAAGACGTAAAGATACTATATTTTGTGTTGTACACTTTTAAACTGTGTACGCATGTACTTAGATTTTACTCAGTTGCCAGTACGTGTGTACGTATTTCTTATATACAAACATACAAGCACTAATATATGCATACACATATTCACTATGCACTGTTTTACTATAAAGACTAATAAACATATCATACACGCAAAGACGTTGTTCAATTTTTATTCAATCACCATAACAAACGCACGGTATAGTCCACACACACACACACACACACGCCCTCACACACACCCAACCAAACAAGCAACCAACCAACCAACTACACACACACACACACACACATCACACCATTGACTGAATAAAACCAGTGTTGGCACAGACGAACCTACCCTAGCCTTTTTTTCCTGTCCAGTCGAAGCCAGAATTGGTCAAAAAGCTAGAATCATTAAAAGGAGCGTTGTTCCAAACACATGCCTCTATACTAATGCCCAATAAATGCAAGTTTTTTTTTGTTTTTTGTGTTTTTCCTGCATAGTATGTAAGGTGTGTGCATGTGTAAGATGGCAACAGTCAAGGACAGTTTCACTAAAAAGCTGACCGACTTTTTCTTTACTTTTTCTTCTTCCCCCACCCCCATTGCTGGTCATAACTCCGCCCTCATAAGCCACACCTCCTTTCGACAATTCTGTTTACTTTTCTTTCTGCATTCTCCTTTTCCTTCTCTTCAATCTTACCCTTCTCTGTCTGCACATATCTATAAAGCGTACAGTAGCACTTAGTCCCTCCCTGACAATTTGGGCACCCCATTTCCACCCCGGATTCTTATACTAATTTTCTGCTTTTTTTCTATCTTTGAAAGAAAATATACGCATATATGTGTGAAAAGAATATATATATATAATATAAATTCATATATATGTGCGTATGTGCGTGTGTAAAGAACAGACATGTATAAGTAAAGTCTATATATATATATATATATATATATATATTGATAAAGACAAGGTATAAATATATAAATATATATAAAGAGAGACACAGAGAGAGACTATATATAGTCTTTATATATATGCATATATATATAAACGATTGAGTTTAGCATGAATTAAACTTTCGTCTCTCGGTGCTGATTTTAATCTACACTTTTTTATTTACACTCTGTCCCTGCTATTGAGCACTTTAGCCATTCTAGCTTACTCTCTCTCTCTCTCTCTCTCTCTATATATATATATATATATGTGTGTGTGTGTGTGTGTATGTATGTGCGTGTATATATATATGTATGCATGTATGTATGTATGTATGTATGTGTGCTTAGTAACTTCTTGAAATGACTCCTCATTTTTGCATTCTATGTGAACATGTGTATGTATTTACGGTTTCATAAAACGATGTTCTTGTTAGGTATGCTAATATATATTTGTCTGTGTTTATCTACGTACACATTAGGCAGATAGATAGATAGATAGATAGATAGATAGATAGATAGATAGATAGATAGATAG
Source organism: Ascarosepion bandense (assembly GCA_037127315.1). Classification (NCBI taxonomy): domain Eukaryota; kingdom Metazoa; phylum Mollusca; class Cephalopoda; order Sepiida; family Sepiidae; genus Ascarosepion; species Ascarosepion bandense. Next base: position 6,154,350 of record JBBBDQ010000663.1, on the reverse strand, counting down.
ATAGATAGATACTGTACAGTGATCGAAAAATAGATGTTTTATTCTCGTAATGAATTTCTGTGTTGGTTTTGTGAATTTAATTCTCCAACTTTCAGCATTCGTAAAAATCTGTAAAATGACAAAAAGATATCTTATACTCAATTTATGATTTATTTTATGATCAATTATTCAAAACGAATGTACACAAAAATGTCCATGTTGGTGCATCAATCATTTTGTAAACTACTGATAGTAAAATGCATTTATTCTACGCAGTATATATTTATTTAAACATAATCTCCTTCCCTGGTAATTCAATTTACACCATGCTTCTCTAAAAGATCACAATGATTGTACATTGTACAATCAACATTTCAGATTAAAATACAGCTAATAACAAATTTATTGATCCACTCTTTCTTATTTGTGTGTGGGTGCGCGCGTGCGCACGTATGAGTTGATGGTGATGTATTTTCTAACCGACCGAAAATGTGAAAAACGATATAAATTTTTTTGTGCCCTTTGATTAGATTTTGATAAGAAGTTTGTGGGTAGGACTTTTGCATTCCCATATACACACACACACACACACACACACACACACACACACACACACACACACACACATATATATATATATATATATATATTAAAAATATACTCAGTTAATATCTGAGATTAAGGACAAGACGGTTAAATAAAATAAAAACAAGAAGAAAACTGTATTTATAAATACAATTTTCCTCTTGTCTTTATTTTATTTAACCATATATATATGTGCGCGCGCGCGTGTGTGTGCGTGTGCGTGTGCGTGTGCGTGTGTGTGTGTGTTATCGGCGCTAAAACTGCAGTGGATAAGCCAGAATCAAATTTTATCCAATACGCTTGCGCTCTCTTCAGTAATTCTCTTCAGAAAAACGTAAATTCATGTCCATTGACATGTTTTTTGGTAATATAGTAGGGAAGACTGACCACATTAGCCTTGTTAGGAAGCAATACACATACATACATATATATTCACAAATACACACACACACACACACACTATATATATATATATATATATATATATAGGTATTTGTGAAGAGATCTGAGGCCCTAATTAGAACGTCTGTTTTCCTTTTGACTTAATGTTACGCAAATCTTAATATCCGCATTTCACTTTCAGACGTATTTATCAGAAGAATTAATATGCCAACATTCAGGCTGAAACAGTAAATGAAAGAATAGGCGAACAACAGGAACTTAGACACACTGAGGGAGTTAGATTCTTGAAATTGGTCAGTGAACAAGAGGAATGACATTGATGCACACGATATTCACTTTGTCTCTGATGCTCATGGGGATCGTAAGTAACAAAAGACTTTACATATCACCTCCCCACACTTACTACTTCAAAGTATTGAGCAGGATGATCAAAGCCCTAGGAAAAGGAAAGTGGTATGAACATGTTTCAACAGGACACACATCCCCCACCCCATATGATCCATATGATGATGTTGTTGGTTTTGACTTTTTCATGAGCATGGCCTTTTAGCTCTTCTGATTTGATTAATACAACTGATGCGTTGTTGAGAAGGAGATCAACAAGTAAGGACTCGTTGAGGAAAACCATTGAGGGTGCGATGAGCAGCATAAACGAGGACAGTTTAATACGCTTAGTCATAAAGCCGTTACAAAAAGACGTTCTTCGACTGGGGATAGTTTACTGAAAGACATTTTTCTGTTTTTTCTTAACCCTCTAGGGCCATTCGTATCATATTTGATACAGTATTTCCCTACAAGGAAACATTTGGTATTTTCCTATAAGGAAACATTTGGTATTCATTGACTGAGAAGTCAGTACTGCTTTCATTTGAAATTTATAAAATATTTCTCTTAAAAAATTTTTCAGGAAAATATTTCTTTCAAGGCTTGTTTTCATACTGTATCAAATATCAAATATGATACGAATGGCCCTAGAGGGTTAATTTAACCTAATCATAATTTTTAAAAATATGCTAACTTTTCTATTGAACTCTTATACTTATATATATATATATATATATATATATATATATATATAGTGTTTAATTGTGATAATGTTTAGCGCCAAGATTGTTATTTCAGTGGTTTTACTGATAAAATGTATGTTGGAATGCAAGTTTTTTATCTGGTAATGTGCTCGATATCGGGGTGGAGATAGAGCTTTGATAAGAACAAAGAATTTGTCACATTAACTGAGCAGGATCATACTGATTTCGAAGTTTCGGGAGGCCACGGTTATGAAGTTTTCACTCGTCAGGGTGGTTTTTCCAGCTCATTGTCATGATTTTTGTAGAGAAAAAGAGTGGACTGTTTCTCGTTAACTTCTTAACTGAGTCTTCATCGAGACACCGCCAATTAGCTCTCCATTATATTCATACGCCCTTTCCTAACTGGGAAGATGTGGACTGTCCGGATTGGCATGATTGTCAGAGCTAACAATTATATATATAACAAAGATTCTATTACATGACGTTTTCTTTTACCTTCGAATCAAGCAAAACTCTATAAGGTTAGATTACGTGATATATTTGACAAAACCGTCAAATTTTCCAACCTTCCCTCACCATTGTTCTATAATGAGGGACACAAGATTCCCTCAATATTTGTACTTAAGAGTCCGTCCTATACAAAGCAGTCATACGTTGTGAAAGTGCACACGAAAGCATCTCTTTATAGTTATAAACCTAAAATCATACGCACGAAATGAATAAGTCAATGTCGACATATTAGAACGATTGCACATCTACCTAAATGTACACTTATTTATTGATGCATGTGTACTTGTGTAAAGTCAAAATCAAGCCTTGACGAGTGAGAACATCATCACGCTGTCCTCATAAAATTTCGAAGCCGGCATGAACCTGCTCAGTTAAAGTGACAAAATTTTTTGTTTGTGCTTGTATGTATATATATATATATATATATATATATATATATATATATGGGGGGGGGGGTACGTATGTGTGTGCTTTCGATGTGTGCGAGTGCGTGTGCGTGTGCGTGTGAATTGGGATAAAATATGGATAGAATATCGATTAGAATTCAACAGAATGAAAGACACGAGTATACAGGAACCAATACGGATGAAAGAAAGTGATGAAATAACATTAAATAATGTTAATTTAATCAACATTGACAAAAATGAGAAAACTGCATGTTCGTTTATTCAAATCTATTTTTATTTACTGATCAATAGATCGGGTAAATGGTGATTTCTAAGCGTAGCATAGATGTGGCAAAAGGCAAAAAGTATAGAGCACCCAGTGAGGATCTAAATTACTAAGGTTTAATGATTCTAGCAAAACAAGCTTGCTGGTGTAAATGTCTGGTCATCTACAAACAACTTCTGGATAAAAGAACCGATTTCTTATTAATAATGTGCTTGCCACAATTCCAAATGCTTGTGATATTATTGGTTTCTGGTGAATTTTCGACTATTCTTAGGAATCTCCAAGTATTAAGAGTTTGCCGACATCAAAATAGGTTCAGAAGTCACATGAAAGGAAAGAAAATACTTTTTATTATCTATTAAATCAATGAAATATATAAAATGCTTTATATGTTGATATAAATAGTTTTGCAATAATTAATGCGCGTACAGGATTTGGATGACACGTCTGGACTTGTGTTTAGAAACAGTGACACAGAAAATTTGAAAGATTGTCCATCCCTGGTCAAATTGTATACAGTCTATTTCGGGTTATATAAAAATCAGAAAATATTCTTAGATTGGTAAGAAATTTTGAGAGATTAATAATAATGATTTTTACTGATACAAGTTCTACTAATTAACCCCTAGTTGAGGGACGAGGAAGGGGTCGTTGAACGCGTCAGTGAATATAAACAACTGAACTGGAAGTGGAACTCTGGTCTCGATTTCTAATTAGAAGCCGTTATTTAATTTTAAATCGATTCACCCCAAACAAAGTGATAATGCTTTAAAGACGTAAGAGGCTACTGTGAGTAAAAGAGAATGAACATGTTTTCGAATTAACCGGAAACCCAATCGTAAACAAGACTCCTGTTCAAAAGACAGGGGTGGAGTGTAAACCGGGCGATAGGTAAACCGATCTACTCCTACATTAATAGCACATCCAAGCTTACATCAGCTGTTATTCCCAAGCGATCACCCATCAATAAATCTTAAGCATGACGTGCCCATAAGTTTATTGCATAGTGCGGTTGTATACTCGTATATGAATAATGTAATGCGAGGAAGAATGAATAGCGTAACCCTTCTTCATCATTTACATGCTTACATTTTTATGGCAGTCATAGGGAGCGCAACAACATGGTAGAATTGAGTAGGATTGCAAATTAAAAACTGTCTTCATTGTCACCAGCATTGCCGATGCGTTTTCGATGGCAATGAGCAAGTACCAGCACGCTGTGACCGCATAAATTTATGGAACGTATCACACATGCTGCTGCCGCCATTACTCATTACCTGACTGTGCTCGCATCCTATGTTTCGTCTCGGTAAGTGTTGGTGAATAAGTGGAATTTTTCCCCACTTAGAGAAATCTGATAACAGACCTATGTTTCGTATGTAAACACTTTCACGTACATGTGCTTAGCGATATAAGCTACCAGACCATTACTAATGAGTTCGATGCTCACTGAGTGCTCTAGTCGCTTAGTACTGAACTAGCCTTAGTAAATAATGTAAAGGTGGCGAATAGGATAAAGTGTCTAAAAATGAAGATATTGTACCCATAGGCAGACGGCCTTTCATCTGCCAGCTAAATTCGACAAAAAATAACTTTTAACTTGACTCAGCATATTAGTTTCCCCATGCAAAATCCTAAAATGTCAGTCGAAATATCACTCACTGTGGACCCCTTTCACGCTACACAGGCACGCAATATTCAACCATCGTCTCTTCCCATTTACTGCAAAGTTCACATTTAGAAGTATAGTCTAATTCTAAAAGAAGGAAATGCCTTCTTTACATTCAACAATCATTAACTTGGAGGCAAAAGTAATGAACACACTTAAAGTGGCGTTCAGTTGAGCCTCCTCTCAGCGGAGTAAACTTTTGGGTCTTTTGTTTGGGTAGATTAATTTTGAGGCTTTTTTGTTTTGAGATTAAATGCGATAGACAGGTGAACTAACGAGGCAAGGTGTACTAAGAATTTGCCATATAAGAAAACGAATGAAAGAGCTTGAAAAACGTTTCGGTCATCTTCGTAACAAAATAACATTGATCCCTCTCTTTCGGGCAACTCCCCCAACTCACGATATCAACTTTTCCAACAAATAATTCGACTTCTTTTTTCAGATGATTTTGTCCTTTGTCTCGGACTTTCTAATTTCATTGTCGAATTCCATTCTAAGTATTTATTCTGAATTTGCATACACGAAGTATGTTCCAAAAGATCTGAGCCTAAAATCTAATGACAACAGAGATTGATTGACTTTTTTCGGCATATCAAATATTTTTTTGGTTAATTAAAGCTTAAACAATGAATTAAACAATTTTCGACTATTTTTAAAAAAGTCCAAGCATTAAAGGTTTGCCGATATAAATATAGACTCGGAAGTTTCATAAAAGGAAATAATTGTAAGATTTTTGAATTGTAAGAATAATTCTTTTTTCTTTTGTGATGGAATATTGCATTAATTTTTGGAGTTTTTCACAGGTACAAGTCCTACTATTTATCCCATAGTTGAAGGAACAGATGGGTTCTCTCCTTTCTCAAAGATATTTGACGGTAAATGTATGTAGCGAACTCGACTGGAATTCGATTGCGTCTCTGCGATTTCTCCGCTATCCATTAAACACCCTCTCCGCCCAAACAGTGGGAAATAACTACTTTTATTTAATTTCGATTTAATTTTTTAATAAATAAGTTGTGGTTGCTTTGCAGGCTGTCCTGGTTTGCAGTTCCTCTTCAAAGAGTAACCTTTTCCAACGACCCTCTGCATTTCAACATTTGAGCGTTGTATATGAACAGCAACCCGCCCGGTAGACAGATTTCCTGCATCGCAATCTGCTTCAAGTTCAACAACAATACATTCATTTTTCTTTTTTAATACTTATTTGTCGGTAATCATCAGTTGCTTCAATTGTTAATCGCTTCTGAAATGTCAAGAGAAAAATTAACATCTTCAAATTTAGTGAAAACAGAAAAAAATGTAAGCAATATATTATAATAAGACAATCAAATACAACAATTACTGTAGGAGATATATTAAATTAAAGCTTAAGATGTTTGGAGCAACTATCTTTAAACTGCTATGATGGGTTAGGGTTAGAATTAATGAATACTGGCCGCTCATTAATTGTTCTACTCTCATCACAGTATCAGCAGTTTCTTCCCTCCAACCGTTGTCTTGTCGAACAAACTGCTAAGCGGATGCTTTCTCGTTACTACAATATTAACCTGTTCAAATTTAAGGTTAACCGTTATCTTTTACATATATTCGCATAAGCTGTGGATTACTTTGTATACTACTAGCTTGAGTGGCCCTCGCTCCTTGTATATGGTGATCACGATTTTATATATATATATATATATTTATTATGCACACACTTCCTCAAATATATGTTCATGTATGCACGATAAGAACTGGAAAGTTCTTGCCGCGAACGACATTCTGACTAAATTGACATTTTAGTAGAATTGTTTCTTGGTCAGAACGATAACATTTCAAATTTTCTGTTATGCGAGAAAGTTTAATTTGTAAATTAGACAATAAGATATGAACAACAATAATAGTAAAATAAAACAATTTTAAGGGCATACTATAATGAAGATAGTGCAGAGATTTTATCTTGGATCTTCGCAACATCAGCAAATCCTTTTTTCCTTCCCTTATTAAATCTATAATTTCTATTTTACCTGTTTTCTTTTTAGTACATCCGAATTGATTGCTAACTTCATTATCAGTTCGTTTTGAAGCAATTATTTATTAAAACTTATGAATTGCTGCTTTCAGGGTTGATCGCGTGTAGCTGAAACCACCGAAAGAGAAAAGGCGAGTAAGATGAATTATATTATATTATACGTATATCCTCTGACGGACTTTATCAAAGCAAATATGAGGATTTTATTTTAAAACAAATAAACAAAAGTAAAAACAATATTAGTTTAAGATCTTTAAGTTTATGTGATGCTTTATAAATATTTATAAAATATGTGATTGATGCTTTTATTATATATAATAGCATTAACCAGCGAAATGAACAGGATGTAATTTGGCTATAATACATTGCAAAAGAAACTAAGCTATCTGTTTTACATGGATAACTTAAAGTTGTATGCTAAGAATGACAGTGGGCTGGATAGACTCCTAAAAACAGTAAAATGTTTTAATGATGACATTAAAATGGTATTCGATTTGGATAAATGTGCTAAAACAATTTTACGAGGATCACTACAAAAACCCGCCCTATTAGTTTATATCCCGGGGTAACAATCAAGGATTGGAGTAAGAAGAAGCTCATAAGTACTTCGCTGTAAATGAAGGTGAAGGAATTTACTAAAAAAAATTAAAATAGTGTAAACCAAGTCCTATAAAAGGGTGCGACTGATATCAAGAATTGAATCCTCAGAACAGAATTATCACCATTAATAGCTTTGCTATCCCATATGGTTCAATATAATTTCTACATCTTGAACTGGACGCTAAATGAAATCAGACGAATGAATTCTAAGACAAGAAACCTTTCTTTCTAAACATAACATGCGTCATTCAAAGGCTGATGCAGACCGTCTATATCTACCTCGTAAGGAAGGTAGTAGAGGTCTTTCAGCTAGAATCGTCATACATGACTAGATGATACAATTAGTTAAACAATACAAAAACAGGAATAAAAATATTCAATCAAGAATGAAGGCAGTAAATACAAACATGATTTACATTCAGTAGATTCTGTAAGAAAACCAAAACAGAACCCAAGAACCAACTGTTGCAACCGAAAAAAAGAAAAAGCACTTAAATAGATGAAACAACGCTGGCAAGACAAAGCTCTGCATGGTCAATCCAGAACGTGCTAATAAACCCGATGTTGATAAAGTTAACACTCGTTGATGGTTACGAGCAGAAGGCTTTATACTTGCCGAGCAAGATCAGTATCGTTTTACTAAGAACTTCCAATCAAATATACATAGTGTGAATCCAAAATGCAGGTTCTATGACAAATATGAAGAATAGACCATATACCATCTAATCTTAAGATGTTCTATACTTGCGCCAAATGAATATAAAAATCGTCACGATAGAGAGGCAATATTTAAACTGGAAAATGTGCAAACACTTTAGAAAAGATGTTAAACACTGCTATGAACATCATTCATCACCGGTTATAGAAATAAAAGACATTACAATTCTATGGGATTAGATCTTTACAGAGAGAAAGATTGAAACAAATAGGCCGTACACAATTATCAAAAGCCGAAAAGAAAAAACTGCTAATCGATATGGTTGCCCACTGACTGTCACATAGAAACCAAGGAATTTGAAAAAAACTATCAAAGTATAAAGACCTGGAAATCGAAATAGAAAAAATATGGAAATTGAATACAAGTATAGTACCAGTCATAGTAGATGCGCTTGGAATGATAAAAAAGGGAACAAAAGGACACATTGAGGAAAACCTAAAAATTCTAGCTTAAGAGTGTTTGAAGTAGAATGATGCAGTGTTTGTTTCTTGTCGGGTTATCACCATTTGCTGGGGAAAGATTCCCTGGGTCACAGTTTGAATAGACAAAATGAAAGAAAAGTCTATGTGTTTAAAAAAAATGACGGCATTTATTTAAACGTAACGTACACAAATTTTAACTAATTACTTAGTGAAATGACAGTTGCAAAGTTCTTTTCTTGACTAGAGAGAATAAACATTAGTAGTTTACCAGTGAGGAAGAGAGAAAGTGGAGTTAAGAGACAAGGTCAAAGGGAGTCCGTTGTTGGTTTGATGAGATACAGGACGACGAGATCGACTCATGTCGATCGAATGCTGTCAGTCCTGCTGAGTTGAAAGAATGTTTGGGTTTAATGAGCTCGTGTAGGATCCAGAAGACCGATCCCATTGGCTGTTTTTTGTTAAATTGAAAATTTGAAGAATGCTTGAAAAGTGGAAGGCTGTCAAGAGCCTTTATGCAGTGTGAGGATCATTGTCATTTGCTCCTTTGATTTGGTGTTGTTCACTTCCATTAACTCGACACTTCATTTTCCAGCATTCACTGCCCTATAAAAGAACTGATATTGCATAGCAGTTCAGTACTCTTTTCTTCACTGCTGCCAATCTTTCTGCTAAGTTGAATAAAAGTTTGGCTTTTATGAGCTCGTGTTGGTTCCAGAAACCCGTGTTTATTTGTCGATGGGAGCCGGTCCAATTGGTTATTTATTTTATTGAAAGTTTGAAGTCTGTTTAAAACCAGAAATGCTGCACGGAACTTACGTACAATGTGTTCATTATTGTTATTTGGTCCTTTGATTTGATACTGTTCACTTCCGTTTACTCTACAAAAGAAATACAAAAAAAAGTTGTCTTGATAAGTAAGGTCGACACATTAAGAACGTTGTCTGACCATAGCAGAAATCAAAATATGATGGTAATGATATATTATATGCCAATAAATTATAAAGTACAGCTTTGTTTTTCAACAGAAAAGTAATATGTGAATATCAAAGCAATGTAAAGGAAGCAATAGACAAATCAAAACCTAAACAGAAATTATCACAAAAATATTCCTCTACAAAGGATTATTATAAATTTCCCAATATATAAAACTAAGAATTATTAGATTTTATCTAAATCACTGTTCAAAATATGAACCAATTAACATGTTGAACAATTTTAGCTAGGTACCTCCACTCATTTTCAATAACATTTAAATTAAACGTTAAAAAATAAACAAGTTCTCTTGAAACTTATTTTAGTTTTAATTGAAAGCTAAATGATCAAATTTAATCTCCAGTAAGCAAAATACTCGGTGTATTTCAAACAGAAATTATATAGCTTGGAATCTAAAATTTGAAATTTTAAAACTTTCAAGTTCTTCAGCCATTTTTGAGCGATCGACACATTTGTAAACAAAAGTTAATCCACGGTTTAAAAATCTTTCAAAAATACAATATGCATATGTGATACATTATTTTTTTTAGAAAATTAAATTTAAAGTTTAAAAAAATCTGATTTACACAAGTATTACTTATTTATAGCATGAAATTGAAAATAAAACTCTCCCTTAATCACGGAATGTTGATCTTTTCCGTATGATTTGTGATGACAGCCAGATGCGAGATAAACAAAGTGTATGGTGATCAAAATCGACAATTTTCCAAAGTTTTTTCCTGTAATGGGAAGAAACCGTAAAACACATGACCTTTTAATGTACACACAGAAATTACCGTACAAAAAAAAAATTCAAATACACAAAAATAAACAATTAAAAACTATTTTAAAAATACGATGGCTCGACGATTTGTACTAAACGTTTCAATTGTCGATTAGAAAAGTGTTTGAAGAGTTTTTGAAACTTTCTAAATTATAATTAGAAAAAGATAAAAACAATTCTTTTAAAACTTCATTATTAATCGGAAAATAAATTTCTAGACTTCAAACATGCACACCGTAGTGGAGACGCCAGAGGGTGTCGTCAGTGATGTCTTTGCGTGGATCACTAGGGGGTTTCGGGTTTCAACATCATACCCACCTCACCACGTCGACCCGACCAGAGATTATCAGTCTGGTCCACACTTTCAGTTATAAAGTTTGAGCCCCGTACGAAGTCTTGACGGATGTGCATTGTAGTCCAGTGGATATTGGCTCGGAACGAGAAGCCGGGGAGCTGAGTTCGAATTCCAGTTGAATCCATTGTATTCACTTACGCGCAAATACCCTTGGGAAAGGTATTAAGCCGTCTGCTTCCTTCCAGTTATGGGTTAAATAGCAGGATAGATTGGGTTCTATAGCCTTGGTCGGCAACCAGTCTACTGCAGAAAGCAATGGCAACCTACTGCGGGATAATCTTCTGCCCAGTCAGTCATGTCTCTTTCGAGACATGATCGCCCAAGCGTATATCGCGTATGGCACTTAACTGACTGACGAAGTCTTACAAACGCTTCCGATTGGCGATAGTCAGGGCCAATTTACATAAAGAGGCGAACCGTACATGAACTCGTCCTAAAGTAAGAACCGATTTTCTTGTCAAACGGCTAAAAAAAGCCTCGACTAAGAATTAAACACGATTCGTTTAAAATACAAATATATAATTTTTAAATCTAAAAGAAAAAATATATATAAGAATAAAAAAACTCGTCTAAGAATTAAAAAAAAATTCGTTTAAAAGAAATACAAGTATCTACGAATATGTATCAATTTAAAATCGTTTCCAAAAGAATTAGGAATAAATATATATATATATATATATATATATATATATATATATATATAATTTAAAATCGTTTTAAAGCCACACAAATAGATAAATTATGAACAAGTGAAGAAAAAAAAACATTAATTACAGTTAAATACATTGATTTAAAAACTTATACATTTTATCTTATTTACGAGTACTATTGAAAAATGAAGAGAAATCAGAAATGCAGAATTTCGGGAAATTTTAGCTAACAATTTGTTTTTGAAATTCAGGTACTCGCCCAAATTGTTCCATAACCAAAAAAATTAGCTGTTCTTTCCGCTGTTTCGATTATGGATTTGAGTGCTTTCCTTTTTTTTACTCCCACTATCCCTATATCTATTAAGGCTTTGCTTAAGGACCTTGCTACAAATCCTCTAGTTCCCTACTTCTATCGGAGTGCAGCTAGCCCTCCAGCCTTTAACCCTGCAACTCTCCAGCAATTCGTCGTATTTTAACATTTTCCTTTCATGATCTTCTGCATTTTCTTCCCAGGGAAATGTCAGTGCCCACAAAACTCTTCAAATTATGTAAGAAGAAAATTTATATCTGGGCGAAGTTTTGTAGTGACAATTTGCTCTGGGAGTTTCAATCTCGAGCCTATATCGGCCCTTAGTTCCCAGTTTGTTGCAGGAGATGACAGGTTTGGATTTACCTTTCTATTTTGTGAGGTTTTCGAGCTCGCTTTAATAAAGTTTATTTGCCTTGTGTCTGGGTTGTAAACATCTTTGATAGCATTTTAAACTTTTCACAATCTCTTAAAATTTCGTCGTGGCGCCATCTGTAACGACCATCAGCCAGTGCAGATTTACAGCTACTCCAGATATGTTTTAGGGTACCTTTACACCCACAAAAATGACAGTTTGGCGATTGAGTTTTATACCATAATTGTAAGTTTGCGGGGCTTGGCAGGGTGTCGTATACTGCCCGAATCAGATATTTTAATCTGGAGTCACCGTGCCATATTTCGGACCATTTGATTTGGCGACTCAACAGAGTTCTATTTGGTCCATGCTCCTTGCTGTCTCATCCAGACTTGGATTGCTATTCGTTTCTCTTCGCCATTTATGATTTCTTCCTGCAAAAGATGACTTTTTTTTCCTTGCAGTTTGTCATATTTTTCTGAGGGGGGAAAAAACTCGATGCCCGCGTGTCCAGTAACTACGGTCCCTAGTATTGCCTTTTCTCGGATTTTTTTTTTTTTTTTTGCTGTATTTAATTCTTTCGAGGCGTTCCATTTTTTACCTGTATATACTGATATCCCCGCACCGGCTACTTTGAGATCTTTTGAGCACTCATACTGGATTGTGGCTCTCACTTTAGCTACATTAAATTCTTTGTATAGGCTTTTAAACGGGAGTTTCAGTGCGTTTGTTTTCCTGTATAACGCTGCGCTGCATAGTGATCTTGGCAAACCTAACCACCTACGCAGTCGTGATGTTATGCTTCGTTCCATAAGTTCTACCGTGAAGGAAGTGAAATCGTACGTAGTTACGGGCCAGAGCATTTTTGGAAGGATGACGTGTTGATAAATTCAAGCTTTATACCTGCCAGGTAACCCAGACCTATCAACACTGATTATCCACCTTCTAGATTCTCCTTTGTTAATATTACGGATCTTGAATCTTTTAGGGTTTCATAGAACTGCTTCCCCAAGTTCTTTACTGGCTTTTGATGTATTGTAGGTATATCATCCCCAAAGAGCTTAAATCTTTCGTTTTTCGAAGGCTTACCTTTCTTCATTACTAGGGATCATGATTTGGGAGCGTTAAAACTCATTCTTCAGCAACCACCTTGCCCCCAATGGCAGACGTGCTGGTTATGGTCATGTCATCCATATATGCTCGAATCAGTGGTTGCCTTACACCGGATCTGGTGACTGGCCCTCGACATTCCACTTCAGCAGCTTTTATCAGCATATTCATTGATAAAGCAAAGAGAGTCGCTGAAATGGTGCAGCCTGTTATTCCTCTTTCAATATTATGCCACGCTGAGGTTGAGGTCTTTGTCACTGCCCTCATTTTAAAATCCTTATAGTAGTTTAAAATGGGCTTTGTGAAAGTAGTGGGTATATGGTACCGAATTAAAGCTTCTACTAGACGATGGGGAATTGACTCATAAGCATTAAGGTCTACCCAGAGGACTGCAATATCTCCCTTATTTTCCTTTGGCATCTTTTAGTAGTTGGTAATGACCCCTGTATTCTCCATGTATCCTGGTATGCCCGGAACTCCTTTTTGAACAGAGGTTTCAATGTAGTTATTTATTATTAAATATTTTGACAACCTACTGTTTAATACGCTGAAGAAAATTTTTCCTTCAACATTCAGCAGCGAAATAAATCTGAATTGGTTGATTTTCTTGGCGTTTTCCACTCTGGGGATCCATATCCCCTCGGAATACTTCCACTGGTCTGCTATCTTCCCTCTCTTCCAAATGGCCTTCAGTAACTTCCATAGGATACGTTGTAATTTCGGGCATCTTTTGTAAACTAAGTACGGGACTCCAGTCGGGCCTGGAGCGGAGCATGACCGAGCTATTTTAAGCATTAATTGCAACTCAACCAAGCTAGGTAAGTCCTATATCAAGATCAATTGAAGGAGGATCTGGGGTAAGGAGTAGATAGTTTTCGCCAGGTTGTTGCTGCTGGTAGGGGTCGCTTAATGATTCTTTGAGTAAAGCATTTATTTCCTCTGTGCTATTTTGTAGCGTTCCACTGCGAGTTTCACCCAGTAATTGTTTGGTAAATCCGAAAGGATTGGATATAAAGGCTACTCTTTTCCGTGCTCTCTCCCTCCTCCGGCGATGCCATTCGGCTCTTCGAAATACTTTTAAATCCGATTGGATCGAGTTTCTCATTTCTCTTAAAGCTTTTTCTTCGGGCTTTGCATTCTTGTATTGTCTTTTTAGTGATTTTAATTCTGCTCTGTATTTTTTAATTCGATTTTCTCTTCAAATCACGGTTCTATTCGCCACTTTTTCCTTCGCTGTTTCCAAATCGTTCTGCTCCAAAGCTCACGATTATTTTGCTCATAACTTCCAGTCATATCAACGGAGCTTTCAAAATCATTTTCAGGATCAAAAGCTTGCCAAAAGTTTGTATCAGCGGCTGCAAGCCATTTGATCTTTTTCCGAAGTATTACTTGATGTTATGTTGCTGGACATATTGACCCCTACTTGGAAGGACTGGGTACTGTGGTGTGCGTCCTGGCCCTGCTCTTCCTGCGTCTCACCAGGAGAGTATCCTGTGCGATGCAGATTGTCAATATGTGCTATGCATTTCATTTTCGTCTGATGTATCCTCAGGTCGCGTATATTTTTTACATTTCCTGCCACAGAGGCAAGTTAAATTCGATTGATATGGTAAGCCATTGTTCGTATCCGGTGTATACGTCCAGTTAGTGATCTCATTCTCCCCACCTCTCGGGATCCCTTGAGGGTATCTACTTGTAACTGTATGTAGCACTTTTATTTTAACATGCTGAGTTGCTAGCCCAAGCACGTAACATTTGTAGTCTCTCCTACCGTCAATTGTCTTTCCAATTTGTCTTTCAGACTATTCCTGAATTGCCATTCGGTCTTTCCCGAAAGTCACTGCTTAACAGGAAAATGATTTCAAACATACGCACCGTAGTGGGGGCGTTAGAGGGTGTCGTCAGTGATGTCTTTGCATGGACCACTAGGAGGCTTCGAGTCTCAACATCATACCACGCCGACCCGACCCGGGATGATCAGCCTCAGGTTTACCCTCAACCAGCGCTTTCAAACACTGAAGAAAGAAAGAAATATATATATATATATATATATATGTAATTTGGGCCCCATACGAAGTCTTACAAACGCTTCTGATTGGCGATAGTCAGAGCCAATTTACATAAAGAGGCGAACCGTACATGAACTCGTCCTAAAGTATAAACCGATTTTCTTGTCAAACGGCTAAAAAAAAAACCTCGACTAAGAATTAAACACGATTCGGTTAAAAAATACAAATATCTACAAATATATAATTTTTAAGTCTAAAAAAGAAAAGAATATATAAGGATAAAAAACCCGTCTAAGAATTAAAAAAAAAAAATTCGTTTAAAAGAAATACAAGTATCTACGAATATGTATAAATTTAAAATCGTTCCCAAAAGAATTAGGAATATATATATATATATATATATATATATATATATATATATATATAAGTAATTTAAAATCGTTTTAAAGCCACACATAAATAGATAATAAATTATGAACAAGTGAAGAAAAAAAACATTAATTACAGTTAAATACATTGATTTAAAAACTTATTTATACATTTTATCTTATTTACGAGTACTATTGAAAAATGAAGAGAAATCAGAAATGCAGAATTTCGGGAAATTTTAGCTAACAATTTGTTTTTGAAATTCAGGTACTCGCCCAAATGTTCCCATAACCAATTAGCTGTTCTTTCCGCTGTTTCGATTATGGACTTGAGTGCTTTCCTTTTTTTTTACTCCCACTATCCCTATATCTGTTAAGGCTTTGCTTAAGGACCTTGCTACAAATCCTCTAGTCCCTACTTCTATCGGAGTGCAGCTAGCCCTCCAGCCTTTAACCCTGCAACTCTCCAGCAATTCTTCGTATTTTAACTTTTTCCTTTCATGGGCTTCTTCTGCGTTTTCTTCCCAGGGAAATGTCAGTTCCCACAAAACTCTCTTCTTCAAATTATGTAAGAAGAAAAGTATATCTGGGCGAAGTTTTGTAGTGACAATTTGCTCTGGGAGTTTCAATCTCGAGCCTATATCGGCCCTTAGTTCCCAGTTTGTTGCAGGAGATAACAGGTTTGGATTTACCTTTCTATTTTGTGAGGTTTTCGAGCTCGCTTTAATAAAATTTATTTGCCTTGTGTCTGGGTTGTAAACATTATCTTTGATAGCATTTTGAACTATTTTCACAATCTCTTTTAAAACAATATAATGTCCTTAATATATATTATTTGTTAAAGAAATTAAAATATTTTCTAATTAAATAATGGCAAAGTTTTATTGCTTTTTATTTTACTGTTGGAAGTTTCATTAAAATCCAACAACTATTTGTTTTTTGCAAGATCTTCCAAAAAATGTTTTTTTTTTTGTTGTTTTTACCGGAAAAAAAAAACAAAAAAAAACTGAGATCCATTGTAAATTCTGGTTACCCGCTAGCGAAAATCAAAACAAGATTTTTTACCAAAATTTCGAACGTGTTAGAAAGAAATGAAAGATTTTTAAAAATAATTAAAAATATTTTGATCTTTCCTTTTAAAAAATAACATAAACATTTTTATATAAAGAAGTACGTTTTTATTAAGTTTTGAAACTTTTTTCCTCATACTATGCTGTTTTTCATCGATTTAGTGTGTAAAAAATAACATAAGAAACATTAAATTACTCGTATCTAACTGAAGAGGATTAAAAGGCTTTAAACCTAAAGAAAAAAAACACTGAATAATAATAATAATAATAATAATAATAATAATAATAATAATAATAATAATAATAATAATAATAACAACAACAAAAAAATTAAGATTTAAATTGCAAGAATGGAGATCAGATAAATCTAAGTAGGAGTAGATTTTTTAAAATCTTTTGATGTTGCATTAAGCATGAATTTCGGGAATCATGCTTTTCCCGAGAGTATTTTTACTAAAATACTTTGTAAATAGACACGTAGATGGAAAATATTTTATGGTTACTATTTATGAATTTATTTCCCAAGTGAAAAATATTTCAATGAGTAAATAAATAAATGAAAATAAAAAATTTAATGCGTGTGCGTGCGTGCACGATCTTTTAATTGTTGGCACATATTTGTAAACAAGAACAAACGTGTTTTCAGTTTAAACAGAGAAACACTTTCGTACTTTATCAGTCGAGGCACAAAAAAGAAAAGAAGTAAAATAAATGCAGGAATGTAAAATATTTTGCGATGATCCTAACCCCTTAGAAAACATATATTCAGTACAACTATTTTATTCAATATTTAAAAAAAAAATATCTAATAAACCAATTCTCACTTTTCGAAATGAAAAAATATAAAAAAATATATATATATAAAAACGCTCGACTCGTGTTTGCGCTTCGACCTTAGCGGACATATGCACTGAAATTTAAAGAATGTAAATTTATTTTGAAGAGTGACCACTTAGTTTGAAGTTCCTATTAAAATATCTTCTTGCTTATTCGTGTTTTTCCAAATTTGGTAGAGTTTAACAGCGAATAACGTATACAATAGAACAAATATTTCGAATGCCAATCGTGGAATCCGTGTGATAGAATTTATATAAAAAATGTCTTTATTTTCTTTAAGACGGAAATGCTTAATATTTATTTATGTAACAGGGTTGATATCTTTTGCTTCTAATTTTATTCATTTTTAAACCCAACGGAGGATATTAAATTTGATAACAATATAAGAAGCCCTTATTACAAAATGTATAAATATTTTAGATTTAATATTTCAAGCATGTATTTTAAAGTGTCTTTTAGTAAGAATTTCATTTTTCGAGCGTTTTATGGAACATGTAAGTCATTTTTTAGTTAAAAATTGTATCTTTTATATTTTTTATAGCAAACCAAATACAAATTGTCGCCCAGGGTTGATTAAAATATGCACGGTATGAAAAAGAATTTCCCGATGATACAGAAGAATCTAAAAAGAATTTTAAGGATGGTTTGATTTCAGTAAACTTTAGTATCTGTCATTTACAAGTTGAAAAGTTTGATATACAATAAAATTCACTCATATTGTCCGACCCAGGCTAGAAGACTTGAATTATTCTGTTAAACAAAGATGAGCATTTGTCAAACTGTTTCAGCCGAGCAAAATGTGAAAAAGTCGAAAAATATCCCCCCACCCCCAGCAAGGTAATAAAGTCCCTAATACGTATGATGTTACTAAGAGCAAAAGAGCCTGAGAAAACACATGATTAAAGAAAGACGGCATAATAAAACAGGTTTCAGGGAGACAGATGACGGCGATGCAGAGTGCACTTAAATTTTGAAGATCAAAGCAAGAAGTCGGAAGAAAGTTCCACAGGTGAGAAGCACGATAGAAGAAATTATTAGCATAAAACTGTAAAACAATGAGACCTAGCAGCCAATTTAGAACTGCACTTAAATTTGCAAAGTCGTGGTATTAAAGAAGAAAGCTTCTGAAAATCTGTGATTTTTTTTTATAGAAAATTCATTGAAAATCTACGTTACGAAAAAAAAAAAATAATAGTTATTATTATTATTATTATTATTATTATTATTATTATAAGCCAAAGTTTACACTGGAAAATAAGTAACTTGTACATTAAGGAAACTGCAAGAAACTGGTATAGATATTACCCAAACCCGGTTACAAAGATCGGATCTGTAACAATTAATTGTATGAGACTTAAAAATACTCACAGACAAAACTGATCAAAGCTGATCGCCCAGACATCGTGATCAGAAACCAAAAAAACAGAATGCGTTTTCTTATTGGCGTAGCAGTTCTTGCAGTTCTAAAAAAATCTATCAAAATACAAGGACCATGAAGTAAAAATCTCAAAAATGTGTCACAATATCCAAGTTGTAGTTGGAGCCCTCGGATTGATTGGAAAGTACCTGCTAGCCCATGTCTTAAAGAAATACAAAACATTGTACTCATAAGTATGGTTCACACTTTACGAAGAGCTTTATTGGTGTAGAATATGTGCGAATAAATTTTTTTTTGTTTTGTACAAAAGTGCGCAGTGGAAAATGCCATGAAGTCATATCTAACCTTATGTCTCTGGTTGGGACCCGGAAGGAAATGTGCATACAGCAGAAAGCAAAGGAAATAATAATAATAATAATAATAATAATAATAATAATAATAATAATAATCGGCAAATTCTCCTCTTGACACCATTGGACAGATATTTCTTTTAATTAATCAATTATAACTGACTTTTCAATATCAAAAATCGTTCAGAAAATCACTAATTTTTACAAAATATCAATGGTGTTCTAAATGTGTTAGAGAGAAATATTAACATTCAGTTTTTAGATTATGTTTCAAATCTTTTTATTTAAAAATATATTTTTCAAATAATTAATCAATTCTTTTCATACAAAACATTTTCCCACTTGGTATAAGGCATTTTCATATTTCTGAATTAAATATTCAGAATTGCTGTTAAATTGTTAAATTTACAATTAAAAATAACAATGCCCCAAACAATTATTAAAGTGCGTTAAAGTGTCTGCAAGAGAAAATAATAAAAACAATCAGATTTAAACGGAACCCAGATAAAGATTAACAGATAAAGATTAACCGATTCAATGTGATGCGCTGATATTTTGGTATTACGCATTTAAAATACGCAAACGGAGATGTAACGTTGCGAACAATAAAATGTTAAATAGAATAAAAACACATAGAAACAGACGAGAAGCATTTTTAAAAATAATAAATTAAACAATTTTTTAAATCTGTTTCTAAAATCATCTTCATATTTTATCAATTCTTTCTCTCTTTTATTTCTTTCTTTCAAATTCATCGGTTTTCTTCCATATTTTCTATTCGCGCGCACGAGCACACACACACACACACACACACACACACACACACACACACAAGAATGTACAAGAAATACGAAACAAAAACACATACAGGGTTAATAAAACAAAGCAGGTACAGACATACGCGTAAAGACTCATAGTGTTGAAGTCTAAAACTCGACACTAAGTTTATGAAAATAATTATCTATGTATAAAGATAAAAACTTGATCGAATGTCAGCCCTATAAAAATGTTATTAAATAACAATATTTAATTTATATTCTTCCTACACATTTCAAAGTAAAGTAATCGAATGGTTTAATTAACCACAATCTATTCATAACTATGTAAATCTATTTCTAGATGCGCACATGTTTTTACAATACATGTTCATGATTAATTTTCTATTAGTTTTTCTCAACGTGACAAGAAAAAATTGGGTTACGATGAAAAAATTACAAAATATTCAATTTTTCAAAACCCAAAACTAAAGAAAATAATTTTTGGGTATTTATTATCATGTATCGTCAATTATTTGTTATAGGTTTTTAAAAATAAAAATGTTCTTAGCGAATTCAGGAGATTAATGTCACAATACACTGACACCTTAATTAGAGATGTCAGACTCATTCATTAGCATTTTTCCCACACACCGAGACAAAACCACTGATTAAAGGAGAATTTTGTTAAAATGAAAATAACACTAACAGCAATAATAATAATTTTTTCCGAGTCTGGCCAAAGAAAGTTTATTTAAAGTACAGATTGGTCTTGGATTCAAACAGCTCTATAATGTGTTTACGGCTTGAGCCACGACATATTTAAAGCAAATGATGTAATAAAAAGTTTGTTGCTTGCGTAATTGTGTATGCGTACGTCTACCACACTGCAGGTCTAATGGAATGCACACACACACACACACACACATGATCACCTATATGTGTGCTTTTGTGTGTTTGCGTGTGAATACACTGATATAGTAATTCAATTTCCTTCCATAAAAAGCATAAAACGGATATACGCATTTTTGAAACGTGCGCAGTATAAAGCACGTAACAAAATGACCTGCTTCTTTCACATACAATTATATATATATATATATGTGTGTGTGTGTGTGTGTGTGTGTGTGTGTGTGTGTGTGTGTATGTACATGCACGCACATACACACACACACACACACATTACACATCTATACACACCTACATTAACTATTGAAATACATCCTTTTTATGGAAATAAAATATTTCTAAGAGCATCAAATGAAAAGAAAACTAAATTCGTTTCATATTTGCTTCACAGTACACATTGACGCACAACCACACGCACAAACACACACGCATGCACTCATACATGCACGCGCGAGCGCACACACACACACACACACACACACACAAACGCACGCACACGCATAAACACACACACACAAATTCATATGTAAACACACTTACCTAACGTGAAAACTTACTCGCACAGGTTGTCAACCGACACAAAAGCCCGCGCTTACACAACTGAAGGATATGAATGAAAAAACAAAAAACAAAACAAAAAAAAAAAACGAAAACAAAAAAAAAAAAAGAAAAGAAAAAAAGTAAAAAGAAATTCGCATAACACAGTCGTATGGTCCTAAGTACACATGACTACCAGTACATTAGGTGCAACAGTACTTGGGCCATATTTTTTAGTGCACAGTTTTCTCTTATTTTCAAGACAGATAAACACGGAGAAAGAGAAAGACGCACACAGAGGAGAAAGAGAGGAGATAGGAAAAAGAGATAAAAACAGTGGCTAAGGATTAATGAGGGGAAGAGAGGAGACAACATGCAAGAACAACTAAGTGTTGTCGCGTTGGGATGAGGAAGCAGGGGAAATAAATATGGCGTAAGAGGATAAGAGAAAGAAAGAGAGATAAAGAGAAAGAGAGAGAGAGATAGAGCGAGAGAGAGAAGGCGTGTCATTTTGATGGGTGGATTTATAGCCGTAAATGATTGGAAGAATGAAGGTTAGAGGTCAGTAGTGGCAGGTTGGTGAAGGGAAAAGGACTACACATAATCAGGAAGAGATATTGTGAAAAAGAGGCGGGAAAGAAGTCACACATACGCACACACACACACAAACACAAACACACAGAGAGAGAGAGAGAGAGAGAGAGAGAGAGAGAGAGTGTGTGTGTGTGTGTGTGTAGTCATGGAGAAACATATCCAACGTACACTTTGGACACAAATTCATTAAAATCAGACATAGATAAATTAAATAAGTGTTTACACCTTCAAATCTATGTGTAAATAAATACAACACACGCACATACACACATGGCATGTACAAAAATATATATGCATATATAGTTTGCAACATGTGTATAGATGCGTGTGGATAAGAACATGTACATTTTATTACAATATCTGCATAAATAAATGTTTTATATATATTAAGGAACCGGTGGAGAGGGTGTTCATTTAATGACCCAGCGGTCGATGGTTCGATCTCAGAAGTTGGTGAAACGTAGAAAAATTAAGCTAAATGAGAATAAGTTAATAATAACCTGTGAAAACAATGGCTTTGTTTGTAAATTTCTTCGCTTGTAAAAAGAATTATAATGTTCGTAAATGTTTATTACGACTCCATTCAAGACACACACGCGCGCGCGCGCGCATGCAAAAAGAATACTGGTGAATTGTTAACAAAACACGAGTATTTATACAAACATGCAAATTCAGCCGTAATTTTATAGAACTAAACACACACTGATTTAAAGCAATAAAAATATGTCAGATTATAAATTAAAATCTATTAATTCTTTATATATATATATATATATATATATATATATATATATATATATATATATAAAGTTTAATGGTTTGCTATATGTATAGGTTTAAGTACTCTATATCAAGAATAGAGAAAATAAATAAAGAAGTGGATATTGAGATAAACACCGAGTGGCGACAGTCTGTTTCATCCATGGAGATAATTTCAGGCCATGCGTTCAAGCATAAAATACACTGTTGTTGATATTTGTGTCCACACACACACACACACACACACACACACACACACACACACACATATATATATATATGAATACAAATATGCAGGCCGGTAGACATGATACATACTGCTTAAAGTAAATATAAAAACGTTGCATCCATTTTAAATACAAATTTCTACAATAATAAAATTTGAAGTCATAAAAAATACGTCATTACATATACATTCGTTAATTCTTACTAAGTTCAGGAATTAATCCTAATTTTATATATATATATATATATATATATATATATATATATATATATATATACACACTAATTTATAGCATTTTATATACAAAAATACTCAAATATGCACATACTTTTTGCACCAGTACACGCAGCTGAAAACAACATGCGTGCGATTTATTAACATTATTAACCCCCATATATATATATATATATATATATATATATATAAATATATAAATATCATATTCGCACGCATATACATGTTAAAACATGTTTTGAAATTCGGAATTGCTTGGTGTTTTTCATACCTACGCATTTAGAAATGTCATAGTTGTATTATTCACCAATGAACCGATCCCCTTTCTCTCTCTCTCTCTCTATCTATCTATCTATCTATCTCGCTATCTATCTATCTATTTCTGTATACATATATATAGGTGTGTGTGACTGTGTGTGTGTACACGTACACACGTATGCATTTCATACTCTCATGCTTAAAGACACACACACAAACAACTCACCTAAAAAATAAAATTAATTCCGAGTTCTTTTCTCATCACACACACACACACATATATATATATATATATATATATATATATATATATATATATATATATATTCCCAGGCAATACAGATAACATACACTAAGCCTCGCACATGCCGGCTGCTCATCCCCTCTAAATTGTCGTCAATACGAACACATGGACATATAATGACGCCTATATGTCGGGGTGACCCCTGTCTCGGTCGAGCCTGCCTTTAATGCAATGGTGGGCGTCGCCTTGCGTATTGCCGGTGCACTTGTACTCGGTATAAACAATGTCGAGAGGAGGGCAGTGCAACTAGTGACTTAGTGGGGTGGCGGGAGTGGATAGTTAGCTAGGTGTGAAGGACTGTTCCATTCAACCCGTCGTAAGGGGCGACCAGGTGTTGAATCCAGCCTATTGCTCACGCAGTTTCGCACGCACGAATTTGCTCGCGCGCATCAAAACGCGTACATGTAACACAATTACCAATGCACGCACCTACATTTTTCAGGCATTACATGCATTGGGACATATAAGGCATAATATAGAAATCTATATGCTCATCACACACATATGCATGAATATGCATATATATGTATGTATGTATGTATGTATGTATAAATCATATATATATATATATATATATATATATATACATATATATATATATCATTACATACATGTACATACAGATATAATAATTTACACGTCTATGTGTGTTTGTATGTATGATTTATATCCCAAAACGCGCACTTCAGCTAAGCGAATGCGTAGAAATAAAGACTATTTTCATAACATACATTGTGTATCTCTTTTGCGTACGTACAGATATTATATAATTTATCTATCTATCTATCTATCTATCTATTAATGTATATTTGGGCAACAATTTTTCATTGAAACATGTTTCGTTAAAAACGACCAACTAGGAAAATATTATTAATTTCTGATTTAATTTTCCAATATTCTTACAAGTTTCCTTTTTTGCTGGACATAAATGTCCCATGATGTAAAAATGTTCCATCATTATCAACTTTCCAAGCGCTTTCAGCCTCTTCACATTTTCAAGAATGTTATCTTTTTTCCGGTGTTGTCATGTCCTCATGTTTGACTGTAATGTACTTTTTATGTTTTTAGTGTTTTTTTTTGTTTTTTTGACAGCATGCGTGTGCAAAATGTACCAAACAACGCACACTTACTAAAATGCACATTTTCTCAAAAGAATGTATGTGTGTGTGCACGCGCGTTGGAGCGAACGAGCGTGGGCTGCGTGTTGCTAAAAGTTTTCGATTTGGAACAATTAGCTGACCTATTGACCACATTGAACACACACACGTAGATAGATAGATAGATAGATAGATAGATAGATAGATAGATAGATAGATAGATAGATAGAAAGAATTAAATCGTACCTTAATATATTACTTATATGAGAGCGTCAGCGAGCGGTATTTTTTGTTTAAAACTCATCTCTAACTAAGGCGTAAAATATCGATTAGAAAACAAAATAGAGGAAAAAGAAAGTCATCAATATTATTACAAAACTTTAGCTTACGTTTTTCTTTGATTTTCCCTTTACATTTTAATCAAACATATTTATTGATTGGTTATATTTCCTTGTTATTATTATGACTATCGATCTCTCTCGCTTATCTGGAGAATATTCGTTCAGATTCTAGAATCGACTCTTTTGTTGTTAAAGGTAGCATCGATGTCGGTGGGAAGGAAGAAAGAAAAGAAAGAAAAGAGAAAAAAATGCAAAAAAAGGAAGAAAATAGAAAGAAAGTCGGAGATGCCAAACGTGAGAAGGAAAGAAAGAGAAAAAAAAATGTGAAGAATTTAAAAAAGACAACCCAAAACCTTTTGTAAATGAAGAAAAGAAGAAAATTTGGACATTATAATTAAGAAAAACGTAGAAAATACTAGAAAGTAAAAAGATGAACAGCAAAAAGAAAAAAGTAAAGAATGAAAAATTGAAAAAAAAAAAAAAAAAAAAAAAAGAAAGAAAAAATGCGTTTCAGTAAATGAGAGAAGCAGGAAGTAATAGGCTAATAGAAAGAAAAGGAAAAGAGACGGCGAAAGAGAGAGAGCAAAGAAAGGCGGAGAGGGAGGAAAAGTAGGAGGAGGAGCAGAAAGAGTAATAGCAAGAGAAGGTGTTAAAGAACAATCTTTATACATACATCTATGTATATACGTACGTATGTGTATCTATAGCCATCTGAGGGCGAGATGCACGCAATGACCTGCCACCCCCTGGACCTGGGCGAATCTATCCACCACACGGTGGAAGGGTCGGGGCCAAGCGTTTGACAAACTATAAGTACTTTTGCGGGAGCAAGAAAGTTTTAATTATTAGAACTGAACTGATCGAGATGACATCGGGAACCAGCCCACGAGTGACACGTCCGAACGGCAACCCATCGACTATGGCATCGTCAGGGATGACCCAAACGCAGCCGAATTGGTCCTGGGGCCGTCATCAGTGTTCACCCGCCAGCACGCGAGATGGCTTGCCTAAATTCTCGCTATTCACTTCGAATCTGCTTCCAGGGTGGGTCATCGGGTGGTTCCTGTTCACAGCTATTATATGCACCTGGGATGCCACCTTTATCATGCTCCGGCCACTCTCTTTCCCTGGTCAAAGTCTCTCCAGTGTCTGGTATCCTTGTAAGTATAAAACTCTTTCAGAAAATACTTCTTCTCTTTCTTTTTCTTTTCTTATTCGAGTTCGAATCTTTTCCTATGATTCCACTCTTTAGAATTTACATTTATTGTCGTTTGTAATAAGACGCATTTGCAAAGTTTCATTATTTGATTACTAACAAAAATGTTCTTTTCTTCAAATGAAATAAAATTTTAAGTTTAGGTAAAGCAAAAAAAAAAATAACAGTAAAATAATATTAATAATATAAACTGAATATTATCTCATAATAACATTTCAAGAATAATTTATGAAATTTTCTAGGAAAAATGAAATTTCCAGTTCATATTATGTAATTGTAAGTAAATATGTAATGCAGATAAGAGAATAAGCTAAAAATAAAAGTGCATGTACACACGCACGCACACACAAATGTCAATGTATACAGGGTGCGATGGTTAAATTGACGCTATTTTATATTTTTAATTTTGCGCATGGCGTTGTTTCTTTTTTATTTTGTCGACTATACAGTATAGTAGGGTCAGTTGGGCACCGTCTGTGAGGAAAAGAGCACCATGGCGAAATTCACTCAGTCAGAAATTCAAAAACGACATGCTGTTGCTTATCATTCGCTCCAGAAGCTTCCTTACGTGTTTGGGTGTCAATCTGAGAACAGTGCAGAAGAAAAGAGCTGGAGGAGTCTAATGGTGATTACGAAAGTGATTGGCGTGATCACTAGTGATGCTTCCATTTATTTTTCTCTCAAGACCCCAGATTCAACAAGTCCCATGAGGTAGAGCTGCCCTGGATCAAGAGGGTGGCTGCTGGAAGACTCCATATGTAGCAACAGGACTCTGCACCATGCCTCATAAGCAGGAGAACCCAGTCATAGCTGTCGGACAATTCCTGTAACATCTGACCACCTAACTCCTCAAACTGCAGCCCCCTTGATTATGTATGAGGCGCAGTTGAGCGAGATACCAACAAAACACCTAAGATGGTATGAAAGTAATGAATATGGTAGCATTCACCAAATTAAACAAGGAGAACCACCAGAAGAATAGCAGGAGATTCCGAAGTTATCTGAAGGCTGTGTTTGAAGCCAATGGTGATTTTTATTGAAGAAATTTACTCTTTAGTATTTCAAGGTATTACTGTGTAATTTTGGTAAATATCTCTGTTAAAATGAGGTATCAGTTTTAATTTAATCTTTTGCGTAATTTAGACAATTTATCCATCGCACACGCGCGCACACACACACACACACATATGTATATCCATATGTATGTACATATATATCCTTATACGTATGCGTATACATATTCATATATATATATATATATATATATTCATATATACATATATAATGTACATACTTAAACATGCATGTCTATATATAGACACACACATATATATATATATATATATATATAGACATATACCTATATATGCATATATATGTACAGATACACATATGCACACACATTGTGTGTTTGTAAGTATCAGTTAGTATGACAAAATTCTAAATTTCATGAAACAGTTAAATAAAACTCTTTAAAATTCATTAAGCTTTGAATTTTTCCTCTAAATATGGTAATGAATCTTCAACTAAATAATTAAAAATATTTAATATAAGCTGACATTTATTTTATTTCATCAATACTTAAAATATTATTTTCTCCAATATTTTAAAATATATTTTGTAAGCAAAAATATACATTTCAAGGTTTTTAAAACCTTATGAAATATTTCTATTCATAAAAAATATTCATTTTTTAAGAAAAATAGCTTAAAGCCTGTGTTGCATTCTAGGTGTACATTTTTTAAAATAAAAAAAATTTTTTTTTTTTTTTTTTTTGCCTTGTATTGTCATATCTTTTACTTTTTTATATTTGCAAAACTGATTTTTTTCTTTACAATTTCTAGTTTAAGATAATATCCATGTTAATAAAATAATGTATTTACTTGCTTAAATCTATATTGAAGTACGAAAAATTGTCATATATATTTAAAAATTATGGTCTAAGGAGCGACAAGCATGAAATCGATTTTTATCTTCTTGCAGATTGATATACAAAAAAAAATAAAAAAGGTCGGTAGATTAAATAATCGTAAAAAAGACATTGATCTATCAAGTTTCTTTGCCACAATTCCTGATGTTCATGAGCTTGCTCTCGCCAGTGAGCAGGCAGGTGGGTGGGTAGGTTGGTGGTCGGCTTGGTGTATATACCAGAGAATATATTTGCCTTAGATATCTACCAAGTGCGTGTGTCCGCGGCACGGCGTTTTCTGCGTCACAATTCTCTACTCGCGATGGTACACGCACGCATGTGCCAGCGCGCATGCGTAGACAGGGTGATATTCCACTCTTATCACAGGTTTTTAATTAGCTCTGTTTTTTTTTTCTTTCTCAGTGTGCATTGTATCTCTGTTTACCGTAGCGTCATGGTTAGCACCCTAGTTTTGTAAGTGGATTTGACGTTCACAGGATACTCTACAATTGCGCCCTTGTACCAAACTTTGCTAATCTCATTAAATAATGAGTCTGATTGGCGATTAGTTATTTTCTAATTGCTTTACAAGTTAGCGTTCTAACCCTGTTAAATGTCAGAATTTCGAAAGTTTATGTTCAACCCGGGCAGGTCCCACTGACCCGGAAGATTACAACATTTGAGTTGAATATCTATTGCTTTTTTAAAAACATGTTCGTATATATATATATATATATATATATACACACACACACACACACACACACACACACACACAAGCATATTTTTGGTCCAAATGTCTGGGGTGAGAATTTATTATCATTAAGATTATTTACATGCGGGCTATTATCTTAATCTCTTGTTGCACAACAGCAGATAGGACGCTCCGCACTGTCTCAATATTAACTTTCACTCGGCTTAGCTTAGTACGCCACAAAGCCACACGAGAATAGGAAGATTATGTTGCACCAGTTTACCTATCAGTATTCAGCATCTTGGTCTTAACATAGAACATAACCTCGACCTAAGTTGCCAGTAGTACAAACAGGAACCACACGATTGCAGCCATGACACGAACACTCGAACAATTGCTACCAAAATGATGGTGCGAATTAGTACTAACGAGTTCGGTTTTCACTGACTGCTCTGCTAGTATGGCGTGACCAAGCCAGTTAGTTTAATAGGTCGAGTTGTTTTCAAGTTTGGACCCACTCTGTACAGCTGAACATATGCATTTTATAAACATTTTCAGTGATTTGTTTGCAATTGCGTTTAAGGAACTCTTTACATATTAACACTGTACAATGCTCGCTTGCATGGTGAGGTACCCATTAAATGACCAGATATAGGTTCTAATTAGAGACATGACCAATAATACTTACTTCGATTAATGGTTAACTTATAACGGAGAGTGATAAACTGAACACTGTAAAAGATGCAGAAGAAATGTTCAGCATTTTGTTTTCTTTTCGTTATGACTGAAAGGTTTTGCACATTGTGTCCGCACATTCCCCTTTGAAAAGGCTCTTCCTTCATCTGTACCTTTATCTAAGCATTAAATAACTTTAATTTTATCAGTAAGTCTTCGACCACTACGGGACTCCAGCCTTCCTGAAGGTTCGTCACAGACGACGAGCAATAGACTTTACTCTGCTCCATGGGTTGTAAGCATTGGACTTGACTACTGTACATAGTTTCCCTAAACAGGTTGTCCTAAGGCTGAAGATGAGGCTGCCCTATTGTTTCTATTATCTTACATACATCAGAAAACTTAGTGCGATATGAAACCACAGTAAAAACAGACTACGGCGATCGGGCTCTCTCTCTCTCTCTCTCTCTCTCTACGCAAGTGATCGGCGGGATTCTCTGGTGAATCTTCATTTTCAGGCGGGCATTCGAACTCTAATATCTTTGTTCTATGTGGCCTGGTTACGCCGATTTGGGGATTGCCCATTTGTTCGCCAATCTACATCGGCTATTGAACCAACTTGAAAGAATTATCATGTCATCTGAATATGACTCTCATTATCAATAATAAAATAATGAAAACATCAGACTGTAGTAAGTAAACATTTTTTGTTGTGAATCGCAATTTATGGATATATTTTTGGTTTCCATTTTTAGTCTCTATATCAGACTTAGCGACCGGTAATACATGCAGAATCGGAACTGGATGAAAACTACTGAAAACAAGTAGTTTATTATTTCTTCTTTAGAATTCTTTTGTATACATTTTCTTCCGGGTTCAAATAAGACCTGACGTCAAGAATGGCTTCATGACATTTTTCACTGATTATTTTTCATTTTCGAAAAATAAAAAAAAATAAAATCACTGACATTTTACATAGATAAAGCTCCTCGTCATGTGAGTTGTGCTTGTGAGTGCAACTTCTTTCATTTATTTAAAGCTTGGGCTACCAGGAACCCCTTTAATGAGTCCATTGGAATATTTTCTAATCAATCCGAGGACTCCAACTACAACTGGCATTATTGATGATTTCATGTAGCACATTTTTTTAGATTTCCACTTCAAGATCCTTATATTTCGATAGGTTTATAAAGATACCTTACACTCTGCAGAGACTGCCATGTCAATAAGAAAGCACATTCTAATTGTGAGTTTTAATCACGATGTCTGGGAGATTAGCGTTGATTGTTGTCTGTGTGTATTAAAGTCACATAAAACTATTGTTATACTTATTTTTGACAACTAACAAATAATTTCTCTATGGAATACTGGAGCAATTAATCTGTAAATTAAGCAATCTACCCGACTTGATATTTTTAACTCATACTGTCCTCCGATTCCATGTATTAGTTTATCGTAAGGAGTCTATACTTATTTAAATAAGTTTAACGTAGATTGATGGCACATTCGTTTTGTTAAAAATGTTTCTGTTGTCGGTATTAAATAAGATTATTTCTGTTGGATGCACTTGTATATTTTCCGGATTAGTGAGTGTAAAGCATATCGGATAATCGATTCTTGACACAGTCTCAACGAGTGGGGTCGCTGAGTGATAAGTTTACAAACATTATGAATGGTCTTCTATGTGCCTTGTCCTTTCAGGACGTAGGCGATCATGGTTTTCCACGTCTCCCTATCCCTGGTGGCTCTTAGCACGCTTTCTCCTATTACACCACGCAACCCTCGTTCTGTCATCCACCTGCTCGGGCCCTTCAAATATGTTATCCTCTGCTTTCCTCTGTGTCTTTTTCCCATCATGTGGCTTGTTGGTATAAGGTTCTCCAAGCCCCCTTCCTCATTGCATGTCCCAGAAACTTTAGCTGTCTTTTCCTGATGTTCAGTATTAATTTTCTTTTCGTTTCCATCCTTTTCAAAACCTCATCATTGCTCACATACTCGATCCAATATACCCGCAGCATCCTTCTGTAGAACCACATTTCAGTTGCTTCAAGTTTTTCCTTCATCTTTGATATTGTCCAGCATTCACTGCCATATTGAAGAACTGACATGACTTTCCTTTGTTTCTAGCGAAATTATCCTGTCTCTTAATACTTTAGTCCTTTGCGATGCCAATTCACCTTCGGATCTGTGTCGCACTTTGTCTTCTGTTAGAACACTTCCCAGATATTTATATTGGGGGGGGGGGGGCAATATTTTTGATTTACAAATACTGCTTTAATTATAAGAGAACGCTTAGGCGGAAGTGTATAGAGAGCGTAATGATTTCTGACTCTCCCACGGTAAATTTACATTCATGTTTTTACAGCATTTCATTTTTATATTAAAAAAAATCTTGTTTGAACTGGTCTTTCAAGTTATTTCTTTTTCTCTCTTCCTTTGTTTTCTTCCAGATATGCCCACTCCATTTATTCTTTCTAATTTTCATTTTTTTAAATTTGTAATTGATGTGGTATTTGAGTGCTTAAATTTTAAATCTTTTTTGAAATCGCTTTTTTTTTCTTTCTTTTTTTCTTTTCTTTTCTTTATTCCGCTGTTGTACTAACTGGCCATTCATGCCTTTTTCTTTGGATTGACTTTTGTTCCCTTACCTGGCCGCTTAATATATTAGAATGTTAGTTAAACATCGTATAGTCAAAAAGCTCTGTTGGTAGCCGATTCAACTGCGCAAATATGATATTCTGATCGAAAATTCAAAGAAATTAACTGTTGGTGAAACCAATTGTTTTTTATATTTTTTCAGTGGTATGGCTCTGCTTGCTTTAAGTCTTTGAATCTTTAATGGATATCTAAACTTTTACTTAGTAACATTTTTAATAGAAGTAGATATGCTTTTCCTTCCCTTTCTCTTAAACAGAAGTAGAGGCTCATGTGCCATGTAGGAGACATGTTGCGTGTGAATGGATGTCCCTGCAAGCACCTCAAGTGGGCAACCCTAAGACTATCCTATACTGCCTCATTTCAGAAGTATAGACAAATACTAATAAGTAAAAACTTTTATAACTTCCTGACAATCTAAATAAAAAAAAAGATATAAATAAACTTAATCGATTGTTTGAGAGCAACATGTAATTTAGCCGGTTTTCGCAAGCGATAACACAAAGCCTTCATACATCGTACACGAGTTTGACTATTCTAGGTGAAGGTTATTCAAAAGACCAGCCAATCAGAAGTAACAGATAACGAAAGTACATGAGACCAAGAAATTCGTTTTGAAAATTTGATAGCGCGTGTGCTGACGTTACTTGCAATTGCTTGTCTTTTTCCAAATATCTTGGCCCGTAGTCAGGTATACTTTTTTTACCTGGGTTTTATATTGATATATGTTCCTTAAGAAAATAAATCTTGTCTGATTCATAATAAAAGCAAAAGAGAAAAACAAGTTCATAATAAAATTTTAAAAATCACCATTTCAGTGTTCTTGTGGTGCATTGGATATCGGCTCGGAACGAGAAATCGGGGAGCCGAGTTCGAATTCCAGCTGAATTCATTGCATTAACTTACGCGCAAATACCCTTGGGAAAGGTATTAATCCGTCTGTTCCTTCCAGTTATGGGTTAAATAACAGGACAGATTGGGTTCTATAGCAGGCAACCAGTCTACCGCAGAAAGCAATGGCAACCTACTGCGGGATAATCTTCTTCCCAGTCAGTCATGTCTCTTTCGAGACATGATCGCCCAAGGGTGTTTCACGTATGGCACTTAACTGACTGACTGATCAAGTTAAAATACAACTAAGCGTACGTAACGTAGTGATTGCTTTAATAAACGTTTCCATTAATAACGAAACTACTTTATTTTATTGCTAACAAAGAATTATGACTGAGATTTTCTTTGCTTTTTAAAGTTTATCTTCCCTAAATCTGATCGAATGATGAAACAGATTTTTGGTTTTCTTTTTTTGCGATGCAATTTTCAATTCTTCCTTTTGTTCTTTTAAAATGATTGATTTTTAATGTTTTCGACTTGTTGGTTTGAAAATCAGCTCGGGTAAATACTGGCGGGAGGGTTTTTTTTTTTTTTTTTTTTTTTTTTTTTTGTGCGGTTACTCGACAGTCAAATCTGTTCGCGATTTGGGTGAACTGGTAGATACCACTCGTCCTGACATTGAAGACTAAACTACTAGAGAAATAGTGTATACTTCTAACTAATTACAACTTAACACATTCTATTCATTTTTTTTCCTTTGCTTCGGATATCAACAAGTACAGGGTAAAAAAAAAACAAAAAAACAGTAAAACCCCGGGGTAGAAAAAATATAGAATTGTTGGTACCGAACATTTTAAAACTTGCTCAAGCATTTTCTGGATGAGGATTGGATATTCTTATAAACTACGTGTTATCGGATATATACAAACACTTCAGCAAATGCACAAACTTTGAAGCTATTAATATTGTAAAAACAGAAGATAAATGACAGGAATGTACTTGCAACCAGAACTCAACAGGCTGGAGAAAACTTGGATCAATATGTTCAAGTATTGCACGTTCTGACAAAGGACTCTAAATTCAAAGATGTTATCTCTTTAGTTTCTTAGAGATGACTTTATTTCTGGGTTATCCACATCTTCTATTTAGTAGACTTCTTGAAAATAAAACGCTCACCCTCATAGAAGTCGAAAATCAAGCGTGAAGTGTGGAAAGGGTTATCCTAAATTCGGAAGCCTATTCTACTAATAACCAAACAAGTTATCAAGCGGTGTCGGTATCGAAATCCCGGACTAATGCCTTAAGTTCCTAGCAAAAGAAAAATCAAGATTCTGTAACATTCGCTGTTATTTCTTTTAAAAGAAATGTTTCTCTGTGGAGGCACTAGGCAAACTAGAAGTAAATGCACGGTCCAAAGAAAGAGTTGCTACAACTACAAGATCATTTCGCTAAAGTCTCTTGTTTGAAAATTAATAGGGTTTTTGCTTCCTTACCCGCCATAGCCACGGTAACTACTGGTCTACAGGGAGTTTCGATATCCACGGTAGAAGTTTGAGTGCGAATAGACTTCTCTACTACATTTAATAAATGCTAGGTTGTGCGCATGTCAGACGAACGCGTGGACCACATTTGTCTGAAGTTTCCCGAATGCTCCTCAAACCAGTTCTGAACAACTTGGGCAACCGATGATATTGCTTTATCCTGCGGCGTATATGAATCGATACAAACGCTCTCAAAGCAACGTTAGCGGTTACTGGTCAATAATGTGGGCAGTCGGACTAGCGGATATAATCCTTGCTGTGTGAACGCACACTGTAGTAGCAACTAAAATATATTTCCTCATCAAATTCGAAACTTACCCTCAACCTGAAGCTACTAGAACCGTTATCCATCGTGCCACATTAAACATTGCCAGTCTTGTTGGGTCCAATTTGCGATGTCACGTGCCCAGGCTAGGTAGTCTGTCGGTTGTTAGCAATATAGCCACACGAACGACATTCCTTAGTTTCACCAGTTGAAGACTTTACTGCTAAGATCCGCCATGCCAAGCACATTGTAGCGAACCACCCTCATCTCCTTCGTATTCCACTCAAGAAGCTTCTTCCCCTGAACTGCTGCTTTGTGAAACTGACTCCCAAGTGGATGCTCCCCCGATCACTACAATCATAATCTGTCCACGTTAACCGTTATCTTCCCTACATATCCCTATGAACTGTGCCTTTTATTCTGTAACCCTCTGCCTAGGGAAGTAACAGTAAAGGTTTTACTCTTACAATGAAAGAATGGAGCGCTTATCTGAACATTTACGATGGAAATATCGATAGTCTTACAACGTTTCGTTTATGCGGGGAAAAAGCCGTTGAGTGGGAAACAATTCGTTGCTATAGGAGTTCAGACAAAGCTAATCTTTATAAATATCCATACAAATTTTACATGCGCACAGAAATTTGAATATAAACAATTATAACTAGGTGAATTAGTGTGTATTACGGACAAAGAAAAGTCTATTTATCGAGTGAATCCAAACCAAGACAATTTTGTTTATGCGTAAATAAGATTTCATGATAGTCACTTGATGTTTATTATTTTCTAATTGTCTAATTTTATCCGCCTGTTTGTAACTTGAATGCAAACTTTCATTTTAAAGCCTCGCTGAATGCAATTTCACTTTATTTTTAGGTGGGTGTACATATAGGCGAGTTGGTGTTATGAAACCTGGTAATTTATAGGTTGTGAATAAGTGACTTCCTGCACAAGTCTACAGACTGCGATAAAAGTGGGATGAATGTTGTACTTTAACGTGTTGATGTACAAAATTGTACACAATTCAAATTAAATTTCAAAGTAAAATAAAATAAAATGAAATGGCAGAAGCGTCCCCCAAATTAGTATTGTGTCGCAGTTCTGGCATTTTTCTCACGCATAAAAAGGTTAGGGATTTGCACATGGCACGGGGAGTAGAATTCGCAGGGGCGGTTCGTGTCCACTTTGAATTAATACGTTTGGGAAAGGAACTCGTAGCGCCAACTATAAGTAAATAGAGCAGTCAGGATCCTTTAACTTTGAGACAGTCTGTCTTGAGCTAACATCTCAGCTCCTTAAAAACAAATACTCTAAGATATGATTGAGACTTAATCGATCATTCGAAAAAAAAAAAAATTTAAACTTTATCACAAAACGTTTCTTCCTCAAATTATGTAATGTTTTCTATGTGCTGTGTTCCTTCAGGACGTCGGCGATCATGGCCTTCCGCATCTCTTCCCCCCCTTGTCACTCTTAATACCCTTTCTCCTGTTATCACACTCAATCCCAGCTCTGCCATCCATCTGCTCATGTCTATCAAGTATGTCAGGCGTTTCTTTTCCTTCTCTCTCCCCTCTGTCTTGTGAGCATCAGGTTCTCCAAGTTCTCCTTCCTCATTCAGTCAGCTAAGTGCTATACGTGATACACGCTTTGAGCGGTCATGTCTCGAAAGAGACATGACTGACTGGGCAGAAGATTATCCCTCAGTAGGTTGCCATTGCTTTCTGCGGTAGACGGGTTGCCAGCCAAGGCTATAGAACCCAATCTGTCCTGTTATTTAACCCATAACTGGAGGGAAGAGACGGGTTAATAGCTTTCCAAGGTTTTAACGCGTAAGTGAATGCAAGGAACTCAACTGGAATTCGAACCAGGCTTCCCGATTTGTCGTTTAGAGTCGATATCCATTGCACCACAACGCGCATCTCCTTCCTCATTAAATTTACCAAAAACTTACCAGCTGCCGTTTCTTAATGTCAAGTATCAGTTTCCTTGTGTCCATCCTCTCCAGAATCGCATCTTTGCTCACGTGTTAACTCCATGGTATCTTCAGCATCCTTCTGTAGAACCACATTTTGGTTGCTTTCCAGTATTCGCTGGCATAATGAAGGACTGACATCATACCTTGCCATAAATTTTTGTAGATAATTTTGAATTCGGATCTCTCACTCCATGATTTTATATATATATATATATATATATATATATATGGTGGGGGTAAATTGGCTTTAAAGGGTAATCGAAGGCCCGATCACAAGTAAGGCCTGAAGGGCGTAATATGATGTTGAATGTATGTGTTAAAAGTATATTAAAATTTGCTATATTTATAAAAGAATGGTCAAGACTGAATTCACGGTTATCGACAATGTGGACACAGAAATCAACACTGCATGTTAATTGTCAGTTTCAAACTTAGGATTAAAAATAAATTCATTCATGCTTTAGAATTTTTTTTTTCACCCTCCGGATAAAAAAACTGAGCAGATATGGGACCCTAAGAAAATATTCTGATTAGAGATGTGCTTCTCTTAAAAAGGGAAAATAGAGCCTGACCCTGTTCGTTCACGGCCGATCGGTCTAAAGCACGCTGGATCAAATGTTGGTTTCTCCTACAATGACGGTGTATAGGTTTGGTTCCTGCTAGAGAGAACATTTTTCTTTAGTAAGTTTTCTGGAATGCAAAAACTTCTGTGTCTTATTCCTTCAGGACGTAGTCGAGCATGGCCTTCCACATCTCCCCATATCTTTTAGCTCTTACTACCCTTTCTCATAATTCCCCCCCCCAAACCCTGCTCTGCCATTAACTTTCTCAAGCCTATCAAATATGACACGCGTTGCTTTTCCTTGCCTCACTTTCCTTTGTCCTGTGAGTATCAGATTCTCCAAGCCCTTCCCATTACATGCCCCAGAAACATCAGCTGTCTTTTCCTTATGTTAAGTATCGGTTTTCTTTTCGCTTCCATCCTCTCCAAAACCTCGTCGCTGCTAACATGATCGGTCCATGGTATTCCCAGTATCCTTCTGTAGAACCACATTTACTACCATGTTAAAGGACAGAGATCACATAACAATCCAGTACACTTTTATTTGTTTATAGTGAAGTTTTCCTGTCTCTTAATACTCTACTCAGCTTCTAGAATGCATCTTTGGCCATGATACTACGCCTTCGGATCTCAGTGTCGCACTTTCCGTCCTCTGTTAGAACATTTCCTAGGTATTTAAATTTCCGTATCTACTTGATTTTTATTATCCCCGGCATGTTGCGGGCAGATAGACATCTGGGAAGGGGAAAATAGGGCCTTGATGAACAGTGATTTTCTCCATTGAGTAATGAGTGGGGCGTAAGTCAGCCAAGAGATTAGCTGCCAGACTCATCTAAATTTCTATTTGAGGTCTGTTCGTTCATTGAGTGAAAAGTAAACTTGTACTCGGTTCGATGAATCTATCCCACGATGTTAACCGTCTGGCCACCCTACACCTCTAATCGAGGAACTGACGCTTAAGCCTTAGATTTAAATACCTGTTATCATTTACTAAACATAGCCTAGTTTGACACGAGGCCATAAATATGTCACCCAGTGTGGATCGAGCTCACTAATAATGACTAACAAGGCAAGGTATCTAGATTTAGATACCTGTTAGCAAATTCGAACTTAGGTCCAGTTAAAAACTAGATATGGTTTGGCCAATCGAGTCTCCATCATTCATACTACTTCCATATCTTTGGTGACTGTTGTCTCCTTTTCAGTGGGAATGTTGTAAGCCTCTCTTGCATGGTAGTAAAAATTTGTTAGCGTAAATCGCACGGTGTCATAGGGGAAAAACAAAAACAAGAAAAAAAAAACAGTAAGAAAAAGTCAAGGCTGGCGTTGGAGACTTTGTCAGTGTGTCGCACATCATTAGCACTGTCATGGCATTCAAACTGTTGATATAATTAAATGTCCCAGAGAAGCGACCTCGATAAAAGTAGCAAAGTGTCATGGAGACTATACGCATGCAACAGCTATAGTCGATCAACCACTGTGGGACCTTGTTAGCCGTTGACTCCGGTAAAGTTGGAATATATACAAAATGTGAATATATTGAATGTTAAAAATGAAACTTTATCATTATATATAGCGCCCTGTCCGACTGCACCTCTACAGGGGCTCCAATGCGGTGTGCTGGGTATGACGGTAAACTGCATCTGATTGGGATATGACAGTAAATGGGGGGGGGGGGGTTAGAGGAACGTAGACCAACCTCTTAGTGTTATTCCCTGGTCTAACCTGACCCGGGGTGGTAGCACCTGTTAGGGGCCCAGCTATGGGTAAATAGTTAACCTCCAAACTGGGATCAAAACCCTATGAAAGCTAAAAAAAAAATGAATTTTTATAAGTCGAGCAATCCTTTTTTTGGATAAGAATATAATACCAGCAATACATTTGAAAAAAATACAAGCAGTACATTTGATTCTCGACAAAAAACTCCTTTATAAAAATACGTCAGTAAAAGCTGATCTTCAAATTGATTTCTCACAAAGAATACATATTTTGTTCATACGAACCTATCCTAAAATCTTGTCAGTGTTAAATAACCCACTGAGGTTGTTATACCGAAAAACAAAATAAACCAAACCAATCCAAACCTTTAACAGTATATCCTTTTATATTTTCAGGACTTCTGACAGTCTTTATATATTTGTATGCTTATAAAATCTGATGTTCGAGTAGTGTAATTCGTACAATAAATTTTATCAGATGAAAAGGGAAATGTGGTTCTACAGTAGGATGCTGAAAATACCATGGACAGAACATATAAAAAACGAGGAAGTTTTAATGAAAGAGAAACAAAAAGGACATTTATACTTCCAATCAGAAAGAGACAAATGAGGCGGGCTTGGAAAAGTTAACACTCACAGGACATATCGAAAACAGAGAGGCAACAGATTACCTACCTGACGAGCTTATGTAAATAGATGACAGTACAGGGAGTAGTTTTTTAAATTACAAACATTACCAGAAGTTTCAGAGGATAGAAAGTTGTAGAGAGC
This sequence comes from Ascarosepion bandense, assembly GCA_037127315.1. Classification (NCBI taxonomy): domain Eukaryota; kingdom Metazoa; phylum Mollusca; class Cephalopoda; order Sepiida; family Sepiidae; genus Ascarosepion; species Ascarosepion bandense. Next base: position 6,114,383 of record JBBBDQ010000663.1, on the reverse strand, counting down.
GATGCCCGGCCAAATCCTGGACGGACACGTTATATAGAAGAAAAGTGCCTACAGCTAACCGTGCATATAATTGTATTTGAAGGTCTAATTAAGTGCATCTTGTGTCTCTATATATCATTTAGTAATCTTAGCTTATTTTTTTTTACATAGGATCACAAGTATCGTGCACCATGTAGCAATCTAACTTACTAGTAATGATCAGCTTGTTAACCATTACACCACAACGAGATACCTATGGAAGTCAAAAGGTTCGTAGCCTAATCATGAAAAAAATATTTCACAACTCATATTTAACATAATCTCCTTCTTTGCTAATGCTCCTAATCTTTCTTTTTAAACATTTAAATTGAACATTTTCAACAGTTTAATAATGCAGCAAATAATAGTGCTAAATTATGGATATATTGACCTAACTTCCAACATGTTAACCTGTCGCGCAAGGGTAGAGTAACGGTTAGCGAAACGAAAAGTGTAATCGGCGAACAGGATTCGAATTAAAGTAGTTCGTTACCTTTACTAGCACACACATACCCTAGGTAAAGGAATGTTTGCCCACTCCCTCACAAGAATGAGTTGTGACACGAGGTCAGTTTTTAAAGTGGGGAACACGAGCGCGGACGCTCTGTTCAAAGTTCAAACATTACCCAGCTACCGCTGAGGCAGCCTCTAAGCCAGGTATGAAGTCAATTCTCTCCCCAACAGGCCTCACAGGGCAACCAGTCTCTAACAAGTTATAGCTGCAGTACACGGAGTGCTCCTGTGATCTTAATGGGAATTGCAATGTGAGGTGATAGTTCTTTCTCAAACATACAATGAAGCATCCTGTCAAAAAAAAAAAAAATAGTAAATTTGTTAGGTAAGCTAGCTAACCATCATAAGTGATACACATATGTAATTATGCGTGGATGGGCAAAGTTTTTGAGAATGAGAATATGCATGTCGAATGCGTTGATTAACTTTTGCTTAATGTGACAAATTTCCGCTTGATTTAAACTGTTGCATTTAAATTGGTCAACCCTACTAAACAGTCTCATCGCTGATTAACTTGTGCCATTTGACAGGGGCCACAGTGTTTTTAATGTCAGTTTACCGTAAGCATTTTGCATTAATCTATGTAGGTATGTGGTTCTTTGTAAATGTCATTTCGTCTTTGAACGAGTGGCGAAACCGGTAAAGAGGCAGAATATAAAAATGTGAGCAAAAGAATTGTTTTTAGCGCTAATCAAAACATTTAACGTGACCCCCATTACCATGGTTGCCTGTCGTTATTACACATTGAAACACACTGATTTACAAAGATCTCTTATTGGTTCATAACCTCACAACCTTTGAGTCGTATCTTCCGGCCTTCTTCAGCAGTGTGTCGTCTTTGGTAGCCTTCTGTGAACAGCTAACCGTACCCTTTATTCAATTTACAAGAAAGTTGTTTTCCTTTCACTATTCGGACTGGAGAAATTATTCTAGTAAAATTGTCTTTGTTAGGTCGCTTGCTGCTTTTTCTTTTTTTACTTAACCAGTGTATATGACCTTTTCCATTAGCGAACCAGGCACTGAACTCATATTGATCGAGTTAACTTTGGACAAATATTAACAAAATGTGACAGCGAGGCTGCGTAAATTAGTCAAGATTTAATACACAGAAAATGCACGTATATTGAAGCGAACCACCCCATTCCCTTCGGATTCCATTGGTGAGATGTAAGTTCCACTCGAGCAGCTTCTTCCCCTCGAACTGTTGCGTCCCAAGAAGATGCTTTCCCGATCATTACAATCTTAACCTGTTCACGTTAACCGTTATCTTCTCCACATATCCCCATGAACTGTGCCTCTTACTCTGTAACTCTCTACCACGGGAGGTAGCAGTAAAGGTTTTTACTGTTACAGTTAAAGAATGGAGCATTCATTTAAACATCTAGTCTAGAGTTAACCCCTGGTTGTGCTGGCAACTTTATTACTACCGATCGCCCCTTTTAAATGCAATGAGGGAGGTACAGCAATTGCGTTTTGTCCGAAGACAGTTAAATAAAAGCTGTTTATTTTTATTGAAATTATCAACGCAGATGATTTAATATACAACTTTTCGTTAATTAAACAAACATGGTCGACTAGGTAACAGTATTTTTCTGCTACTATTAAGACAGGATACGTTGATTGGATTTTATAAAGAGTACCCAGTGAGGATCAAACTCACTATTCAGTAGCAATAAACTACCGGACTGGCATCGCAAACACTTACTCCACGCCGTGGATCTGTTTGGATATTTAAAGAAAGTGGTTTGCTCGAGGGTTAATTCACCCAACATGTTAATTATAGTGACATTTTGGCGACAGAAAAAAGCAGTAAGTGGTTTCATGCCTTTTGTGATAAGAGATCATGAACAGTTTCTACTGAAATTCGAACCATAACCGTTTATTCTAAAACTGTTAAATGGTTGTTTTCTACCTATCTCTTGCGGATAAAATGAATTGACTAATTACAAGAATACGATACGGGTATTTTTTATGAATTCAATATTTATAATTTCGAGAAAGTAAATAAATTTGTAAGTTTTTTTAATTGTTCTGGTTGGTTGGTTGTTTTTGTTTAGCAGTATATCAACATCTCTATTAGTGATGAATGTTGAAATCTAAATATTTTATTATATTTTATTCTATTTTTATTTTTGAGATAATGTTAGTGATACAAGTCTTACTAATTAATCCATAGCAGGGGAGAAGAGGTAGATTCTTATATTTCTCAAGAGTATTTACGCGTAAGTGAATATAACGAAACCAACTGGAACTTGTTTCTTCGATTAACAGTTCCGAGCCATTATCCATTACATCCAAGCTTACAACAGTTGATATTCCCAAGTGGTCACCCATCTAGGTACTAACCAGGCTCGACGTTGGTTCTTCGGTAACCGTACGGGAAACGGTGTTTGTTTACAGTTGTAAGCTAATTGTTTTCGTATATATTGTAGATTTTCATCCTATGAATTAACTGACGATAGTGGAAACGACTTGAAAATTTTGTTTTCATTTTCATTAAATTCAGCTATTTGAGTAACGCAATAACAGACGACACAAATGGCGACAGAAATTAGAAGATATGCTGGAATATCGATCGTGCATTTCAGACATTGGTTATGGCATTAAGAAATCGAAAATAACATTCAGTAGCAAAGGATTGCATCTGAATGCAGTGTCATGGTCCTTCTTCTCTATAAAAGGGAAATGCTGGACAAGAGAAAGAAATGATTAAAAAGGAAAGAGGTTCTACTGTTGAATATTGAGAATACATGGACAGTCCGTGTCCTAGTTTTAAGATTAATAGGAACGACAAAGAAATTGGTGCTAACAACCACAAAGAGATAGCTGAAAATTTTTAAACACATAATAAGGAAAGTAAGCTTGGAGAATTGAAAATTCACTTGGATGCAACAAAAGCAACAGAAGTCGGTGTGAAGTACGAGTAAATATTGAGAAACTTAACAAGTTTGAATGACAGAACCTCACGCACAAATACAAGAAAACGTTTTAAAATATCCAATATTGATTAGAGAAATGAAATCCAGGAAATTGTAGAGAACCATAATCAACTGCTACCTGAAGGATCATTGTGTGTGTGTGAGAGAGAGAAATTTAGAAAGAGAGCTTGATATCGAACTCGTGCCTGCTTTAGTAATATGTCTGTGTGTTTGAGGGCAAGCTGACACAGAAATATACAGTAAGCTGCACTTTAAGCATTACGCGATATACAATCTCGTTGTTTTTATATCTTATAATTCTTTTTAATGACATGAGAAAAAAATGCAAGAAAAAAGGAAACTAGAAGGTTAAATGTTACAATCTCGTCTGCGGCATTAAATCCCGTTTGTTTTCTCGTTTACAGTCTCGTCTTTCATTTTTCTCTCTATTCATTGCGTCTTAAGGTATAGGGAATTACAGAAATCCGGGGATAATGTCGGTAACTTAAATGACTGTAATTGTTAGTATTTTGATTCTTATAATGCTTTAATATACTTTATGAAAAAAATGCATCGATAAAGCTATCACGCATACTTAACTGCTCAATTTATTATAGGTTTCTACGGTCGAAGAAAGCTATCCTATCACCATAGACCAAAAAGTGGCACTTGTTAGCCATTTTTTTCAACGCAATTATATTTTATAATTATATAAATCTAATGAGATAATTTTACCTAATTCTTATTAACATCTTTAAATGGTTAACGAGCTAGTCTAGCCGACTCTTCCTACCCTGTACTGTATTTAGCCCTAAGATAGCTTAATCTGTTCATCAATTAGCTTAGTATGACACAAGTGTTAATAGGAAGATTATGTTGCGTCTTGAAAACATTGTTTTTTACCGACTACTAGTGTCAATGAGTTCGAATTCCAGTTGAATTCATCGTATTCACTTACGCGCAAATACCCTTGGGAAAGGTATTAATCCGTCTTTTCCGTCCAGTTATGGGTTAAATAACAGAACAGATTGGGTTCTATAGCCTTGGCTGGCAACCAGTCTACCGCAGAAAGCAATGGCAAACTACTGCGGGATAATCTTCTTCCCAGTCAGTCATGTCTCTTTCGAGACATGATCGCCTAAGCGTGTTTCATGTATGGCACTTAACTGACTGTCAATGAGAAGTACACAACTATTTTCACCACCTGGCTAGCCTATAAAAACGTTAAGCTTTTTAAAAGGTTTGTTTTGTTTCGTACAGTAATGATCACGGTGTTACGGTAGCGACACAGATTCAGCTCTTCACGGTATAGGACTAGCAAAAATAGTGTAAAATGTTGGTATGATATACAGTAGGTTTAATCTCGAGGCTCGGATTTCAAACTTTCCATTGGCACAACAGCGTATGTCCTCAAGATTTCAACTAGATTATTGAATTCTTTGCGCAAGTCCTGTCCCCGGTCATCTTGAACTTTGTCGGAAGCAACAGGTTTAACGGGAGAAAGCAGTTGAATGAATGATTGACTTTTTTTTTTTTTTTTTTTTTTTTTTTTTTAGTATTGCCTCGAGAGTTGCTGAATTGGAGCAGGTAGGGCAGCTCTGATCGATTGAGTCGATGAGAAATGACATCTCATGTTTTCGAAATGTTTCAATTAGCAGATTGTAGTTTGATTTATTCTGAGAAAATCTGCTTTTTTTTCCTGATGCTTGGTTCTATTTTTATTTTTTTGTAATGGAGGAAGTTTACGAATTCCTTCGTTATACAAACATTAGGGGCGAATTTCTCACACCAAAACAAGGACAAAATCCATATAAAAAGATGTCCGCAAATCCTTCCTTTTTTAGTTAAGTTTCGAAAAAGCCTCGCATCTATTACCATTCACGCAGCCGTATGTAAAAATCATATCTGCCTGTTGACGATATAAATATTCTGCCACGATTAAACGGAACAATTCGCATTTAACTCAGTACTACACATCTTAATGTTAAAGACAGTCTAGCCACAAATGTACACGAATGACAGGCGTAACCTAGTCTATATCGCAACACAGCGAGATCTACCGTAAGCTTTCTCTAAAATTAATAATTAATAAAAGTAGTTTGTGACCATATATGGACTTTTGTCTTTGTGCGCGGGTTCCTTACACTAAAACAAAGTTTGTAAAATTATTTTTGTTACATCATATATAATATGATAATAGCTCAAAATACTTGGACATCGTGCAGATACTACTCTGATCATTAGTAGACGAGCGTAATTTGCCGTACATAAAATCAGAATAATCGTACAGGCTTAATATCTACTGTCTTACAACATCCGCAACAACGTGATTTTTTTATTGTAATGAGATGTTTTTAAGCGTTGTGCAATGATCCCATACTGAGTTGGGTTTATAAAAAAGAAATTATAGATAAGTACTGTCTTTTGGTTTAATTCCTGCTGTGAAAATGACTGAACAGTTGACATTGTTTGTTTTTTGGTGATGCTTTCAGACCCACTGTTTTTTCTACCATTTTAATTGTCTGTAGGTATTTTGCCAGCCATGATTGTCTAACACAACCAATGTTAACTGCTGACAAAAACGTGGATTCGTATGTATATCTGTTCATGTCTACAAATATATTCCCTCTCACTCTCTCTTGCTCTGTTTCATTCTCTCAAAAGCACAGTGGACACCCCACTTTGCTATTGGTTCGCCACCCACGTTTATTGAACAGGTTAAGAGGCTCATCCCTTGTTCCCTGTTTAGGATGTGGTTTCCGGCTTTCTCTTTTCAAATCTTCTCACTATTACGTAGCTCCAGGCACATCAGTGGCGTTACCGCCTTGCTCGGGGTGATACGATTAAAAAAAAAAAATTGAAAGGTTTCTAGTTCTCATCCGCGACGGGAAGTGTGTATGGAAGTGGGGGGAAACAATACAATGGTAAGTAATTTTGATAGAGAAATGGGCAAGCTGACGTCGATCTCATTATATTCACTTTTGCACAAATACCATGTATCCCTTCTATCCCGTTCTATGGGTTAAATAGCATGACTGTCTAGACTCTATGGTAACTAGTGTCGAAGAAAGAAAATTCCAGCCTGAAGAGGCATGCGCTCCGTCATGCTACCCTGTCTTAAATATGAATGCTCTACAGCTATAGGTGCAGTAGATATACTGTGTCCCTAAGACCTTAATAGGTTACGACACTCGTGAAATAGGCAATTATCTCGATCATGGGATAGTCCCACTTTGAATCCTTAAAAGTTAAAATGTCAAATATAATAAAACACGTAATAAGTTCTATGATATTTGTGTTTTCCCGACACTTTAAAAAAAAAAAATGAAGTACTTCATTTTTATTTAAATATGAAGTATTTTTTTTCTTTCTTTGATTTAGGGTCATGTAATATATAATTTCATGTTGAGCACACAGTAAGGATTGAACTGTACTAATATTCTTCAAAAGATATGCTTTTTGTTTTACAGATTAGTATTATAGAAATAAGAAAAATCAATTGAAATTGTGAACCCAAAAAGCAAATAAAATTATCGGTTGGTAATTGACTCAACTGGCTTTTGTAATCCTTCTGTATTGGTACTGAAAAAGGCAGACGATTTGCAAAGTTTTTGTTATCAATTCAAAACCTCCTGGCCTCAGTTTCAATTGACATGTTTCTCAGATATCTAAACTATAATAAACATTGATTTTAAAGGAAACATTTCTCTAAAATATGTTGGTAATTTTCCAGGTTTTCATCTGAAATTAATGACAGGTTAAAAATAACTTTTTCGTAAATGGGCAGACTGTTGCAATACATGACACTTTGCTATTTGTTTATACTTCTGAGATGAGTTAGATAAAATAATGTAAATAATCACACTTTTCAAAAAACAAAAGATCTTAATTACAAAATCTAACACGAGACTATAAGTATAGAAAAATGAATAAAAAAATTGTTATATTGATTACCGATTTGATGTCTTTTCGAAATCTCCGGAAGATATTTTCCACGGTAGAAGCTTCTATACATACAGAGTGGGAGAAAAGACGAAAAAAAAAGTCATTTTGACACATCACAGGCTTCAGGAAATATTCCTTACCCTACCCTAATCAGTTTAATAGAAGGCTTAATCTTGAAAGTACCGGTCTTATAGAAGTATATTTAGTAATCTTTTATGCCATTTTCCCGCTACGAATGATCTCTCAAGCGATTATTAGCGATACTATTACACACTAAGTGATCCGTAAATCTGTTTTTGCATTTTAATTGGCCTAGTTCAATAAATATTTGCAAGAATTCTCAACGATTTTAAATTAAAAGCATTTATTTTTTTTTACTGATTTTTTTTTTTATTTATATTTATTTTTAGGGTGGGAGCAAGTTTCTTTTAGAACAAGTTGTTGCGAGGAGACTGGTTTTTTAAGCCTTCTGCCTTAAGATCTCGCAGGTCTGAATGAACTGTAACTACTTTGCCGGCTCCAAGTTGGGATAGTGACTGATGTAGAATTTCAATTTTGGTCTTTTATGTGGGGAGGTCAAACTTAGGTTGGAGAAGCCAGTTTGGCTCTAGATTTGGAGTTCTTTTTGATCTTCTGTTAGAATTATATTTATCGCTGCTAATGGGTAGTAGAATGTTTTCTTAGTGTAGTTTGCATAGCTTTCTTGAAATTATTACTGTTTAAGTTGGTCTGAGGTAATAATTAGGGTGAAGTGGTACTGTACTCTCTTGTAATCGAGTTCGGTCAAGGTGTTTTTTAGTGTCTCGTTATGTTTATTGATTTCATTATTTAAAAGTTTGTAGTCCTTTTTACCTTTTTTCATTTGCTGTAAGATAAGTTTTTTTTTTTTTTTCCCCTGAATGTTGTTGTGATACTCTATTTGTTGGCTGCTGGTTTGTGTAATTTGATAATTGTGTATTTGGACAGCAACACGTCTTTTATACATGTTTCGTTGATGACAACTGACAATGCGATTAAGCTTTTTTATTTTTTCTTGTATTCGAACAAGTAATCTTTTTCTGTGCTTGGACATGTATAACTTCTGGACAGTTTTTACACACTTTGTCTCCAGAAAGGAAAAAACTTGTATGAAAACAAGTCTGTCATTTTAAATGAAACTAGCATAAAAGGATTGTTGCTCAAATACACTATATATATATATATATATATATATATATATATATATATAATCTTTCATGCTAGTTTCATTAAAACTGACAGACAAATTGCTTGTGGTTAAGTTTTTTATATAATTTTTCATGTGAATTTTCTTTTCAGAAAATAAACTATATAAAAATTATCCGAATTATTTTTTTTTCCAGGAGCTTTCGGTTATACTTTATTTATCCATTAACAAAGGGTTAATTTTATTTGACATCTAATTTTTTGAGTATGTATGCGAGTAATATAATTATGTGTGTACATATATATATATGTCATCCACATGCAAACCTGTTTCGCTATATCACAGCTCATCACTGACCGGGATCGAAACTCAACTGAGTTGGTGTCAGTCGGAGTCGCTACTCCCTAAGCCATAGGCGCATGGAATCAAAGAAGGGAAATTTTAACGCGTTGTATATAAGCAGTGTATACACACGAAAGAACTCAATTCATTTCTGAAGGGTCACGCATATAGAAGTGGAAACTGTTTTTAAAATTATCTTCTCCAGAGAGCTCAATCGTAATGAGAGCATAATGGGTCATCCACATACAAGCCTGTTTTGCTGTATCACAGCTCATCAGTGTGGCCAGACACATCCATTTGCTTCTGGCCGGGATCGAAACTCAACTTATTTGGTGTCAGTCGGAGTCGCTACTCTCTATGCCATAGGCACATGGAATCATAAGGGAAATTTTAACGTGTTGTATATAAGCCGTGTATACACACGCCAGTCACAGAAAGAACTCAATTCATTATGGATACAAGATGAATAGAATAAATATAGAACAGGTAGGGAAAAAGTCTCTAATCTAACACGTTTCACTTAAATAAGCTTATTCAGATAATTTTGAAATGCGAATGAGATTTTTTTTATTTTTAAAACATCCAAAGAGACAGTATGTTGACTGAGGTTTGATTTTATTGATCAGATACGTGTCACGTGTAATAAATCAATAGATGAGCATTTTTAAATATAGAAAATATACCAATTTAAATGTTTGTGCCACGTGTAATAAAAGTGTTTATTTTAAATGCAAGTGTATGCATGCGAAAATAATGCACGTGTCAAGCGTATTTAAACTATTTAATTCGTCTATACTTTAAATTCGTCATTAAAAATTTCTGAGGAAGTTTGTTAAACTGAAACATTAAGTTACTTTTTTCCTACCTGTTCATTACTTATATTTATTTATATATATATATATATATGTGTGTGTGTATATATATATATATATATATGAATAGGTTACATAAACAAAAAAATATAGACAAGGTATTAAGTTTTTTATGTAATTTTTCATATTGTCCGAAATGTAATGCAAGAACGACTAGAGAATAGTGTCGCTATTTTAATGAATAAGAATAAAGAAAACGTTTTAGAATTGACAAACATTTATAAAGGGCACTTCTGTTTTTCAGTCAACGTTGCACCATTCAGTTTCATTGATGTTAACCGAAAGTCAAGCGATGGCCTAAATTCTGACAATTGTATTAATCATTCAACCAGACAAATACGTAAACCGTCATTCAGTTTTATTTTTTTTATTTTAATTCGCATTAAAAACGTCCTTCGCCCCCAGACGAATGTACACACAAATAACTTCATAGAGTAAAAACATTTTAATATTTATTAGAGAAAAAAAGTAAATAAGTATAATGGAATAAAAAAAAAAAAATCTTTAGTTCAAAAAGTTATTGGCAAAAGAGTTCAAATTGTTAATTTCCATTTGTAAGACTCAAGGTCGCGATATTCTACTAGGTGTCTCTAAAGTCTTGACACATGTAAAAATGCATATTCTCAAGAGATTAGTTTCAACAATACTTTATTGAATTGTAACATTAACAAATAACATCTTCACCATGATTCCCATCATTTGTGATACAAATGTTTATGCACTTTGCTAAATTCATGTGAATTTAATGCCATAACTCTACATTGCCATCAATTTTAGCACATCCACTCGTTATGCATTTAAGCAAATGTTTACACCTGCTTTAGCAAACTCCAGAAAAAGAAGTCAATTCTTTCTTCTTTCAACAAAATTATTTTAATTCGTAGAAATAAAAAGTATAATAGTTAATATTTGCTGTGTGACCAAACTTTAGGGACACCCTGAAGATTAGCCAGGTTAGGTTTAATTCATCTGAATAGCTAATTTAAACAATAGCACACCAATTTGTTTAATAAAACTGATATTTCCCTATTGTTTTCAAATATTCATTTATATTTTTGATTCTTCTCCTTATCCCAATTTGCTGAACTTTTCGAAATTTATTAAATCCTATCTTGTCGGAAATTTAAAAAATACTAATGTTGTTTAACTTAATGAAAACATGTTTCAGCTTAACTAATATTATGGATGCATCAGTCAGTTAAGTGCCATACGTAATACATGCTTGGGCGATCATGTCTATTTCGAGATCTGACTGACTGGGCAGAAGATGGTTCCCGCAGTAGATTGCTATTAGTTTCTGGGTGTAAACTGGTTGCCAACCAAGGCTAGAGAACCAGATCTGTCCTGCTATTTAACTCATAACCGGAGTGAGAAGCGACGGATACAAGGGTATTTGGACGTAAGTGAAAGCAACAGATTCAACTGGAATTCGAACTCTGCTCTCAGATTTCTCGTTCTGCACATCCTAATGGATGCATACCTAGTTGAAAAGACGTAGTAATTGTATTTAATATTTTTCTAAATACCGTCTCTTATTTAACGAAACAAAAACCTACCTATCTTACCAGTTGAAAAGAACGTAAGTACCGAATTCTAAAATCTGTGTTGGGGGTACAATATAAAGTGGGTAGTATCTAATTCTAAAAATATCAAAAATGAAAGCGGTATATTTTTAAAAAATCTCATAATTTAAAACTTATACAATTAAAAAATCAAATATCTGGTCGGGTGCCCCTGCTGCTCTCCTTGGGCTTCTTGACAAAATACAAAGGGTCTGTAACGTGGTTGATACTGACTTGGCAGACCGGCTGCAGCCGCTTTCTCACCGGCGTGATGTGGCTTCCCTGTGCCTCTTCTACAAGTACTTTCATGGCTTCTGCTCCGATGAGCTTAGATCACTGGTGCCGCCTAAGCAGGAATTTACACGAGATACTAGATTAGCAACTAGGTCCCACCCTTTTACAGTTAAACAAATAAGATGTAACCGTAAATTCTACTCCAACAGCTTTTCTCGCGCTTCCCGCCTGTGGAACTCCCTTCCACAAGTCTGCTTTCCCGACAGTTACAATCTCCAGGTGTTTAAATGTAGGGTCAATAGACACCTATCACACTAATTCCCAACTATTCTCAGAACACTCATCAACCCAACCCTCATTCTCAGTATCCTTACCCGCCTATCACCCACCCTCTGACATTTCCTATATTTAATCAGCCTTTCTCTACTCTATGTAGCCCCCTGCGCAGTAGTGGCAGTGACATGCATTGCTCGGGGTGAAACGCTTATAAAAAAAAAAAATTAAAGAAAATATGAATTACTTATACTCTTGTGTGTCCCTTATGGTCATGGCTCTTCACAATTTCCTGTCCTTTGTAGCTTTAGGTAGTAAAGTTAAGAAAAAGAAAAAGCTTTCTCTCTCTCCTAATCTGACAATATTTTACATAATCTAGTTATACGCTTCTTTCCCCCTGCCCATCTTGCCTTAAATATGTATCAATAAATATTGACCCTGTATGTGTCAATATTTCTAATTCTTCTTTCTTTATTGTGTGATGTTAAGTATAGTTTTGAACAATCTACTCCAGTGATCGAAATTAAGGGTTCGGCTTAAAATTCCTAGCACCTGAAGAAGGCCGGAGCTTACAACGGCCGAAACGTTGTAAATATTGCAATAAAGATGAGGACAACAGTCCGGACAATGTAAATAATGTAGTTACAGAAATATATTTTTAAATGATTTTCTCTGAGAAATAAATGATTATCGTTTTTCTTCGATAAAGATATTTATTTCGTTGAGGGAGAGAAACACACTTAGGAAGCCATTTTTAGCATTTAGTTTAATATTCTGAAAAAATGCTTACTTTCGAATAAGCATCATATATTTCTTTCAAAATCACTTTTACTAGAATTAGTACTTATCTACACATAGTTGTCTTCCAAATAACTTAGGCCGAGTAACCTTACAAGGAATACGTTTACATGTTTACACATAGGGACGTCCACTAATTCGCGATGCTAAGGTTTAAAATCAATTTTTAAAATTAATAAAACTCTTGAAGCTTTCATTTTAGATTTAATTGAAATCTAAAGAATTAAATTTACTATTTCTAGTAAGTGAAATACTCTGTAGTGTAGTTTAAACGGAAATGATCTTGATTGAATTTGGAATCGATTCAGTTTCTCTGGCTAAAAATAGCTGATTTAGTTACGTCATCGCAATATAATTTTCTTTTACATGTTTACACATAGGGACGTCCACTAATTCGCGATGCTAAGGTTTAAAATCAATTTTTAAAATTAATAAAACTCTTGAAGCTTTCATTTTAGATTTAATTGAAATCTAAAGAATTAAATTTACTATTTCTAGTAAGTGAAATACTCTGTAGTGTAGTTTAAACGGAAATGATCTTGATTGAATTTGGAATCGATTCAGTTTCTCTGGCTAAAAATAGCTGATTTAGTTACGTCATCGCAATATAATTTTCTTTATTAAAAAATCTTCTAAAAGTAAAATATACTTTTCTGAAACTTTATTTGCGGAATATTAACTGACTTGAATTATTTGAAACAGTTTATTTGCTTTAAGTTGAAAATACCAGAAAATTTATTGTAAAAACAAACAGTAACGGTGATTTACGGATTTGTCATCGCTCGTCAATAACTTAACAAGGACTGATAAGGTGTTGACAGGTTCATGATTGTTCTATTAAAACAGATTTTAAGAAAATGACGTGTGACGCATTTTGTTTAAATTTTAAGTACTCTGTAATCTTTAAAATGTTGGAAATATTATCCGTGATATAATTTTAGGAATGTCATTAAATTTACTATAATAATCGATATCATTTTCTGATAATATCGTGTATAGTCATCCATACATTCAAAATAAGCACGTTTATATACATAAAAAACGTATATTTTAAAATCTTAGTGTAATGATTTCTATTAAGCTTTTCAATTTTCGCTTAATATATTCACGCAATAGCTTAACCTCACGGGATCAGTTTCGAAGAATTTTTGAATCTTGATAAATTATTATAATTAAAAGAAAACAATCTTGTAAAAATTTCATTGTTTATCGAAAAAAAAAACCTATATTGTCCTTCATAAGTACTTTATAAAAGTCATTAAGAGCTTATCTAATTAAACAATGTCAGTGTGTTTTTATTTTTTATTTTACAATTCGAAGCAGATTTTCGAAAAAGTAGTAACTCTTTGAAAACAACAAAAAGTCAATTTACATTCTCCAAAGAGTCTTGCGTTTCGCTAATAAAACAGTTTGTGATCTGAATTTAATTTCTGCAAATTTCATAAAATTAAGTACGTGGGGGATAAATGATGTAAAGAAAAAAAATCAGGTTTTCTAAAAATAATAATTTAAGAAATAAATTCATTTGTTAATAAGTCCTGAAAGTTTCATTAAAATCCTACAATAATTTGACTTATTTAAAGAATTTTCAAATCAGCACGTTATTTTACCGGATAAAAAGGCGTTAAAATTTCCATCACCAGCTCTGTTACACCGTTGATGTATAAAAACAAGACTTTTAACCAAAATTTCGAACATATTAGAAAGGATTAACAAATAAAAAACCAAAAAAATATTCTGTTACTGATGGACACACGCCCTTAAAACTACGTGAATAAAGGGGTGTGGCCAATAAATTGGGTGGTAACCAGGGAACTCCACCTACATTTTTTTTCTCCTTTCATTTATTTATTTATTTTTTACCCCTTTCCACGTGGCTTATTCGCGGTAACAAAAAACACACGCAGGAATTTATAATTTGTATATAGAAACTGGCCAGCGTGCTTCAAGGAATTTAATCCTGCTTAATCCCCGCCTCTCACCTGGTGGGGAAATAGCGTGTGGTTGTTTAAAACAGATGTTTAAATGTTTTACATAAATTAAATAGAATGAAATAAAAAGCAATAACCTTCCCTGTCAATCGGGCGTTCATTTTCAAAACATTTATTTGATTGATTTATTTATTTTTAACTTCGTTTCTAGGTCAGTAGGTTGCATCGACTAAAAAAAAATAATAAAGACATTAAAAAATAAATAAAAATGCTTAAATTTGGTGCCGCTAATGTGGAGAAAAGGTGTTTATAGCATCTTTCTCTCTGAAAAAAATTATAGATTTGTTCGATATTGATAATCGTGTCAACAAGTGAAAGAAAATATAATTAAATCACTTAATCGTTGGTGAAACTTTTTTTTTTTTATATATCTCATATTATTATTGACTTCTGGTTCTAGAGAAAAATGCTGAGAATATGTGAGAAACAAAATTTTAGAAATTGGAAACCAAAAGCAAACTTTTACTTAACAGCAGAAAAAGGCAGTTAGAATTTCTCGGGTTCTTAACGAGGAAAGTGGGCTTAGAAAATTCGATACTGACAGGTCACAGGAAAACGGCGAATAACTTATCTATCTCGGTTGTGTATATGGTTGGCAGAACAGGGTTTAGGAGAGAAAAAAGACAAAATTTACTAAGATCTACAAAGGACAGGAAATTATGGAGAGTCGTGATCGCTCACACCCAAGAGACAGGTCATAAATGATTTGATTCCTATTGATAATTATCGATTGGGTACATTAAATCATCTCTATATTTTCTACGTACCGCCACGGAATTTCTAAAAACCAAACAAAACAAAAAGAACAAAAACAAACGAAAAATGCATTTTAAATAATTTAGATACCTCCTTTGAACTTATATTAGTTATATTTAAAAGATAATAACGCCCAAATTATATAAAAAAAATAATTTCCGTATATAAATAAAACTTTAAACTTTTTTAAAACATTGGCCTGATTTTTTTTTTTTTCTCGTCACTTTTTTTATTTTGTGTCACTGTAAACGAAAGATATAAACACATTAACATTCTGTTTAAAATTCAGTCATTTCGAAGCCTATTTGTAAATTTAAGACTTAACTGGATAATGCTTACTTTTTACTTAACAGAATGAATATATTTTGTTTACGCACAGTAGCATGGGAGTTTAAAGGACATGATCTCTGTAATTCTACCCTGTCCGTAAAAGCGCATGAAAAAGTAAAAAAAAAAAAAACTAAAGAAATACCGAAACCCATCAGTGCAATAATCAAGCATTTGTTATATTAAAAAATACTCTTTAACCTTACAACCAAGAGTTTAAGAACATTTAATTCTATGTGCTTATAAATCTAATGAATAAATTTGAAGGTATTTTAAAAATATAGCGTAAAATTTATGCTAGATTATGCGAAAAGAAAAACATTTATTTTATAAGATTTTTACAGTAATTTTACAAAATTACAGAGTATTCATTAGGTGTTGTTTTTTTTTTTTTTTTTTTTTTTTTTTTTTTTTTTTTTTTTTTTTTTTAAGCGCCTATTAGATATGGCACAAGGCCGAAAGTATGGGACACTATTATGCAGGAACAATAACAGCAACAACAAAAAAAAAATGAAAATCTTAAAATAACTTACATTTAATTATTGAAGTTATTCTTTTTGTTAAATGCAGAAAAACAGACATGCGGAAAAACAAAAAAAAAAAATAAAATAAAACAAAAAACATTCGTACCGTTGAATCGGAAAAAAGGTGCTTTAAGACACTAAAAAAACCAAAACTGACTGAACGAGAAATAAAAAAATAGTAAATACTCTTTCGAGATTAAAATAATAGCGAGTCAGTTAAAGCGAGATATGTCAGTTTTCAAACTTTTTTTGATACATCCATACCAAAAATAATTTTAAAAAAAAGTAAATAAAACCCAAAAAACCAAAAAAAAAAACCAAAAAAAAAACCCCAACAAAACTAGAATAAAATTCTTTTAAAAACGATTCACACTCGATAATGGCATTAAACGTAAGTTTTTAATTTAATAGATGAAACTCTTGTGACGAACAATAAAGATGAATTTCGAAAGCGTTTACAAGACATTTTTATTTAAATAAATATTATGCCGGGTTATTTTTTTCTGTCCAATTTGAAAAAACAGAAAAAACAAAACACGTGTTTTATTAAGTTATGCACGCGCCAATTCTCCTAAAATTTGTGTTTTACTGAATTATTTTGGGTAAAGTCAGGGACGAATATAACTCAAACTGTAAAAAAACAAAAACAAAATTGAAGGAACACATCCACCCCAAATTAAAAAATACACACGTTATAGCGAAAAGTGGGGTCAAACATATTTCCAAAATCTATTTTTCAGTAAAAACAAACACAACCCTATTCAGTCCTCAAATAATTAACTAATAAACAAATTCTGGAAATTCCTTTTGAATAATTCCTGATTTTTTGCAAATATTTTAAAACGGTATAACGATTTTTTGCTTTCATTTTGGGAAAACAACCTCCATTTGGTAGTACCTAAGAGAATGAGAGAGAATGAATCGTGAAAACAATTTTTGCTATGTTTGAATGCGACTGAATGTTTACTACTTTTTTCATTGATAAATCTTTCAATTTTCTGACGAATAAATACGTCATGTCGCTAATGTGTAACATGTAATATTAAGCACTTAACGTAATTTCTAGTTTGTTTCCACAATATCGTCAAATTTTGGTTGTTTACGTTTTTCATACTATATAAATAAAATTAAAATATCTCTGAACTGCAAAAGTAAAAAGAAAATGTTTTAACCGAATCTTAAAATATATAATAAAAAGCTTTCCCTTCACTACGGAGGCGATCATAGTTCTCCACAAATTCCCTTTCTTAATCTGGGAATTACCATGCATTATTGGAGAACATAGTAGAATGGTCATCTGTTGTCTTCTCCATAGTTTGGAATTCAGTGTTTTTCTTCTCTTAGGTTACCATTTAACATTAGAGAGTTCGGTCTACTCTTGGCTGGTGAGTTAAGGGAACAAGTAACCCAAGCCTTTGGGTGAATGGGAATGTAACGGACCAGCCAGTAACTTGACTTGACGCGACCAGATCCTATCGGTTCACGACCTGTACATCCTAAGTACAAAACGCAATTTTTAAATTTCGCTTTGACTTTTGACTTCTCGTTGCTGCCAATTTTAAATCTTTTGGTGATATTAGTCCGTAAGAAAATGAACATTCACAAAAAGAACTCTCGTTATATATCATTTGCCTTATCTAATCTAAACTTATTCATAAATGGACCTTTGTCTGTGTGTATATCCGTTACCTATAGACTCCGAAACGGTTGAATCGATTTTCTTGAAAATTTACACAGTTGTACTATAAACGTCTGCGAGTGTTCTTAGCTAGGTTTTGTGTCGAGGTACTCCCGATAAATATCGATAATCGAAAAAATCGGGTTAAAGAAGTGGTCCGATTTTAATCAAATTTGATACACTCATAGACAAAGACATAAGAAACGATATTCAGAAGTTTCAAGGTTGCATTTCTTACAATAGTGCAGAAAATATATATATATATATATGGCAATGTTTGTGTCTGTTTATCTGCCTGTATGTCTGTATTTTTTTTATTTATTTATTTTATTTTTTTTTTCAGCCCTTTTATTTTAGTTTTTGCTTCGGGTTTGGCTCTAAGTATGTATAATTGTAGTTCTTAGTCTCAGCCATGATACCATTTACCCAGAGGACTTATTTAACCTTCAAAATTCAGTTTACGACGAAAAAACTTATTTGATATCGATACATCGATACCAGGAAATCAAAATTTGACTTACATTCATTCATTTTTCTTTCAATCTACGGTTTCGCTTTAACTGGAAACAACTATTGCTTTTTAGTCTATCGTGCCAACGTCCAAAATGTCTGAGCTCCAGGACCATGGATTAGTTTTAAAGCTTTCATTACACCCGAGCAACGCCGGGCTATACTGCTAGTTGAACATAAATATAAATTTTGTAAAGCTACATGACTTGTTCTCTAAAATCGCTGCAAGTGAATCAGTAGTTCGCTATCAAGGTATTTGGCTGAGTAAGCCCGTTGCTAATAATTTCGCAGGAAGTATTTAGCAAGAACGAATTTGATTGAAGTGATGAGAGAAAAATCAATCGATGATATTGTCAGTCAGTTCGGCTAGCCGATCGATCAGTGCCTGCATACGCGGAGAGAAAACGTCTTTTCACAAGTTTTGTACAATCGGAGACGAATTCATAGTTCAAACTGCATTCCTTGTATCTCTTTCGACGTGATGTAATGGTTAGCAAGCTTGTCTCGCTATTACAACTCAGTAATGAGGTCGATCTTCACTGGGTACGCCATACTTTCAACCTTGCACCACACCTAAGCAGCGCTTAGAACATAAACCCTTTCTCTGTCATCCCATATCTTTTTTAGTCAAGTGATATATATATGTGTGTGTGTGTATAAACAGATTTATTTTAATAACAACTTTGTCAATCAGTTGATGAGTATTTTTAAATCATTGGAAGTAATTTTTTTTTTTTTTGTTAATCTTCTCAAATTAATCCTTTGAGATTTTGGTTAATCCTCGAGACTTTAACTAATCACCAGACTTTCTTAGCACGACTCTCGCGATGTAACGGTCAATTAGTTGGACTTGTAGATCAGTATTAATGGGTTGGATTCTCACTGGGTGCCCGCATGCAGATGACCTTGTGAGAGAAGACTAAGCTAAGCTTAATAAAGCTTTCTGTTGAGAAAATCAACATGACTTATGGTAAACCGTTTGCCTTTATTAATACATTGATAACCAAAGAGAAACTACTCATTGTTTCCAAGCGACTGTGTGTGTGTTTCTGGAATCTCCATTTTACTTACCTGGGAAATGGTTGTATTTATTTTATTGATGCTTTCTATCCGTTTTTTCCGTCTTACTCCCTTTCTCTTTACTATTGTCTCAGTCTCTGTTTTTCTCTTCATGCGTGGGTACGGCTATAAAGAAATGCACTCATTTTCTCTTATTTCTTCTCTTGTAGATTACAACTTCAAATAAACATTTTAGTAGAGTCTGTAAGCCTTAAAAACGCGATTAAATGTCCTGAACTAAACTGTTCTCTTCAAATCTTCAATATATTATCCAAACTCTTTGAACTCCTTAGTTTAAGAAACTGACAAAATTCAAATTCTAGAAGGATTCTAAAGCGATTAAAGGTAAAAACTTACTAGTACTTAGTGTTACTTACAAAGTGTGGCTTATTTTTTTTACATAAGGCCATTTTATATATATTATATATATATATATATGCGTTTGTTAATAAGTTTTGAGATAGAGCAGAATTATTGAATAAATAGTAAGACAAGTAATGAAAGATTGAAATGTAAGGAGAATTGGGAACACTTAAAACTAGCGACATGTAAAGTTTCTTATAAGATAAATCAAAAACAAGGTAAAAAGGGCACAGTAGGCTATATTTATATTTCTTCATTTTTCATCTATGAAATAAATGTCTGTTTGTATATTTAGACCAAAACTTGTGCAGGTAACAAATATTGACGGAGATAGGAGAGATAATTCGAAGATACAAAGAAGTCAAAGGCGTGAAATAAATAATAATGTTAACTTCCAACACTAGTGTCAAACAAATTTATATTTCAAAAGATTAGCATGATAAAATGCTAAATAAATATTGGAAGATTGTATCACGCCAATCTTGCAAGTAGGGAAGGCTTACCTGTCTAAGGATTTAGTCTTTTTTTGATCTGTCAAGTTTTTTTCGTGACTTGTCAGTAATTTCTAAAAATCTCTCTAGTATGAATAGAAAAACGGAAAGTCTTAATTTCTATCAACTATCTTTGCTCCTTAAGAACCCGAGTCCTTCTGAATGCGAGAAACAAGACTTAAGTGTAATGTGGACGCTAGGTTTGAATTTCGGTGCCAGGACGTTGGGTTGAATTTATACGTCTGTATGAACGAAAAGCTACGTGGACTCTGGCGCCAATAAGCTGACAAGCAAGAACGTCCGGGGAGAAGGGCGCTTCACGAGATCTGAGGCAGTAGCAGACTGAATTAGGTACAAGTGAAAGAGGCAATTGCAAGACAACAACGACGAAGAAAAAGAGGGAAAACAGCAACAAGCGAAATCAATTTCACTTTAAATAATATTTTAATTTTAAAATTACTTAATCTTAAAACAATTTAATTTTGATTTTAAAATTTTTTAAAATCAATTTTTAAAAAATTCAATTTTACTTTTAATTAAAATTAAGTAAAATCTACAAAGCCTTAAATGACAGGCATGATCAGTTCATGCTTCATGGAGATCAGTAAACGTCATCAATTGACGACTGAAACCATTTCAAACGATACGATCAGCGTTCATTCATGATTCTCTAGTCTAATGTCTAACAACTCGAGGTTTCATTAACTTACGTCATTTCCCGGAGTATTCACCTGCAAATAAAACTGCAGGAACCCACCGAGAGACATGCATGCAGACTTCTCGAAGAGAAAAGTGGCAAAAATGGAGTCAACTTGGTACAAACAATACATTGTACATGGAAACATACTGATAGAAAGTATTCAATTTACGAAACTTACATTAGGATGCGCGTTGTGGTGGAGTGGATATCGGCTTGGAACGAGAAATCGGGGAGCCGAGTTCGAATTCCAGTTGAATTGCATTCACTCTACGCGCAAATACCCTTGGGAAAGGTATTAATCCGTCTCTTCCTTCCAGTTATGGGTTAAATAACAGGACAGATTGGGTTCTATAGCCTTGGCTGGCAACCAGTCTACCGCAGAAAGCAATGGCAACCTACTGCGGGATAATGTTCTGCCCAGTCAGTCATGTCTCTTTCGAGACATGATCGCTTAAGCGTGTTTCACGTATGGCACTTAAATGACTAATATTTGTTCTGTTTAACTTGTGATAATGTGCGTTGTGGTGTAGTGGATATTGGTGCGGAACGAGAACTCGGTGAGCCGAGTTCGAATTTCAGTTGAATTCGTTGCATTTACTTACGCACAAATACCTCTGGAAAAAGTATGAATCCACCGCTTCTCTATCCAGCTATGGGTTAAACGGTAGGATATATTGGGTTTTGTAGTCCTTGTTAGCAACCAGTCTACCGCAAAAGGTAATGACAACCTACTGCGGGAAAATTTTCTGCCCAGTCAGTCATGTCTCTTTCGAGATATGACATTTAACTAACTGACCTTGTGTTCACTAAAATATGTAATTAAACATGCAACACATTTCACACAAGAAAACTAATTATGTTAATTATAAACTTATTAATTTTAAACATGAAACACATTTTCGATCAAAAATGTTTACATAAACATTAAAGCATACTTACAAAATATTCATAAACCGATAACAGGCAAAGTGCTTACATATTAAAAAAACATGAATTAAACCGGACATAATAAAAGAATCACCAATTAAACTGCACAATACAAAACAAAATACCAACAAGAAAGTTTGTATTATTAATCATTATAATTTAAGTACATACCGTCAAAATATCTAGCGATACCATATGACTTTTAAAGTCAGGAATAAATAAATTTATATAATTCTGGGGCCGATTTCTTAGTAAAAAAAGGTATAAAAATCATGAAGTCCGCCCATAACCAAAAAGACTCAGAAATGCCACGACTGTTCATGTCACTCCAGCTGATATTAAAGATCCCATTCACGCCCACACGCAAAAGCAACGCTCAACTCAGCATCATTGACCAACCTACAAAAACTACGTTTTCTTTATTTTTATAATCTAAAAGTTAGAATATCATTGACAAATAGTTTTGCATATAAGGCGAAAATAAAGATTCTTTTTCTCTTCAGGATATTGTCAATCATAACTCTCCATGATCTTTGTAACTTCTAGTAAATTCAGTCTTTTTGCTATCTCTCCTAAACCCTGTCCAATTACTTAATCTCTCTAGGCAGGCTATGTGTTGTCTTGCTTTGTCCCTCTTACCTAAAATGTCTCTTTGAGTATAAAATTTTCCAAGCCCTCTTTCTTCATTATGTGCCTGATTAATGTTAACTGTCTCTTCTTGATATTAATTATAAGTATCTTTTTTGTTTTCATTTTCTCTAAAACTTCGTTGTTGCTCACAGGTTTGGTCCATGTTATTTTTCAATATCCATCAGTAGAGCTGTTGTGCTGCATTCATTACCAGATAGAACTGATATCAGATGACAGTTCAGTACTCTTTTCTTGGTTTCTAACGAATTTTTTTAAACGTATACAACATTTAAAAAAAATGATTGTTTTCGGTTTTACTCATTTAGCGTGGACTTTCGTAGTTTTTTCCCTGACAACTAAGGGTTAAATCTTTCGATAATGATGCCGTAAACTTTAGGGAGTTGATCACAAAATCTGTCCGTTAACCGTAACTTCTGTTTTGAGTCATTAGACATCTAACGATTGAACAACTTGATTTCTGATTATCTTAACTAATCCGTCGGGATTTGACTGTAATAATGCTTTTGGATTAATTTGGATTTGTTTTCATTATCGAGAATGTAAACAATGGGACTTGTTTTTCAAGTTCTGTAGCCTTATATCTGATATTTGTTAATATAATATTGTTATGGTAAATGAAGTAATGAAAACTATACTAGTAGCAAACAGTTTTAGTTGTAACAATAACTCATTATGAAGTAGAGGTGACGAGGTTGCTATTACTATTTTGCGTTTGATTTATTGTTTTATTGGGAGAGGAGTATTAATATGGATGTCGGTGTAGAGTAGTGGTTATTTGTGTGGAAAGTGAGAATGGGGTGTTTAATCCAAATTCGTTTTAGCATAGATACTTTAAAGGCATGGAACCATCTTTCCCTTCTCCAGATAACTGTTCCTTGCAGAACAACCAATCTAGAAAAACAACTTTGAATACAAAATCTGTTGAGCTCAAAGACACCTACTTGCTACGGAAACCCCAGCAGCACCTAGTGTAGTGAGGCTATGGGTCTATATCACGCATGGCAGTCTACAGATTTAACATGCATACCATTTTTTAAAGATTTATGAAAGCCAAATTATTTCATAGACTCGACTTAATTATAAAATCAAATAACTACATTAATTTTGAGGGTGAGGTAAGCAATATTTTATAAATGCCAGAATTAATATCGTGTTTTTTGTTAGTTTGGATAAACTAGTAAAAAATGAAAACCTGATTTTTTTTTTAAGAACTTCACATCAAGTTATTGGCACGTTGAAAGCAGAAAAGGGGAGATAACCATTTAAATTCACTTCTACAATTATTTTTATAGCATTTTCCAAAGTTTAAAACTGGCGTAGGTCGATATTTTCACAATTTCTACAGGCAGATTTGAGTTTTCTGAACATAATTTTAAAAAAGTCAATACTTGAATAAATATTGACTGTGAAATATAAATCATTATAATAATAATGTAAAAAAATATTCGGAAAATTTGACCATCAAAAAATTAATTACCCGAACATCTAATTTCTATCCCTAACCCCGCCGAAAAAGTAGCCCGTTGATAATAGATGCAGTAAGTCTACAAAGAGTTGTCAAAATTCTTTATTTTCGGTTCATTCTGTTAAAAATGGCTTTCTTTTGTTATTTCTTTTAAGCTGATTTGTTATTTCAGTTGTAGCCGTTTTCAAAAACTGTCTTTTCGGTAGAAATATACTTAATTTCGTTTCCCTGAATACTCAAATACGGATTAAAAAAAAAAAATTTTTTTTTTTAGATTGTGGATTTGCAGTTTGACTAAACAAATGACAAATTGACATCATTTACAGATATAGAACAAGAAAGAATATCCTTCTCATTGTGATTGTTGTAAATTAACTTCATCTTTTAGTTAAGTCAGCAAATAGATACCCATTCCTCCAAACAATCAATGCCAAGAAATTATTTAATTCGTGGTGGTCATTTTCAGTTTTTTTCTCTTCCTTTAAAAATGTTCATTTGTGCGCCATATATATCTTCCGTGTAAACCATTTTCTGTAGCAAAATTTATATTCGTGCTATTTCAAATCAAAAAGAAAACTTAAAGAAAGAAAAAAAATTTCACTAACTTTTCTGAAAACTAATTTTACTACCGCAATTTAGAAATTAACTGCGTTGTCTCTGTCGCAGTTAATGGTGCAATTCATAGAACCTCTTTTCTTTATTTCATCTTTTTTAGTACCACAAATGGTTAATTTATTTCTTTTTCTAATTTCAGACAAGTATTACATTACACTTGACAAACGGTACGGCAACATGAATGATTCCTACGTGTACACACAAAGTTTGTGAGTATTTTTTATTTCTTAATCCACTCAAATTTATATTCAGCGAAAGAATGTCTCATTTAAAAAGTAGCATAAACTGAGATCTATAAGAACATATTTACTGGCTTTTCCATTATTTTCTCTCTATCGGAATTGATTCATAATTTCTTGTGGTCAAAACAGAAACGACTGCGTATAAATCGGAAACGTGTAACTGTAATCACGTAGGTTATTTTAAATCTCGTAGTTATTTTACGTTATTGAAATCTCGTACGTTATTTTATGATTTTGTTATTCACATTATTTTACTTTTTTTTTTTTACTTTATTTTACGTTATTTTAAAGCTCTTACGTTATATTACGTTATTTTGCTTTATTTCCCTTATTTTGTTATTTTGCGTTTTTTGTTTTTTACTATTCATTCAATATCTTAACGTAGCCAAGCAGAAATGCATAAAAACAATTAAAAAAGAGAATTAGGACTTGTAACTAATTCCAAATAAACCTATAGTCACGTACAGGTTTTTCATGGCTCTTGAAATAATTCAGCGATCATAATTTTTTATTTTTTTAAATTTTTATCATAATTTTCCTAGTGACGAGACGAAATAACTTGGAGTTAGGACGTTTGAACGAATGAGTAATTTAATGATATTAAAAAAAATAATTTTCACTAATTGATAATTTATTAATTTTCAGATTGAACCTTGTCGAAGTGATTCTAAATATCTACACATTTTATTTGGTAAGTCAATATAGATTTTTTCTGTGGGCATAGTTTACAGAAAATTGTCTTTAGCATGGGTTGCCAAATGTTACTAGATGGGTTACCAGATGTTACTAGATCGGTTACCAGATAATACCAGGTTAGTTAACAGATGTTGCTAGATGGGCTACTGGATATGCTATGCTCATCTTTTTGCGATCAGTTCGTATCATTAAAAATGAGGGAACTTATTTTGCTTTGCTAATTAGTGCTTTTTATATTGTCCAATTTTCCAAATATTTAAATATTGCTTTAAAATGTGAAATTTATTTTAAATTTGTATCTTTTAGTACTGAGAAATAAGAGAAAAAATTTTAAACTTCTTAGATACTATAAATTAATATCCATTTATAAATGAGTTTATAAATTTGAAAGTTCTACAAATGTTTTATAAGATATTATTTCAGTATAATAGTCGTGAAATATCAACAATTGAAATGGTCAAAAAATAAATGGATGTTGAGTATTTGTTACATGCGTAGTGGCGTAATGGATATGAGAAATTAGTTCCAAGTCGAACTCGGCTCTCCAGTCGAGTTCATTTCATTGACTTGGAAAAAGTACTAATCCATCTCTTCTCCCACTAGCTATGGGTTGAATAGCAGGACACATTGGGTTCTATAGCATTGGCTGGCAAGCAGTCTATTGTAGAAATTAATGACAACCTATTGCATGAAAATCTTCTGCCTAGTCAGTTTCGAAAAAGACATTATCACCCAAACGTATAAAACGTATGGCTGACTGATTTGTTACGAAGAGTGACAGTCAATGGGAAGTAATCCAGTCAATAGTGTTATTAATAGTTATTTCCCTGGATAAAGATCAGTTATTTCCCCTTGTATTACGAAAATTATTTCCCTTATCTATCTTGCTCTCTTTATATATATATATATATATATATATACACACACACACACACACACACACACACACACACACACACACACACATACACGGCAGAAATTTTTAATTTATTCAAATTTGTTTAAATACCAACGAAATTTCCTTGATAATTCTTTTAATATTCAGTTAGACTTTTGACTTTCAATATTTTTTCATTTGTAATTTCTGATGTTAGTTTCTTTCACAACATCTTGCTAATATACAAGGTGTTAAAATAGCTGTTTATTATTGGACATTTAATAAAAATAAACCAATTTGATCACTGAGGTAATTTTGTCGGCTTCGGTAACTACAAGTGAAAATATGCAGTTTTCTAAGGAGGCTATTTGAAATGTTAGACCGCAAACTATGTACTTAATTGCACAGGAATCTGTATATTTGTTTCCCTGTAAAATACTCAATATTGGTTATAAACATCTGCCTAGTTTGTCAGTCTTTGCTTTTGTATTCTCTTTGACAGAACAAGATCAACAGTCGACACACAGTTCCTCTGGCATTCACAGTGACAGTGATGACTTTCTGGAAGACGGTTCTATATTTCCTGATGTTCGCAGAGCCATGCGGCGATACTTTGTACCGGGAGGGCAACTCCGCTATTGCTGAATTTTTTCTCGTCATCATACCAAATGGCGTCTGGATTGTACTTCCACTTTTGGTGCTGGTATGTCTTTGGAACCGAATCATACCAAAAGAGAAGATCCTCGATTGAACACACACACACACACACACACACACACACACACACACACACACACACACACACACACACACACACACACACTGTTGGTCTAATCTCCTTCTTTATGACCAAATATATATATTTTAAAAGGGATTGGGTCAATAATCTTTCAGTACCCTTTTGTATGATATACAGACTCTAAAGTTTTTATTTTTGTGACAAAATTTTTCAAAAAACACAGTAAATCTGTCAGTTGCTACTTTTTAATTCCTTTTTTTCCTGAATCCTGAAGATATTCTATCTTCCATACACCGGCTAATATTTGACCTAGAAGGAGAGCTTTCATTTCTTATGCGTGCAAAACCTACCAAAGTCGAACTGAATTAATGCTGACATCAGAAATGATCGACAGTCTTAAATATTGGGCAGAAAATTTTAATTTATTGAAATTTGGTTAAATACTAATGAAATTTCCTTGATTATTCTTTTTTTAGACTTTTGCTTTTCAATATTTTTTTCTTCTGTAATTTCTGATGTTTGTTTATTTCGCAACAGCTTGGTTATATACAAGGTGTTAAAATACCTGGGCATTTAATAACAAATTTTATCACTGAGGTAATCTTGTGTGCTACGGTAGCCTCTTAACTGCAATCCCATTCGGGATTACTATATTCTTTTTGCGAATTATCTAAAGTTAGATTTATTATCTAGTGTGAACATGTACATAATTCAGAATATTTTGACTTTAATAGTGGCTTGAGTTGCAGGCTGAAGATATAATTCAAAATTTCATCCACCCCTAAAACATACAACAAACAAAACAAGTGATTGCCACTATATTTACACTAAGCTACTTTCTGTATTTTTGCAGTTGTTCTATGCAGTAACAATACCAACGCTTACAATATTCTCAATTTTATTAAAAAAAACTGTAGTAAACGTACTTTGCAAACAATGCGTAAAAAGTCTTTTTTTTTTTTTTTTTTTTTTTTTTTTTTTTAAAATAAAGGAAGCTAAAGAATTCGGCCAAAAAGTTCGAATATTGGAAACTTGTAACAAGTGCACGTTGTGCTCCATTTTTGCCTGGTTAATACCAGAATTTGGGAACTGTAAGTCAAAAAGGAGAAAGCAAATCTTGATGTCCAATTCATGTTCTATCTCCTGTTTAATTTTGGGTTTGTAAATCTGTGATACATATGTGGAGTAAATCTTTCGAATTATAAAAGTAATTTTATAAAAAGAAATATTTCTTTCCTCGTCTGGGTTACTATATTAATGTTAATTGCATAAGATTTATACTTTTGTACACTTTTTTTTCAAATCAGTTTACTTTATTCAGTTAAAGATGTGAAAGTTTTCAAGCTAAAAGCAAAAGCTTTCAAATTCGCCACATGCCATACAGCGTTGCAATTAGCTGAACAAATGAGTGCATGTAATTTTCACACACTGTTCTTGTTCCCTCCAACAGTCAGTACATAAAGTTTGTAAAATATGCGATACTGCCGAGGGAAGGATTCAGATAATTTTTGTGTGTGCATGAGCGCGTGTTGGAATTGTATTTATAACGAAAATGAACAAATAAATTGAATATTTCCCAACTGACGTAAGTAAAAAAAAAAAAAAAAATGAGCGGAAGTTTTTGTAGACGTGTTTGTTCTCCTCTTTCGCTGATTCAGTTGTAGTTTTATAAAATTTTCTTGAATTATTTTTTGTAACGTTTCAAGAATCCGCGCATGCGTGATAGGTATGTCATTTTATGTGATTGAATAACATTACAGATTTAAAAAAAAATTATAACAAAATGCGTAATCAATCAACCAGCAATAACAAACTGGACTTTTCTACACAAATGAATTTATAAGATATGATTTTCATTTTTTTTCTCATTGTATATAAAATTTCATATAATTTGAGTGTGAATGTTATATATGAGTGCATGAAATGAAAGCAAATTGATCTGTTCATATAAATATGTATCATTTTGTAACGTTAATGCTAAATAAAATATTACATTTTCTTTGCTACTCTGCCACTTCTTGTTTTGTCTTTGAGTATTTTGATGCATTCCCACTTGACGCAGAACACTAAGCCATATATCTAAATATCATTTTGCACTGAAACGACGCATTTAAAGGTGGGCACCCACTTGCATGTAAAGAGTAGGAAATATTGTTAAGTTCCCTTGCACTTGGCATGTCACGAGTATCAGAAAGCAGACTCCATTCACCTCGAGTCTAATGGAGAAGTATGGTCTGGGGAAAGTGGAACGCGCATACTCCGGGTTAAGTCGCTCTCGATTATACGTCGTTTGACAAAAAATATATGGAAAAATAAAAATAAAGTTTAAGCCATTTTATTTGACTTTACGTCTGTTCACCACAAATACTGAAGTCGTAGTATCACTAGAAAAAAGTTAAAAGCACATCAAATTATGTTACTCTACAATAAATAAAAATAAAAGTATAAAAATGCATACATCTACAGTAAATGTTATCATCATAAATCCTAGAGAAAGTAATATGAAAACATCTGTAATCCTCGAAGAAAAGAACACAGTTCAAGGAGCTCTCGACCAGTTTCTTATTAAAAAGCGACAACGGTTAGAATCAGCTGTTGATGCTGACGATCCACAGCTATTTTCGTCCACGATGTAAATAAACAAACAGAATGTAAATATTGGTAAATTTAACAAAACTAGTTGATTTTCTATCACGAAACCATTTTAATGACTGTATTTGTTATTTAACCTTACAAAATCGTTTTTTTATAAATTAGAGCAAGCCAATTTCACAAATAAGAGTACACGATGTACTGTAAAGATCGCCAAATCTACATTTACAAGTATGTACGTATATGTATTCGTAAATTTAGATTATTTTTTTTTCTGTATTATATTAAAAAAATATTTATTTATAAGCGTGTTGTATCGCGGAATAAAGAAATACGCAGTGAAATATAAACTACTTCATTACAACCAAGAGATATATACAATATTTACATTCTCTCGTAGTAGTAGGTGTTACTTCACTAAATCCGTGATAATGACAACTCCTCGTGCTAAACGTACATTGTCTTTTATACACCCGGACGACCGTAAGTCACATGGTACGAGCCACGACACAACAAAGCGTAAAATAGATTCTTATTAACCATATATCATTAAAAATCCGTTTAAAAATAAATACCTGGTGCTCTGGTTAAATACATGTTATTAAAATGTTCATATTGTTTCATGGCCAGCGTATCCTCCTCTATTTGAAAGATTGGCGTAACAGTCTTCCAAAGCCCATTATATCTCGCATTTGTCTACACATCAATGAATTGTTTTTAATTTCTTCCCTTCGGTCTGTATTTAAGTCGGAAATATTTTCTTCCTTCTGACTCCTGTCTCTGTGAATAAAAGTTATATATGTCGATCAGCCATAAATATAAGAAATACACATACTAATGTCTGAACGGTGATAATGTTGACAATTTTGAAGAAAGGTAGCATAAATCAGTTTGATGAATAAAAGACGACAAAAAGATATTTATTTAACGTAAAATACAAATTCTTAACTGTAACTACGATCACGAAACAAAACTTTGTAATTAGTTTGACTAAAAAGTTATTGAACATCTATAATCTTTCAATGTGGGAGAGAGAAAGTAGAGTTAGGAGATAAGATAAAAGGGTACTGCTCTTGCTTTGGTTAAAGAGACAGGACAACGAATTGCATACCCACAAAAATAGATCAAAACGACTGAAAACAATTTGGAAAAACCCAGACCAAGGCAAATTTCACAAGTCGGTGTGAAAATTAAAATTCTGGATTCTGATTGGATAGGAAATACCAAATTGATCTGAGCACTGTCAAATTTTCTTAACACCTAGAAAATAGATATGCTGTTTGAACCAGTCACATGGCTAGATTCCACTACTTAACCACGTCGCTTGACCGGTCAGATCAGTCAGTCAAATGGGAGCAAGAATTAGACGACATGCTAAACTGTAACAAAAAGAAATTTCAAGACGCCGGCCCTGTCATGCCTCGTCGATATACATTCGTTCTTCCTCCTTCTAATTTTCCTTTCTTCGTCTTCATTCACATGCCGTCAAAGAAAACATTAACAGCAACAACAGCAAGACATCATTCAACTGACTCCTAAAAACTAACGTCTGATAAGCACTATCTCCTTTATTTCTTGACTTTTTTTTTCACTCTCTTGCCGGCACAAAAAAAGGAAAGGAACATGGACTTTATTAGTAGCCTGATTAATCTTTTTACATACACGCTATCATCAACCATAAGCTATATTCATTTAACTACTTACATTTTCTCTTTGAATATTTAACGCATAAAAATTAAGTACATTTTTCTATTTGAACATTTTCTTCTTACATTCATGTTATACTATTCAATAAATACAATTCCACTTATTTTACAAACAAAAAACTTTTATTTTTCCAATCATTCATTCAACCTGATGATACCTTTAAATGCGGGGATTGTCGGTTATGTTTGGAAGTGGCCTTGTACAAGGCATGGCCCACGCACCCTACATATTTTTATTAATTTGAAAATTGAAATATATATTTAGAACCGGAAGGCTGCGGGGAGCCTTTGCGTGGTATTTTCATTTAAGTCATTTGATCTTTTTATTTGAAGCAGTTAACTTCCGCTTATTTTACAAGTATGTTTAATTGCTCGATTTTAGTAAATTTATGCATATTAATATAAATTTATCTTGTATAGAAAATAAAGCTTAGAATATGAATAGACGATGATTGGAGAACAAAATGTGTCTTTGATTTGTAATGCTAAATTTTCGAATCGATGCTGTATTTGAGACAATGGCAATTATTTGCGTTCCCACCAGTTTTTTTTTTATTGTCGAATTGCATTTTCGTTCACGCCACAATTGCCAGATTGAGGTAGCAAATAGGAAGACTGAGCTGAATTTGAAAGCCAAGTGATATTTAATTTTGAATTGACTTTCTTTTCATCAGTAAACAATGTTCGTTCAGTTAATTTTAAAAGCAGCCTGGGAATTTAGTAGCATATAGCTTTCTAATAAAACCAGATCAAGTAACATGTCAATCATTCTGGCAATCCTAGTTCACGTCAAGTGTTCACATATAATAAGCAGACTTCAAGTTTTGTGCGAAAAGGATGTCATTGCATAACCTTACTACACAGCTTGGCTCAATTTTGATTTGTGACAGAAATTGACCAAATGAATAAATAGAATTAAAAAATAATATAAATTATTGTTTAAACAAAACTTTTTTTTTGATTAATAGTGAAATTATAAAAGAATTCTTTTCATTTTTTTAAAGATTTGTTATAATTTATAAAGTTTCAAAAATATTTTTAAAATACTTAAAAGATTTGTTGGGGTTAGTTTATAAACTTATTAAGTGAAGATTACATTTATTAATCGAAAATTAAAAAGTTTAATGCTAATCGTCGTGCCTTCGTATTTTTAAAACAATTTAAATAGTTTTTTTGTGTATTTGTATTTTTTTGTAGAGTAATTTCTACGTGTAGATTAATAGGTCAGGGTTTTTATTCCCTTACACGAAAAAAATTGTACAATTGTGATCGCCATACCCTTATCTTATCTGTCAATCTATCAGCACATTTCAAATATGGTGGAAAGGTTAAAAAAACTTCAACTCTGTGTTTAAGGAATAGTTTTATTCTACATTTTATGCTATAAATAAGTAAAACTTGTGTAAAGCATATTAATTTAACATTAAATTCGTTAATTTTCCAAAAATAATGTGTCACAGATGTATATTATATTACACTTTTGCAAGATTTTTAAAACCATGAATTAACTTTGTTTACAAATGTGTCGATCGCTCAAAAATGGCCAAAAAATAGAAAGATTTTAAAAAATTGAAAAGTTTTAGATTCCAATCAATATAATTTCTGTTTGAAATACACCAGAATATTACTGAAAATAGTAAATTTAATCATTTAGCTTTCAATTAAAACTAAAATAAAAGTTTCAAGAAAGCTTTTTTTATTTTTAAAAATTCAATTTAAAAGTTAGTTTTCTATATGGAAGTATCTTTAAATTATTTCATTTTATCCATTGGTAGACATATTCTGGATTCATGGATTATTGATTTATAGAAAAGGGCAGAAGTAATGTAATGTTTTAATTGTGTGTCTGTAGTTGGTAGTAATGCTATTAATGTTTTCAAAGTACTTCCTCCTGAAAAGGTTGTTCTTTTTTAATTAAACTAGTATTAGATAAATCAAAATCGCGTCCTACATTGTTTCGATGTAATGTTTGGACACGAAAAGAAGAAGGTAGGCTGAACCAGTATATTGGAATAACAGAACATATAGAGAAAGTAAGAGTGTTATTAGTCAACAGTTAGAGGTGTCCGTCCGAACTGTCAAGTTACATTGCACCTCGACTGCATCATCGTCACTTAGGCGTTTCGCAGGTTAGTATTTATGAAGGAGGAAGAGTTCATTCCAATGTAGATAGGGCACCATAACAATAAGGAATATTTACAGTGTTACATTATTCCGAATCGTTTTTATTCGATTCATGAGATTGTAAAATCGACGTGTTTTGAGCAAGTTCAGTTAAAATTGTAGACTTCAATTTCTTTCGGCAACGTAAGAAGAACAGTGCACTTACCGTAGGTAGGAAACAAGAATTTAAAAAAAAAGAAAGAAAAAATATGATACTCAATGCACAGGAATATGTGGTCTGTTGAAAAGTAGTTAAGTTATCCTGTATATTGAGTATCATATTTGTGCATTTTGTTTTTAAAAAACAAAACAAATAAAATGAAGTATGATTTATTAACCACGGTGAACAGAAATATATTTCTAAATATTTCTAAATCGGAATGAAAAGTAAAAAATTATTATCTTATCTGTCTTTAAAATTCGAATGTAAGACAGATGTACATAACAGGTAAGTACAGATATTTTTCGTATAATTTACATAACACAAACTTTGATAAAGTTCTCAGTTGACCCACTACCTAAACCTTGAGTAAATGACTCTACATCAGATTTTAGTTTGGTTTCTTGATAGGGTTAAAAACATTTCAGAACTCGCTCGGTTTTAGGAATTGTTTCATTGCATCGCGAGTTAAATGCTGATAAAAAAAACCAAAAAAAAAACCCAACTAAACTAACATAAAACAAGCAATTAATACTCTTATTTATTTCCAAGAAAAATTCTAAATTTGATTACATTATAACATTTAAAAAAATAAATTATCCAGCAGTAGGTTCTCATTAATTTCTGCGTTAGACTGGTTGCCAACCAATGCAAGAGAACCAAATCCATATATGGAGGGTGAAGTGACTGATTCATATCTTTATCAAGGGTAATTGTGCGTAAGTGAATGCAACGAATTCAACTAGAATTCGAATTTCTCGTTTCGAGCCGATATTCACTGCACCCTGCCGAACATTCATCCATAATGTTTTTGTTTAACGCTAACGTCAATGTTTTTCAAAATATCGTATATCAGAAATTTGAATCAGATTTGGTCTTTTATTTATTCTTCAACGAATGTGTTAACTTATAGTTTGAAAGAAAGTCGCTTAAAAAGAAAAAGAAAAGAAGAAAAAATATTAATCTGCATATTATTTTTCTCGAATTAAAAGGCCTAGAATAAACATGGCAGTTCCCACTTATTTACGAAAAGCTTTGGGGTGAGAAGAAGAAACGAAAAACAAAACAAAACAAAACAAAACAAAAAGAAAAAAAACAAAAAGAAAAAAAAAACAAAAAGAAAAAACGAAAAACAAACAAAAACGGACAAGCCAAAACAAAGAAACAAATAACACCAAGTTCTGTGTCTGTGTCTCTGGTGCTATGGTGCGGTACCCATCACAAAAAAGAAACCTATATTAATTTCTTTGCACTTACTTCGAAGAAACTCGTAATGCCATTCGATATAAAATACTACTTAGTTATCAAAAGACAAATCATTAAAAGCAACTTGACGACAATGTACTTATCGCTTTATTTTCACTAATCAAATTTTGTGCACTTGTTGTTGAAAGGTGGCTCTAACCAGTTTTCTTAACATTTCTAAAGCTCGCAATTTGATTGATTAATTCTCTTCATGAAAATGTTACTGCACGAGACGCAATTTTCCAGCCGAGGCGAGTTGATCTACTTTGAAAAGTATTTAAACCCTAGATTTCGTCTCATCAATCAGTGAGTATCCAATAGCTACTAGAATCCACATCAGGTCAAGCTTCGCCCAGTAAAACGCGCCAACTCACTCAATGAAACTGCCAAGCTGAAAGCAACAAACTTTTCAATCAAACTAAATATTCTTCAAGAAACTTTTCTTCACACTAAATATCTTTCCACGAACTTTTAATCATTCAAAACATCTACTTAACTATACAATCTAATTACATCTTGAACATTTAACAAGAAAATATATTTTTAAAAACAATTATCTTTTCTGCAGAAACCTATACAAAATACAGTCTAAGCGAGACAACTCCTATTTCATACATTAAACATTTTTTACCCTGAATCACGTCTGTGAAATTTGTAAATATATAATTTTAATTTCCTCTTATATTGCTTGCAACTGGTTTATTTATCATCATGTTTGTATATTTGTTGAATACAGTTTTATTATTTGTTATTATAAAATTGCAACTTTTTGAGAGAATTCTTCGGGCGAAACTGTAAAAACAATCTTCACTTAAGTGATTTGTAAACCGACTAAAAAAGTATACAACGCTGATCGTTCATAAATATTTTGATTTTTCAAGATGAAATTGTCGCTAAAACTTGACCCCAAACTAACAGCACGAATTGAATATCTAGTCAGCAGTAAAAGAAAATTCAACTTATTTTTCATTTTTAGGCTTCCGTAGCTTAAAATGATGGACCGACTTTTTTGATAGGGATTAACCAACAAGCTCCCAGAAAATTTCCACATTGTCCTTTTTTAAAATAGTATGAATTTGAGAAAAGTATTTTTTAAAATCATTTGACTCCAACCAAGGCGAAAAAACAACTAGGACGCAAGAGTGTGAGGGAATATGAGAAAAATCACTATTAAGAAGATGGGACAATAAAAGAATAAGAAATAAGAAGACAAGATAACGATCGACATTGCATTTCAATTTTTGAAGATCAATGTTGACTGGGAAGCAAGGAGGTGGAAGAGAATTCCATAAGCGGGAAATGCAATTGAAGAAACTCCTAGCATAGAACTTACGGTTACCTCTAGCCAGTTCACCTTTAAATAGATAAGACTTTGCCGCCAATCTAGTACTGTGCTTAAGTTCATCAGAACAATTACCATGAAAATATTTATAAAAAAGCACAGGGAAGCCATGTCACGGCGGTGCGAAAATGACTGAATCCAAGATGCTAGATCAAGACCAATGATATTGCAGATTCTTCTTTTAATTTTATCAAGAATTTCTAAATATATCGCAAGAGCACCAGACCAGACGTGACATAACCTTACTTTTTTATGCAAAATGTAGATTTTTTTTCAGGGGATCTTTTCCGAGCTGAACAAAGATACGCCAATTGTATGATCTCTTTAATTTATAAGCCTGTTTATACTCAAGAAACTGACCAGAGTTATAGTTAACGTGACTGAAATTATGAATAATTTTTAAATTAACTTTCTTAATTAATTTTCTATTTTTAGCTGAATACTTTCCATGTTGAATTGCCTGTTCACTTCGGAAATTAGAGATCAGTCGCATAATCATTACAGAACTCAGAATAATTCCAAAGACTGTGAAAATGAAGACGTTAAAAGATCATAAAAAGAACTACGATAGAATTAAATATAAGGCAAGAATTCTTCGAAGAATACTGCAGACTTGAAGATGCATGTTTTCTCTCGTTAACTAAACAAGAAAAATGTGTTTGATGAGAAGAAAATATAAGGGAAACAATTTAAAGCAAAGGGGCGTAACTTTTATAATGTAAGGGAAGTAACTTTTCGGAATGCGAATGATTGCCGTTATGTGTAAAGAACACTTGATCTCATCGCTTCGACGAGTTAATATTAATTTGTAGTAATTGCCAAGCTTTTTATTAATTAAGAAAACTGATTTTACAGGTATTAAATGAAATAACAACAACAATAAAGAATCTTTGAGTTATAACTGATATACTTTATTTCAACAAAAAATAATATTGATTTCAAATAAAATTAATAATGATTATTTATGTATTTATTATTCACCAAACCCAAGAGGTACTCAAAGTAGAGGTTTATTAAGTAATAGTGGGGGTTATGTGCTGTATATTATAAGGACATGTAGGAATGATAACTGTTGATCGAATACTTGGAAATGTAAAGACTGTCGCGAATGGGGAAGTATCTCCTTGGAAGTTTGTTGCAAAACATAGCAGTTCTAGCGAAGGAACTATCGTACCAAGTGAACACGATGGTGAATGAAGATAAATCCACCTTGCGTATATGACATGATGAGTCCTGTAAATGCCTCAACTGGTGGTTCTAAGAGATGTAGCTCGTCTGAACATTTCACACGTAAAGAAATTATGTTTGTCATTCATTCCGTTTCTAACTAGCATTTGGAATTAGGCAAGATATCACATTTAAAACAGCATACCTTCCTGTTGCATTTTTTAAATTCTTAGTCACAAAGAAAATAATTACTGACCCGACCATCAAAACCTTTATATTACAGCAAGATTACTTTTTATTTTACGGAATTATTGCCGTTATATCTTCAAAAAAGCCACATGGGGCTTGTAAATTGTTGCTGTAATAACGAAATCTATATATATTTTATAATAATAATTAAAATAATAATGAAAATAAAAAATATTAAATCAGTATAATGTGGCATTTTGTGACAACAAAAAATGCAAACAAATATGTGAATAATTTCCTGGTAGTTGTAAGATATATATGACGAATGGCGAAAAAATAACGGCGAAAAAAAATGGCGGAACTTATTACATTTTGCAGAACTTATTTAAATTTCTCGACGTGTAATGACTACAATTACATTTTCTTTTCTCTGGTTGCATATTACCTTATTTGTTTTATTATATGATGAAAAAAAATTGTGTCTTGGAGTCTCTGCTTGTGGCTTAGAAACAACTTTGTACAAATCAAATGCAAACACGCAATAATAATAATAAGTGATAGTAGGTGCAATTGGAATGATAAAAAATGGAACAAAACAACACATTGAAAGAATCCCTGGAAACCCCAGCTTAAGAGATATACAAAAAATTGTCTTATTAAGTACAGCCCACACACTAAGGAAAACTTTATCTATGTAACGCTAGGGATGATAGGGAAGATAGAAAAACATGAAATGGGGCCATAACAACACGCCACGACCTGCCTTAGGTCTCCCCGCAGACTTGGTTGGTAGTGAGACCAAAGCAGAAATCGAAATATGATGAAAAATGACATAATAATAATAATTACAAGTGGATGAAGAATTGCAAATAAACCATAATACAACTATTGCAGGGACAAAGAATTTAAAAAAGAAACTACATGGAAATACTATGGACCAAATTCAGAAACGATGGCAAAATAAGCTTCTTCATGGTCAATACTCTGCCGGTACCAAACAAGCTAATGTAGACAAACCTCATATCAGTCAGTGGTTACACAGTGCAGGGTTAAAACTTGAAACCAAAAGTTTTTTTTCTTGTTACGCAGGATCCATGCTTGCTAACTAGAAAATACCAAGCACATACTGAAAAAAACCTGTGTTTACCAAAAATGCAGATTTTGTGATAAATATCAAAAAACAATAAACAATCTTGTATTAGCTTGCAAACTGTTAGCATCCACTGAATATAAAACTCTGCATAGTAGAGTGGGACAATATCTGCACTTGAAAATATGCAACTTTTTCGGGAAGAAAACTGCAAGAAGCTGGTATGAACATCACCCAGATACGGTTACAAATAGAGAACTTGTAATAATCTTATTGGACTTTACAATGCATACAGAGAGAACAGTCATCGTGATCAAAGAAAACAAGAACAGAAAGTGCTCTGTTATTGATATGGCAGTCTCTGCAGATTGTGATGTATCTTTGAAGATCTTCAAAAAAGAAGATAATAAAAGCATCTTGAAGCAGAAATCTAAAAAAAAGTGGCACATGATGACATCAATAATTCCGGACATCCGGATTGATTGGAAAAAGGTTTCGATAGACTCACTGAAGGAATTCCCGGTAGCCATGTTTTAAAGAAATACAATTATTATTGTGTAATTATTACTTTCTTGCCAGAGAGTAATTTTAAGTGCCTAATTACAAAGTCCTCTCAGCGGTCTATGAGTAAAAAAAGACGAGTTAGCTATGAACATTTGGGACGTTTCGTTTAGATGGAAAGGGTTTTGCGGATAATATGTGCACGTCCGCACCAAGTAATCTTTTGTAGCTCTGAGATACTGATATGGCCAGGAATTTTATTCGCATGATTTTCATTACCCTTTTTTATCATACTCATTGTCCCCATCACAACAGCGATTATAGCAATTTTAAGTTTCCATACTTTTATTATATTTTGCTTTCTGTTCTATATGATGACTTACTGAGACATCAAGACTCCAATTATTACAAGCATAACAGTAGTTTTAAGGGACCACATATTTGATCATTTTTAAGTTAAAGTACCTTATATTTACTCAATTCGTCATATTTTTAAGACATGTACTTTTATCTTATGGCATTTTTTGTTAGTAATATTTAATTCATATGTCAGGTTTTTATTATTTTAGTATTTTTCCAAGGTTGAATTTTAATGTCTGCGGACATTAAATGGATAGCGGACCGATACCGGCAACCTTAGGCATCATGCAAGTTTTCTTTGACTTCATCATGTTCCATATTATTTCTGCCGTTCTCAAGAAGCTTTTTTCTATGACAGTTTTACTGGGCAATTAGAGCCAATCTTCTTTTAATCATGTCTCTATTCTGTCAGCTACCGCACAAGGTGCTCCATTGACATCTGGTATGATATCAATCTTCTTCAACATCCAAAGTCTTGCAAGTTCAAACTTCAATATGTCTTAGTTGATTACTTTCTTTTCTTCTTTTTGTTCTATCGTTGTGTAACGAGGACACCATAGCCCAATGAGTAACGCTTCTTTTTTTCTATTTTATGTGCCACTAATATGTTCCGTCTGTTGTGATCCAATTTCTTATTTGCTTCTATTGACAAATCCCACAAACCCTTGCATGTTTCTAAATCAAGGGCCTTGTTAGGTTTATGGTTGTAATGTTTCTTCTCTCATTGAAAACCGTACGATTTCCAAAAAATGATTTTGGAAACCTGATTATATCCCCACCTTTTATACTAATTCTAAGCTAAACGTGCATAGTCATTCACAAAGTGTACTATGCCTTACATTCATTATTATTAATAGTGGTAATAAAAATAACTACTATTTTATTATTAATGCATTTCCATTCTCTTTGGAGATCTCTAGCTGCGGATTGCGTAACAACAGGTTCCTTCAAATCTACACTATTTTTTATTACTCTGTTTTCAGCAATGCCGTTTTCAGAATAAAGATTTGATTCCATTTCCGGTTTCCAATGCCGACTCCAGTGTATGTAGCTCTTGCCAAGTGTATGTAACCCTTGCCATGTGTATGTAGCCTTTGCCATATGTATGTAGCCCTTGCCAAGTGTATGTAGCCCTTGCCAAGTGTATGTAGCCCTTGCCATGTGTATGTAGCCTTTGCCAAGTGTATGCAGCCCTTGCCAAGTGTATGTAACCCTTGCCAAGTGTATGTAGCCCTTGCCATGTGTATGTAGCCCTTGCCATGTGTATGTAGCCTTTGCCATATGTATGTAGCCCTTGCCAAGTGTATGTAGCCCTTGCCAAGTGTATGTAACCCTTGCCATGTGTATGTAGCCTTTGCCATATGTATGTAGCCCTTGCCATATGTATGTAGCTCTTGCCAAGTGTATGTAGCCCTTGCCAAGTGTAACTAAACTCATAAAAATAATTCTAAATTTCGTATTCCATATTTTTCTCAGCTTTCGCGAAAAGTCCGCGTATTTCTCGAATTTATCATATTCTGTATGTTAACTCCCTGCCATAAGCATGTCTACGATCTTTTGGCAAATTTCTTTTTCCTTTTTCACGATTATCATTCCAAGTGTTCTTGATTTTATGAGGTTGCCAATCTGCTTGGCAAAACCCTAAAATGTCTTGTGATGTTGTTGAAGAAAACAGTCTCTAGTTTACGTTGATGACAATTGTCGACATGGCCGAACTCAAGTTGCCTGCACAGCTTCCATTGTATAACAGTTGCCACCCTATTATGTTTAAAATTCATTTTGGAGCAGAGGAAATATTTTTTAAATGCTTTTAGAATTGAAGTGTATGGTTTTATTCATGGAACCTTCACACAAATGTCATGAGATTCTTTATGTGAAAAATAAGCAAAATCAAGAAACTAATTTAAAACAGTACAGGCATGAACACAATTGATTTAAAGGTTTTACACTTTTCATTTTAATATAAATAATTTAAATGAATGCAATTTAAATTAATCATATTTAAATGGAAAGAATTAAACGAGTTTTCTTTTTGTTTTTCGAGTTCAGAATATTTTGTATTTAATAAATATATCAGGGGTAAACTCTGATGTTCTTGTAAAATACTTTTTGCTATAGTTACTCAACGTGATATCTGCCATTTATTTTTTCATCTATTTAAATTATGCTGTATACAAAATTTATCAATACAGAGTGTGAAGAAAAGATTTAGTTAGCTTAGCTTTATTTTGTAGAAGGCCATAGTATTTAAACACTCAATGAGGACCAAATTCACTTGACAAACAAGTGAATTGCAAAACGATCTTGTTAACCATCGTCCTACTGTAAGACCCGTCTCAGTACTTAGTAAGTTTTGCTTCAGGATAAAAAATCACAACCTGGTTGGATGGTAGCATCAAATCAACATTTGGAACCGCAGGCTCAGGCCTAACCTGCAATACTGGACCAAACAGGGCCAACGGCCGGTCTTGTGAAGTACGTCGGTCTAGTGGGTTCAGGATACGGTGTTACACATAGACGTAAAAAGGTTAGGGTCTTTCGAACATGGACTTTTAGGGTTCTAGCCTTTCGAACATGATCATCGGCAGAGTTAGGGTTATGATGTGCGTTGTGATACAGTGGATCTCGGCTTGGAATGAGAAATCGGAGAGTCGAGTTCGAATCTAGTTGAATTTGTTGCATTCACGTACGCGCAAATACCCTTGGAAAAAGTATCAATCCATATCATCTTCCTTCAGCTATGGGTTAAATAGCAGAGAAGATTGGATTCTATAGCTTTTTTGGCAACCAGTCTACCGCAGAAAATAATGGTAACCTAGTGCAGGAAAAATCTTCTGTCCAGTCAATCATGTCTCATTCGAGACATGATTGATCAAGCGTGTATCACGAATGACACTTAACTAACCGAAGTGAATAAAATGATGTGAAGTTACATCAGGAATTGCGTTATCAAGGCAAGTTCGAGCCAACCAGAATAGGTGATTACTACTAGAATAGAGCACAGGGAGAACTGGATTCATGCCTCTCCAAAGGTCAGTCAGTTGAGTGCCATACGTGATACACGCTTGGGCGATCATGTCTCGACAGAGACATGACTGACTGGGCAGAAGATTATCCCGCAGTAGGTTGCCATTGCTTTCTGCGGTAGACTAGTTGCCAACCAAGGCTATAGAACCCAATCTGTCCTGTTATTTAACCCATAACTGGAAGGAATAGGCGGATTAATATCTTTCCCAAGGGTATTTGCGCGTAAGTGAATGCAATGAATTCAGCTGGAATTCGAACTCGGCTCCCCGATTTCTCGTTCCGAGCCGATATCCAATGCACCACAACGCACATAAATCGAAATCTTAACCGAAATACATATGACGTTTCTAGTTTTCATTATTGCGTTTTTAAGAGACTTGGAAAATAATTCTTAAGTAGCACCTCGTATTCTTCATTCCAGCAAATAGTAGGCCGTTTGTCTTTAGACAGGATTTACTTTTGCATCATTAGTTATTCTTCATACTTTTACGTATAGATTATTTCATGATTTATATCATATTACAGTTTCAAATCCCTTGCGTACATATACCATATTAAATATAAATACATCAACTTTTATTGTAAATAGCTATTACTATTTTAGGTATAGTTTCGGTAAACAGAGTAAGTATGAGTTTTGATAAATGGGAAGAACGAAAGTGATGAATAGATC
Source organism: Ascarosepion bandense (assembly GCA_037127315.1). Taxonomy (NCBI): domain Eukaryota; kingdom Metazoa; phylum Mollusca; class Cephalopoda; order Sepiida; family Sepiidae; genus Ascarosepion; species Ascarosepion bandense. The sequence continues at coordinate 6,070,917 of JBBBDQ010000663.1, read as the reverse complement.
CTGACTTGTTGAAAGGAAGCATTAAACTAAAAGTGGCTTCTTGACCCGACCGAGAATTTTCCAACTTCTCTCCTATCAGCTAAGAAAAAGAACAACAAGAGAACAACAAACAAAAGCAAATAAAACAATAATTAGAAATTATCAATTTTTATATATTATACTTACCTTTGCTTTTACCCAAGTCTGGGGCACCCATTCATTGTTGAACTCGCGGCACATGAATAATTGTCAGCTAGAGAAGCCGTAATTTTGAGCTGAAATGAAAAGTCAGTAATATTTTATCATAAAATCCGAAGAGCAACTTAATTAATAACAAAGCATCGCTGTCAGCGTCTCCCTCGATTTCGCATCCATTAAATCTTCGGAAATAATTACTGAGTCGAAATCAAATATTTTGATGACGGGGAAACTTTCTGTTTAACTTCTTTTTATGAAAGAGTAAGTTGTAATTCATTTTACATTCATTTTGCTTGTAAATATCCGCGGGTCTAAGAAAGAAAAGAAACCAGCACACAATTCTATTGGAGTTCAGTGGAACATTACGAGGTTGAAGTCCCATTGCTCTAAAGATAGAAATAATATGACGAAAATTGAATTTAAATTTAGATATTTAATATGGAAATTTTCTAATTTTAATTGGAAATCATGAAATAATCTAACATAGGTCTAAATCAGTCCTTGAATTTTCGAAGTATAGGAAAATATATAGTTTATTTTTTATCTAATATTCATATCTATATAGTGTCTACTTAAATATCATATCATAAAGTGTCTACTTAAATAAAATTCACTCAGAAATGTTGCAAAGATTCAGATGAATCTTTGATACCAGAAAATAATAAAAATTGATTGGATCAGTATCCGGAACAACTCTTAGAAGAACAAATCATTAAAAGTATAAAACCAACGACTAAGGAAAGACATCATCATCATCATTATCTGTTCTATGACTGTCTCTGGTTGTAGTATCGGAGAGTAGCTGAAGACTAGATCAGATATCTTCAACTACCTAAATTCAGAGCCGAAGAGATTATTTATTCGTGTGTAGCAGGTTTTGGTCAAATAGAACCGCCGGAGCCTATGTCTCTATAAAGACAATGTTCTTCAACTTGGAGGCTTGCCTTTTTCATTGACGCGTAACCGTTAATTCCATCGAGTGAACCTTTCATTCTAGCCATTGCACTTGGAAGCCTACCACCAAGCGATGTCATGTTATTACCATACTGGCTGCACCATTGCTATCAAACTTCCATCTAACCCATTGTGCTAGAAGGTCGTTGATTCTACAAGAATTCATCTTTTGTCGGGTATTTTTAAAAAATCCTCTTTGATGTTTAACCACCTTTCTCACCAGAAAAAGAAACAAAACTGAACCATTTTAGTCACCGATGACCCGATCATGTGGATTACATGGCACTAGTAACACACGTAAAGTGACCTGACATGACTAGAAGGATAATTCTTCTTTCAAAACTAGAATATAGTTGTCGAGACTATGATCTAGACTCAAGTTGAAATAAAAATAAAACATATCTATTTGTGTCGTTCGTTAAAACAGGAGGTTGGTGTCATTGACCAGTTTTTCCGCGCTTCAGGTGAGACTCATTAGATGCAACCTAATTCATATCGGAGGTTTTCTCGAAAATTATTTAGTAAAAAGATAAGAATAACCACCATTCCAGATGGTTACAAAATTGTAGAATGGTGAGTTGACAGTCGTTACAGTTGTTACTGAAACACTGGAAGCGACTCTGAAGAGTCAGGCAAAAAGAGTTAAAGAGTTGAAAATCAGAAGAGTTGGAATTATTTAAAACAAAGGCATTATTGAAACGGCGAACTATTCAGAAGATAACTAAAGCATTGAGGGAACTTTTCACTTAGTCTCCAGTGTAAGCCACCAATTACTAATTGTCAGGATCGTGTCTAAAATAATTGGCGTTTTTTGGAATCGTGCCCAAAAGACTAAAAACGATATTAGAAAGATTTAGGCTTTCCTGATTTTGTTAATGGGGTCAGTAATAATACTTACTGAAGTTTTGGGGGAAATTGATTTTACGCTGACTCAATTTACAACCACCTGGTGCGAGCATGCAAACGCGTAAATATATAAATGTTGTCAGTAATATCCATTTAAACTTTTTTGGAAAAACTTTAGAAAGATACAGTATCGGATTTACGTAACGTCTGGATTGAATTTAGAGTCTATCAGAAAACTTGACACAAGAAGAGCCGACCTATGGTTAATCCACTATGTACAAGGCTCCCCTTAAGAGATACTAAAGTAAGTTTTATACGTGGTGCCATATGACCTAAAAGCCCCGAGAGGTAACCTAGATCAGGGATTCTTAACGTAAGGTTCATTGGCCTCCTATTGAGTCCGTGAGGATCAGATAAAAATTAACATTTATATTTGCTATACAACACTTGTCCCAAAACAATAGTTTTCTATTGAAACGAATAAAAGAAATTGCATCCTGTCACTGGATGAAAGAAAACGCATCCAGTCATAAATTACAGTGCCGGCTGCTAGGCGTCTCTTGCTTTTGCATCCGTGTCTGCCATTGTTTAAATGGTAAGCGTAGACATGAGCGTGTGTCATCATTCTCTGTATGACCACCATATTTCGCCACTCCAAGAGAGCAAATGATAATTCTCATTTGCTACGGTTTATTACAGCTTGATCATCTTTTCATATACTGGTGAGAATTAATTGACCACAAATTCTTTAAAGCGTGGCTGGTTGAATAGTGCGTGTGCATGAAGATGCGGTATGGAGAAATGCACATTAGCAGTGCTGTGGATAGCAAATCTGACTGAGTATCTGCTTGTCTCTTTATCTGTCTACAAAGAGCTAGTTCTTATAGGGCTCCGTGATTTAAGGGGTTCGTGACTCAAAAATGGTTAAGAACCATTATCATAAAAGGTGATTTAAAAGCCACCAAGTGCAGAACAGGGCCTTCAAGAATGTCGGTAAGGTTCACCAACATAAACAAAAAATTAAACCAGGCTGAAGTTAAAACATGCTCACATAAGTCAACCGGAAAAGAGGAAGTTAATAAATGCCCTCGCAAGAAAAAAGATTGAGCGTTCAAAGAAAGACTCGAAACCATATACCCTTGATTCAGCCGACATTAATTTGACGGGAGTCCTGAAGTTAATATATATTTTATTACGTATGGAAATTGAGTCACTTTTTTGTCAGACATTGTTAATCTCGTAATGAATATGGGTGATTTATTTCAGTAGGGGTCACTATAAACTTTTTATTAATTTAACTGATTTTGCTTCTAGTCCATTTTTAAAATAGTTAATCAGTGGAAATTATCTAACATTTGTTATTTTGTATTGATCTATTTTTCCTTTACTAAAAATGATAAAAAAACTGATTAATGGTAAGAGAAAGGAAACTAAAGCTGTTGTTTCAATTAATTTGCAAAAGTGGGTATATTTCTTATTAAAATTCATTATCCTTGTAGTGTTAGATAAAAACATTTAGTATACAGGTAAAATTTTTTTTTAATAACATACATTATACGCAACTTTTTTTCATTCGTACGAATTGTAAGCATGAAATCGTCATTGTTATTTTCATGAAGATTCATGTTAATTCTTTATATTATTTTATTTCTTTTGGTTTGATAACAATAGAAGTAAACAAAACAATATTTGTAATAACATCAGCTTTAACTTATACTAGTAGCAATCATTATATGCTAGGCCTGCTATTGGCAGTTTAAGCTCGCCAACGTTTTTGATTGTCTTATATTACGGATAACAGATAAAATGTACCTAGATGTTGGGTCTCGTCTTATCTATAAGTTGCCTTATACGTGGACATATACAGTAGTTGTCAGCGAAAAAAAAAAAAAAATAGAACGAGATTTGAGCTACATATTGTGGTATCAAAATCAAGCTGGTAGAGAAATCTAACTACCTCGGTAGCTTTATAACAAAGGATCGAAAGTGTGATACAGAAATCCGAAAATATCATAGGGCTAGTAAAAGATATCTTTCAGAAGAAAAGAAAAGAATTAAGAGACTGGAAAAATGCCCATAGATTGGAAAATGCACATAGAAGCAAAGAAAAGAGTGCAATTCTATCTAATATCCGATCTTCTATATAATGTTGAACGATTTCTTCACAGACGAAGAAGTGACTTGAGGCGTCAGAGAGGCCGGGTCTACTGATGAATACCGAAAATACCATAGACAGAACATGCAACTTTAAAGTAAAATAGAAACTACAAAGAGTGTGATACTCACAACCATTTGATATTTGAATATACTTTCTGGGGTACATTATGAGGAAAGAGAGCTTGGAGAATGAAACATTGTCAGGACGGAACTAAGGCAAACGAAGCAAAAAGAAACAGTGAGTATCGGATAACAAAAAGGAATGGTAAAGGGTCCGAAATTACTTAGATCAGTAAGACAAGAAGACGTGGAGAGCATCCTAACGACATATCTCATATCCTAACGACCCATGGTACACGAAAAAGATCAATAGTAATCATAGTGGTGTTATAATTTGTATTAATTACAGTTATACTAATACGTATACTCACTTTCTTATCAAAGTTTCGCTCGCTGCTACTCTTTTCAGCTGTTTATCTATTCAAGTTAACGTCAAAGCATGTGCTGTTATATTAGCTGTTTGTTTTCAAGGTAGAGACATAATTCAACAGATTTTGTATAGATTGAACCGTCGAAATTACAAATTTAAGAGAGTTTGCTTTTCCAATGAGAACTTGAGAATTTACATTACTTCTTCTTTCGTTAAATATTGATGATCTTAAAACTGAATGCATGATCATCAGCAAAAGGTGCAACCCAAAATGCCAAATACAGGTGGGTGATACCAGAATCAAGCAAGTACAAAAAATGAAATACCTAGGAAGTATTCTAACAGGAGATGGAAAGTGCGACACAGAGATCCGAAGGCGAATTGGCATGGCAAAGGACGCGTTCCAGAAGCTGAGTAAAGTACTAACACACAGGAAAATTTCACTAGAAACAAAGAAAGTGTGCTGGATTGCTATGTGATGTCAGTTCTTCAATACGGCAGTGAATGATGAACAATATCATCGAAAATGAGGACAAAACTGGAAGCAGCGGAAATGTGGTTCTACTGAAGGATGCTGCGGATATCGTGGACTGAGCATGCAAGCAACGATGAGGTATTGGAAAGAATGGCAACAAAAAGGAAATTAATACTGAGCATCAGGAAGAGACAACTGAAGTTCCTGGGACATGCAATAAGGAAGGAGAGCTTGGAGAACCTGATATTGACAGGCCAGATAGAAGGAAAGAGAGACAGATGAAGGCAGCGGATAACATATTTGCAGGGCCTGAGCAGGTGGATGACGGAACGGGGGTTGCCTGGAGTAACAGGAACAAACATACTAAGAGCCACAAGGGATAGGGAGACGTGGAGAACCATGATCGCCTACGTCCTGAAGGGACAGAGCACATAGAAGAAGAAGATATTTTGTTGTGTCATTAATAATACAGGAAAAGACTTCGAATAAAGAAAAAAAATGGATGAAATTGGAAAAGATGGCTTGCGTACTACTATACTATTAATATTTTTTAGAAGAGTCAATTTCAGGTCCTCCCATGTCTGACCTATGATGTTTTTTTTGAGAATTTTCGATTGCAGTGTAAAAAGGTGTTGTGATTTTTCACGATTTCACTTCATGCGCTTTATTTTGATTAATTAATTGATTTGGCATTAGGCCATCTGGGATAAGGTTGGAGTTAATCCAGTTTTGGTGACAAGGTGTTTAATTGTTTGTTCCAGTGACAGATTATTCGACCCCAGATTGGTTCCTTTCTGAGGAATGTAACTCTTGTGGATCTGATCTGGAATGTGTTTTTGTTTGTAAACGTTGAGATTTCTTTTGCGTTTTATACTTATCCACTAAGGAAAAATTTTCTTTAAGATACGATTATTATTATTATTATTATTATTATTATTATTATTGTGGCTGTTATTTGTATATGTTACATAATTCAACTTAAATACGACAGCAAAATAAATACGGGAGATTGGAAGTTTTAAAGAGTGTGGAACCACTTTTTAATTGCTGTTGTTTCCGGGTTCACCTTGACTCAGGGTAGTAGCATCTGTGAGGGTCCCAGTTATGAGCAAATAGTGAACCCCAGAGCAAAACACTATGAAAGGATAAAATACATTTTTATAGTAAAAATATCAGCAATGCAGTTTCATATAAAGATTTACCAACAATACACGTATACTAATAAATTGTAGTGACTTCACCCAAATCCGTTTAAAATACTACCAAATAACCAACCAAAATGGACTTTTTCATGACATAAATTTATATAATATCTAACAATAAATTAAATCAAGTGTATTCCAAAAATATAACTACCACATAAAAAACACATATTGCCGCCTAACTAACATGTATAGACACAAAAGCTGAGTATCATCTACCATGTACTCAATTGTGAAAGCAGAACAACATTAAATTTCAGCATTAAAATCTCATAAGAAGTTGATGATATGCCGTTAAACACAAATTAATCAGTGAATGAAAATAATTACATTATAACATCGTTTACTTTTGGAACAACCAGATCTTCAAAAACAATATTATTCCGATGCTGCGAAATCTCTTTTAAATAAAAGTTTAAGACAGAAAGGGTGCTAAAAGATGTATTTGGACTGTTAGGGAAACTATATCAATTTGGGAATTATGTTAGAGTAATCAAAAACTAATTCTGGAAGCAAATTACCTGCACACACACAAAGAACATGAATTTAGTAGTTACAGCAAAATATAAGGAAGAGCAAGACAAGGATGTATTTCTCAGTGGCGTTATTCAACCACGACAGCGACGCTATACTAAGGGAGCTGAACATCCTATCCATATTTATTATCGGTGAGAGTAATCTTAACAATATTAGAAGTGCAGATGAAACTGTTGATGGTGGATAAAGAAGGGGAAAATACGGAATCACCTAGACAAGGTGATAAAGATGACTGAAAACAGGACAGAATGTATGGTTGTGAACAAAAGAAAAAGCCAAATATGTATTGGCGACGACAATAGTAAAAAATTACAGAAGATTAAATATCTTGAAAAAATTTAAACCGCGGATAGAAAATGCGACACCAAGATCCGAACTTGCATTAGAATAGGAAATAATGCATTTGCAAGGTTCAGCAAAATACAAAGAAACAGGAAAGTTTCGTTGGAAACAAAAAAAAAACAAAACAAAAAAACAAAAAAAAAAAGGTAGTGCCGAATTGCTATGTGCTATCAATCCGCTTTTATCGCATTGAATGCTGGACAATCACACCACAGATAAAGAGGAAACTAGAGACATGATTAATGTGGTTCTACAGAAGGATGCTAAGAATTCCATGGACGGAGCGCGTATGCAACGGAAAAAGTCATACAGAAAATGGAAACAAAAAAGTACACTTTTACCTAAAATCAGAAAAAAAAGTTGCTTGGTTGCATAATGGGGAAGGTTAGTGTTGCCGTGGATATCGGCTCGGAACGACAAATCGAGGAGCCTAGTTCAAATTCCAGTCGAGCTATTGCATTGACTTACGCGTAAATACTATTGGAAAGAGTATTAATCCGTCTCTTCCCTCCAGTTATGGGTTAAATAACAGTACATATTGAGTTCTATGGCCTCCGCTGGCAACCATTCTATCGCAGAAAATATTGGCAACCTACTGCGGTATAATTTTCTGCTCAGTCAGTCGTGTTTCTTTCGGGATATGATCGATAAAGCGTATATCATGTATGGCAATTAACTGATTGCTTGAGACTCAAAGAATCTGATATTCACAAGACAAATTCGAAGGCAAAAAGGACAGGGAAGGCAGTCGGTCATCAGCCTGACGAGCTTGAGTGAATTGGTGGTAGAGTGGAGGTTGATAGATTTGTCAGAGGGATAATCGTAGCTTAGTCCTATAAAAGAGAGCAGGTTGTAGAGAGCCAGGATCTTCTACGCTCTGAAGAGACACGGTACATAGACGAAAAATATAAAGCTTTTAGTCAAAATTTGGATAAAACTATTGGTAATAACATAATTCAGGTTCTGTAATTCAACAAATTTAATGTCTGGTATTACTAAACGATGCTGCTTCTCAAATTACGTATATATATATATATATATATATATATATATATACTACGTAAAAATATATATTACGTAATATATATATATATATATATATATATATATATGTGTGTGTGTGTGTGTGTGTGCGTGTGTGTGTGCGTGTGTGTGTGTGAATGTAAGAAAGAGAGAATAAATGCATGTGCGTGTTATTATACACATACATACACACAGATATGTATATATATATATATATATATATATATATATATATATATATATATAAATATGTCCATTTAGAGAATGTATCTCTAACAACCTCAATAATATCTACATCGGACACACCACAAATTCACTCTCACGGCGTCTGACGTTGCACTTAAATAAAAATTCAAATATATTCCGTCATTTAGAACAACACGGTTATCAACGCACACTTCTGAGAAAAACGCTTGTTGATAACACGTACATATTCAAACAAGAAAATAATAAGCAGAAACTAAAAATCCTCGAAGCAATCTACATTAAACAATTTAAACCTGGTTTGAATACAATCAATTTCGATATTTCCAATAACGTACTCAAATGTCTGTAATCAGACCAGGGACCACAACACCACTATTTTGTCACTGTCTTCGGCCATCCGCCACGGTAGGGATGGACTTATATTTTCAATTCAATTATCTTTATTGTTAATAGCTTAAATGTTCAATGTTTACTGTGTGTTAATATTTACTCTTTGATAATGGCTTATGTGAGCCGAAAGCTTAGACCCGATAAAAAATTCAACAAATACTGTGATTTTTTGTTGTCTTTCACGACATCACCATCAAGTATATCAGACGGTATGAACGGATCCTACACAAAATTAATAGACAAAACTTGTCTATATTATTCAATGAAACCTGCATTAAATATATATATATATATATATATATATATGTGTGTGTGTGTGTGTGTGTGTGTGTGTGTGTGCATAATATAGTTAGCATGCATTTATTCTCTTTCTCACATTTGCACACATACACATACAGGCAAGAACACACACACATACACATATATTTCTTAGGAGCAGTACAAACAAATGACTTGACAGTCCACAGTTTATAGTGTTTTGCTTATTTGAAGAGTGCTCAATACTTAGTAGAACAATATTTATATTAATATCTTTATTATATGTGTTTATAATAAAACATTTGACTGCAACATAAGAGTTGTCTTTCTGCACTACTTATTAGTACCTTATTAAGGTATATATATATATATATATATATATATATATATATATACCTTAATAAGGTATACATATATATATATATATATATATATATATATATATATATATATATATATATGCTTGATTATTTAATTACTTAGTTTTTGGTCATAAAAAATTAGACCAGTAGACAGTTGTATTAAAAAGTGTTCAATGCAATTATATCGTAGAACTTTTGAATATTTTTTATTTGTAAACGAGTTATAACGTGACCTAAGTTTTTACCATGTGGTATCTTCAGGTGGTTTGCAATAAGTGATTTTACGATTTTTTTAAGAAAGCTCACGTAAAGAGGATTCTTTTGAACGTTCACGAATTTGGGAATTGGTAAATGAGCAATTTTTAAAATTAGAAGAAATTGTAATGTTTTCATCCATGGTTGTATGAACCTAATAAGTATTTTATGGTATGGTTACACACACTCCCTTTCCAACATTCAGCGCCTTGCTGAGCACAATCTTAGTAGTATTTGTATTACAGTCCGGGAAGTCTGTAGACCTATCAATAGTATTGACTCTAAGAAAGTCACTGACACTGGCCAAATTCAATGGAATGTCTTTGTTCTTGAATTTTTCTCAGTTTCGTCGTTACGACCCTCTTCAGTGGTCTCCACGCCTTTAAAACGAGCTCCCTTGATGATCTCCTTGATATTGTGAAAGAAAAGGTAACACGTTGCCAGATCAGAGGAATGAGGAGGTCGTTATAGTAAGGTGATGTTTTTTCTCGGGCAGGGACTGCCTGATGCACTGGGTGTTGTGAGCAGGTGCATTGTCGTGGTGAAGCAATCACGGTTTGTTCTGTCACAACTCTGGCGCACAGAGCAAAACAAACACTACAGGGTCTCTTTGTAATCTTGCTGACTGGTAGTCTGGCTCTGTGTCAAAAACCCACTGTGGACAATGTCTCTCATATCGAAGAACCTGATCAGTTTTCTTATTTTTCAGACAGACTACGTTGACGTATTAAATTACGATATTAATGGCGATCAAATAAGATTCTTAAATTTAGTTTCAAACAGCCATCTCCAAAATTCATTTTATCCGTTAAAAAGAAAACAAGATTCTCTATAAATTGACTAATTCTTAACGGCTTCTCAACCTTTTTGCAGGTTATTTAAGGCCAGAAAAAAATTTACATTTTAAGAAAATTTTCTATTTTTGTTATAATAAAGAGTTATTCATATAAGTCTTACTAATTAACGCATAGCTGGTGGTAAAGAGATGGATTCATACCTTTCCCAAGTGTATTTGCACGTAAGTGAACATAAAGAACCTAACTGGAATTGGAACTCGGCTCTGCGATTAGCGATTCCGAGCCGTTATTCATTGCCCTATCCGCACACACAAGCCTACAGCTCCTGGTACTTTTAAGCGGTCATTCATTTAGACACCGACCAGGCACAACGTGGCTTAACTTCGGTGGTTGTACGGGAATTGGAATTTCAACGTGATATGGCCGTAAGCCATCTGTGTCAATCCTTTCAGCAATTATAAAATTAAAACATCAATCAACATGCATTCAAATCAATTGGGAATTGGGGAAATTATTATTGACTAACTTTTGTTTTATTCGTTGAAGTACAATAAAAATATTTTTCGGGAAAAAGATATTAGGAAAGTATATATATATATATATATATATATATATATATATATATATATATATAGTCATCCGCAGACAGATCTGTTTCGCAGCTCATCAGTACGGTTAGACTCCGATTGCTTTTAACCCAGGATTGAAACGAGACCGAATCGGCGTCAGTCGGCGATTCTACAACTGTGCTATGGGCGTTCGGTAGAAGAAGGCAGACTTTTAGCATGGATATTGTCATTATACACGCCCAATAGCCAGAGTGCTCTAATTCATTAGTAAATGAGCGATGCGTGCATGCGAGAGTAGCTACTGTTTTTCAAAGTCTACCATTCTTCCAGAGTGCTCAATCAGGGTGTAAGAGCATATATATATACTAACCACGAAAAGTATATATACTATATATATGTTGTAGATTATTACAGCTTGTGAATAATTTCGTGAAGAGTATTTTTATGAAACAGCAAAAAAAAAAAAAAAAAAAGAAAAAAAGAGAATCCAAACTGACTTGCAAAAGAAAAATGGACATTGTTTTGATAAATATTTGTTTGTTGTCAAAGTTAAAAATACGGGCAAAATTCTCAATGCCAGGAAAATATTTCATTGTTTTGAAAACCAGCGTAGCCAATGTCGGATAATGTGGTCCTTGGAATTATGTAAACAATGTGTCTAGAGTTGAGATTAGTAACCAGACCGAGAAAGACACAGGGGAAAACCACGGACGAGCGAGGTCTCTGGCCCCCTTGATGCATGTGTGCTGTCACCTTCAAACGTATCTTCTACCCTGCGACATTTCATATGGTGTGCGAATAAATAATATGCTGTCTATATTTATTTATGTAAACGTGTTACGGTCGTTATTTTATTAAGTGAGAATATCGTCATTTTATCAGCATGGAAAAAAAAGGAAAGCGATTACATAAGAGAGAAGATAACAAATTTTGAGATTCAGTCGTCGAATTAATAATCGTTCTCTTGCTGTTAAACAACACATGGGTCATTTTGGTTTCCAGGCTATACAGAAGACGTCACTCTGGTATACATCTCTGGTACGTATAGCGAATTGATATAGAACATATATCGAACTTAATTGTTACATATATCGAATTGGAATTGATATATATATATATATATATATATATATATATATATATATATATATATATATATCGATTTGATATGGTACACACACACACACACACACACACACACACACACACACACACACATATATATATATATATATTTACGGAAATTACCCACTCCTTGAAAATGTTACAAGATTAACCGAAAGTGGCACTCGGGTCAATAATCCCTACGAACGGTTATTACACACATTTAGACTTTATGAAAAAAATTGTAAAAAGCCTAGAAAAGCTCAAATTCCTTTTCTATCGTATTCATTGTACCACCTATAAAAAAAGCACTGCTTCCCAAATATGAAATATCCATCCCCACACACACTCGCAGATATATATATATATATGTGTGTGTGTGTGTGTGTGTGTGTGTGTCTGTGTGTGTTATCTATGTGTGTGAATCTTTAGATCATGTTATTTATTTCCGTATTCGATTATTCTCTATTTCATTTTATTCCATAAAAATAGAGACGTTTCTTTAAATAATTCATATTTTATTTAGAAATGTAATTTTCTAAGATTTATAAATTTTATTTGAAATACACACTAACACATACTACATGCGCACACACACTCGCACACACACACACAAAGTCACACACCATAGTTCGTCATTATTGTATTATTTACGCACATGAATGAACGCGCACGCACACATATACATATACATATACACATATATTAAATAATATAAAAGTCTATCTCCCTACCAATGTGTCTTTCCCTTTTTCCTTTATGCACGCATACATACGTACACTTATATATATATATATATATATATATATGTGTGTGTGTGTGTGTGTGTGTGTGTGTGTGTGTGTGTGTGTGAGAGAGAGAGAGAGAGAGAGAGAGAGAGAGAGACAGGCAGACAGACAGACAGAGATCATTTTCCTTTTCGCTTATTTGCTCAATGTGATCCAGAGAAAAATTAAAATTGTTGGTTCGTATCTTAAAATCAAATTAAACGGAACTCACATTTATTGTAAAATCTGATCTGTCTTATGTTTGTAATTCTTAGAAATTTTATTGTTCCATTAATATAATAAATGGATTTCTTTTTATCATTATCGGTTTGTTTATTTGAAGTGATTAGTTTAAAATGTTGGTTAATATTCAAGAGAAAATTGCTCTAATTTTTATCTTCCGTTTTACCTCAATCAGTGTTACACAAATATATACTCACAAATATAAATGTCTGTATATTGGGTAACTTTTGTAACAATTCCCGCAAAAGACGTCCAACGTTACCATATCTGAGCAAGACAATGTAAGGCTAGAGAGCCAAATCCGCGCTGCTTATATGTGAGGGGATGGTTCAGGCGATGACATTAACGGAAATCGAGTCGTAGCCATCCTGTCTGCATGCAGAATGTGCATCACTTCGAAATGTAAGATTAATTCAAATTTTTTAATGCAAATCATTTTGATAGCAATGAATACGATCCACACTAATTGCCCAAAACATGTGTAATTGCACTAGATGAGATGAAGTTTTGAGCACACGCAAATAAATATATTCTGATAAGTTTATATATATAGATTTATATATTCTGTATACTTAGACAATAAATGTTTTTTTAAAGCAAATGCTATAAAAAACAACTGACATTTTGTATCGATAAATTTTAATAACTAATTTATCCAAGTTGCAAAGAATCCTTCTCAGACAAGGAGGAAATTCCATCGGAAATTGTCCGAAGTTCATCTCGCAAAAAGGTTGTGTTTTCATAAAGTGAATGATCATGCAATTTAAATTCTTGAAGTTTGTAGTTTGTGTTTATAAGGCTTAATTCGGCTTCGCTACAGTGAAATCATTCGTGGTCGAGCAGTGAAGATGCATGAAATCAATTTAAATGTTGTTAGGGGCACAGGTTCAAATCCTTTTAACAATATTTCTAAAAAATATTCAGGCCGGTAGAGTTATATATATATATCTTTTTGGTGGTTGTTGAGTTTTCCCTCTTAGCATCACTGCCGATAAATACTCACCACAACTGAACGTGAGCAATCCACAAGCTGTTTTGTTTAAGAAATACTCTGACCTAGTCTTCTAGTTTGTTTTTTGTCAAAGTCACTCACATGTTCCTCCTGTTCATAACTACAACAGCCAATACATCAAAATGTGGAGGTCATAAGTGTATTTGTAGATGTTATTTATTGTGCTATACGGATACTGTACACCTATGCATCCACACCTATTAACATTTACGCCAAGCTCTGCGTTAACTGAACTCGCTTGCGCATTCACGCAAATGCACAATTACTATAAGTTGCAGCATTTATTTCTCATTTATACTGCATCAAAAGGCATAAATATTCAGAGATACGCGCCAGACATCTCGACAGTCACACATCTATTCAAAAGTGACAGAATTTCTTGAGCGTGTATAAAGCAGCAACTATTTTATTTCCTGTCACTTTCTTTATATAATTTGGCAAAGATTTCGTCTGGTTTTCTAAATCGTCGCTGTTCGACTCTCTGCCATATCGAAAATAAAACAAGGTGGCGAGCAGACGAAGATTTGGTGTTAATTTTACTTGGTAAATTACTCTTTAATTTCAAGTAATCATTCTTTAACGATTGGCAAATTTTACATATGCAGATATTTATTAAGCTTAGTATGGTAGATAACTGTTTTATCTATCTATCTATCTATCTATCTATCTATCTATCTATCTATCTATCTATCTATCTATCTATCTATCTATCAACAAAGTTTCTGAAGGAAAATAGGTGAGGAAATTATAAGTAACAATATTAGTAGTCTTACTCCGCCCATGCACATTTGCCAATGTGTTACACTCGTTTATTTATGAAACCTAATAATGAATAAAGCATTTAGTTTCCTTTGTTGTTAATGCACGTAAATCACTGACCAATATCATTCCTATAGATCTTTATTCGCTTAATACGAAGTCCAAGAGTCACTCAAAGTTTGCTGAATGTAACTCTGTTTTATAGACGCACAAGTCTTTTGAGACATGCTTTGTGGTGCAGTGGGTATAGGCTTAGAACGAGAATTCAGAGAGCTGAGTTCGAATTCTAGTTAAATTCGTTGTATTAACTTCCGCATAATTGCCCTTGTGAAAGGTATTAATATGTCGCTTCCCTCCAGCTTTGGGGTAAATAGGAGAACATTAGAATGTCTGGCCTAGCTTGTCAATCAGTCATCCACAGAAAGTAATGGAAAATTTTTGGCATGAACGTCTAAGCGTGTATCACGTATAGCACTTAACTGACTAAAGTTTTTTGTAGATTATGAAGATATGCAGTATTCATAATCGTTGACCTGGACTTGAAGAATTTAATATTGGCCTTGGGCGGGGAGAATATCCTCGGGAGTCTTTTGGGAAATAGCTGTCCGAATGGGACTTCTGTTTTACCAATACGAATAGAATGTGGATAGTTCGACATTGTGTACATGGTGTGGTGAGTCTCACATGGAAAGGTCTGAACTAGTAAAACTAGGAAATATAGTTTGTGAGAACGTATTCCATTAAAGTTGCGTTGAATTAGCGATAGATTCGCAACTTTGTGTCTCTGATAAATGGGTAGAAGGGTGCAAAATATTCATCACCCCCAAATCTGCGTAAACACTTTGGATCTCTATCGAGGCTGGAAAGAGAAGATTTGGCAGCTCTAGTACTACATTTTTAGTCTGACATGGTTCTTTTAAATATAGAGCAGGGTAAGAGGCGTCAGACACTTACTGAAGCGGTATAAGATGCTCAATATTTTGTCAGCATTTTCACCGATGGATTGTATCAACGACATTTGGAATGAAAAGTTTCCCTATGGACGGGCAAACAAAGAAGCTTCCTTAAGAATTCAACGATTCCTAGTGAACGGTGAGAATTCAATGTCGGTTCGGTGATGAAAGTTACTAGATTGGTTTTTGAGGTATTGAAATTTAAAAGCCAGATGTTCACCGTTGGAGCTAAGTCAGACGGGAGATCAGGCGATGGACCTATTTATTCTACCCCTTGTATTCTTCTCATCATTTCATCTTTGAAATGTTAATCGCTATATATTAGCAAAAGTATTGATAACTGTTTATAAATATCCAAGATAAATACAACAATCAGTCAGTTAAGTACCAGACGTGAAACACGCTTGGGCGATCATGTCTCGAAAGAGACATGACTGACTGGGCAGAAGATTATCCCGCAATAGGTTGCCATTGCTTTCTGCGGTAGACTGGTTGCCAGCCAAGGCTATAGAACCCAATCTGTCCTGTTATTTAATCCATAACTGGAAGGAATAGACGGATTAATACCTTTTCCAAGGGTATTTGCACGTAAGTGAATGCCAGGAACTCAACTGGAATTCGAACTCGGCTCCCCGATTTCTCGTTCCGAGCCGATATCCACTGCACCACACCGCACATCCTAAATACAACAATACAAGTCCAATATAATTTTGTATCGATCACTTTAAAAATATTTCGTCAGTCAAGGATTGCTGATTGGCTGCTTAATTTATAACATGACGACTCTTGTTTGGCTATTTAATGTCTAGTCTTGTGAGGAACTCCCAGTTCGAATTGAACACTTTGTTAATGGTCAGCCAAAATAGGTTAGCTTAACATTTTGAGGTGATTAGCGTTTGCTTCGGGCCGAGGCTACGAACTCCAATCAGAATTGTTGATATCCAGGCAATAAATAAATTAGTTCTATTCCACGTTTATAAAAAATGTATAAATGCGTAAACATAAATAAATATAGAAGGAATTAGAAACATTCTACTTCGTGTCAGATTTTATTAAGCTAGTCAATTTTCCATGTTCAAATTGTTGTTAAAAAACGGTGTTGCTAATATGTTCAGTCATTGAAATTAATTTTTGAATAACATTACTTTCCCTTTGGTTCGGTAATTGCTTTTTGATGTAATAATTGATATCATGGCTAATTTTGTAGAATAGATATTTCAAAAGGTTAATTCAGCCTGGTCATTGTATAGTGACATATCAAATTCTGACAGAAGAAGAATAATGTCATTTAGATGCCTCTTATTTTAGAATCGCAATCATTTGAACCAGTTATCTGTTGTTAAGGTTTAGGCTTCGAATAACTGTGTCCCCTTTCAGACATAACTAAAATTTCAGTACAAAAAATAACTTTGAGAAATACTGATTAATGAACATTACTCTTTTTTTCTTAACTTGATGTGGCAGCAAGGCCTCTGCTCTGGAGATTGGAGCTCCTAAAGAGAATAGAACTACCTCATACTTGCTGTTGCTGTTGTACCCAGGTCTGCTCTGATCTGGGGTGGTAGAACCTGTTAGGGTCCCAGCTACGGGCAAATAGAGAACCCCAAAACAGAAAACAAAAACACCCTGAAAGAATAAAAACATTTTTATTGTAAAAATACAATTAATATATACTATATAAAAAGTATCAGCCGTAAATATTTATAGTAGAGTTACCAACAATGTATTTTTTTTAACAAAATAACTAATACATTTTCTCATTTTCTGTAGTTGAAGGCATATAAGTATGTTCAAAATCTTTCGATTTTGGCATAGAATAACCTATAGAGGTTGATATGTTGTTAGACGAAACCAACCAACAAACCAATCACCTCGCATGTATTCAATTGTGAAAAGAGAATAACATATATCATCTTTTTCACACAAGAAAATTAAATTTCGACATTAAATCACTCATGAGGAGTTAATAGGCCGTTAAACAAATCAGTCAATCTTTCTTTCTTTCTTTCTTCTTTCCTTCGTTTTTTCTCTCCTTTGTGTATTTGAATTCAACCTACCTTTCTCATGTGGGACGAATTGTCAAACTCTATTCCCTAGTTTATTCAATTGTCATTTTGGAAGAAAAAGTTGAAAAAAGATGTCATTGCTTCAGTCATACACGATCGTTGTAATCGTTCACTTGAAGTTTTCACTGATATTAATTTTCTAGTGAATATATTCTTAAAGAAAAATCACAAAAACTGTCTAGTATTTCTTCATTTCTGACGGAAAAAAATATTTCCTTGAACTTAAATTAACACTAGAGTCAAATTTTTAAAAGCAATAATTTTAAATCACTATTTGAAATAAATGAATAAATAACAGAAATCATAAGAAATATTAAATAATTCCTGAAAAATTCTTTTAACGATTAGATTTCTATTTCAGTCTCTGTAAAAGGTCCACACCAAAAGGCATCTCTTGTATAACATTACAATTTAATTACTTTTGCTTAAGTTTTCGAAATTAATAAATCTTTATTTTTCTTCAAACTTCTTTTTAATACAGAAGAAGTAAAATAATAAATAAAAAACAAATAAATGTCATTGCCAAACTCATGTTCTAAATTAATTAAAATTGGAATTAAGTCACAAAATTTATCACTCACTACGTAAAAGACACCTTTTCGGTTCTTGTTGAAATTAATTTTGGTTTTAATTGCAAGAATATAAAGTCAAATTTGTTGTGAGGAAAAAAAAACACTTTGTGCACAAAAACAGGCTGTAAAAATAAAGTAAATATATTCTTCGATTTTACATAGAATAAGTCTACATAATATATTTTACGAAATAAAATTAAATGTCGCTGAACAATGCAGTAGTTTAGTTTATACCGAAATTTTAGGTTCAGGGCATCAATTGATCTTCAGCGAAATAATTTTAGAAAAAACTAATTTGATTTAAATTCTCTAATTCTTCTTTCGAATGATATAAATTTTATGAAAACTGATTAAACAGCGTTATGTGGTCGACTTATTTTTGTCCATTGTAGATTCCAGATCAAATAAAAAACGACGCATGATTATGGAGACATTGGAACATTTAAATCAAATATCAACCAAAGAGAATCAATAATATCCACGACGTTTTTTCAAAAGTGTGCTTTTTGTTTGGCAAACCGGACGGGCCTCTAATAAGAGACGAATTCACAAGAACCTTTAAGTGTTTCAAGTATGAAAGAAGGAGGCAGAATAAGAAAGACTTTCTCTGACCTATTTTTAATTCTAACCAATTTTCTATATCCCTCGAAGAATAGGAAAAAAAGAAGAAGCTAAAACGAAAAATTCTTTTCAATTATGGCTTTGAAGGTAACGAATATGAAAAGTGTATTGCAGAGCAGAATATTTCCCGTGAAAAGTTCACAGCTGGCTGGGTGCGTTTGGTAAGAGAACATCAACATGCACACATACACAACACGCATACACGTATTTCTTTTCTCTCACTGTCAAATCAATAAACGCATGCATACACACACACACACACACACACACACACACACACACACACACACACACACATATATATATACATATGATAAAAATATAGCTATTGTATATTTATGTATTTAAGGGTTCAATATAAAAAGGCGTATGTAAATATAAAAGCTGCGACATCGTGTTTCACAATTTTTCAGGTCATGGGTAATATGCTTTGGCTTGACTGATTCTGGTCAGTGGTATATTAAGAGGAGGTTTATTGTATTATTCTAACAGTTATTGGGTGGCAATAACGGTTATGTTTCAAATTATTTTAGAGACCACTGAGTGGAAATAAATGTGGAACCGAATCCTATTTATATTTTTCTCCTGATTTTACAGTGGCTTGGTATATTAAAATATTCTGCAAACAATTGTCATTTAAGGGAGATCCGTTATTTGCTCTGCAGTTACACGTGTGTTTTATGAAGTACACTCACACGTGTGTTTTATGAAATACATTCTCCTCAAGATATTCAAGAAATATCCAAAAAGATCTGAGGATCTGAGCCCTTTCAGTTAATCTTTTAGCCATTATCAAGGATATTTGTTATTGTCTGAGTATTTATATTTATATTTATAGCAACAAGAATGTTTTAATTTTCGATATATATATATATATATATATATATATATATATATATATATATGTGTGTGTGTGTGTGTGTGTGTGTGTGTGTGTGTGTGTGTGATTTTGCTGCGTCTATTTACATATTGGTGTTTATATACATAAGCAAGTTTATGTACAAGATACTGCTCAGAAGAAATAGTCTCAAAAGTTAGTAATACTTTCATTTCTAATGCGTTATTCACCTTTCTTGAATTTCTGGGTAGCGTCTCGTGTACAGACAGAGACAAAGTGAAAAGCTGGTGAGGATATTTATTTCTAGAAAAACAAATATTAAAATACAAAGCTGTATCCTCTGGTGTATTCGATAATATACACATATATATATATATATATATATATATATATATATATATATATATAAGATAATAATTAAAAAAAAAAGATTTGATTTGTATAATTCCGTTTGTGTATGGAATATAAATAAATATGAAAAATATTTTTAAAATTTTTTCATTGCTTCTATTCATCTTGGCAGATTTTAGAAATTATTTGAAATGAACAGGATAACAGGAAAAATAAATAAAAAAGAAACAGAAATATATTATCCTTAATTTGTTTACGAGGGACATAATAAAAAGAAACAATTTGAAAAATGTCTAAAAAATGGTCCGAAAACATTAAATAATATAGACATTTATACATAAAAATAATTAAAAAGTCTAGACTGGAAATTTTACACATCTATCAAATATATTTTAGATTTCATAATAAAAGGATAAAAAATTATCTCTCTTTCGCTTTCACTCTCCTTCTCTCTCTCTCAGTCTCTCTCTCTCTCTCTCTCTCTATATATATATATATATATATATAAATATATTAATTGAGAATGAGTGTCTGGTCGCGGAAGAGGTACATATATATATATAGAGAAGCGGTTTAAATATATATATATATATATATATATAAACCGCTTCTACAACCAGATACTCATTCTTAATTGCTATTACACACACACACACACACACACACACACACACACACACACACACACACACACAGACGCGCGCACACACACACACGCGCACGTACGCACACACACATATGTAATGAAAGAAAGTGGAAAAGACGTATAATGAAACAGAGGATAAAAATAGAAAATGAAATATTTGGTAGACACACTTTACCAAAAATATATTTGCAGCTAACTGAATAAAATATGAATAATGTCTTTCGCTTCTAAATGTGACGCCTGTACATGACAGACAATCGATAGTAGATCACGAGTGCAAATTAAAAGCATTATATAGTCATCTTTTCCCTTCTTTTTTCTTTTATTTTCATAGGTGGACTTATCAAAAAGAATAAGCCAAAAAACTTAAAAGATGTAGATTGACTATAAATCTATTGTAAAAATATAAATGATCGTTAAGGCACCTGTACAGTTAAAATAGACATGTTTTTGCTCTGGTAAGATTTTCAGTACGTGGGTGATCATGGTTCTCCACAATTTCCTCTCTATTTTTGCTCTAAGTAACTTTTTACATTTTATCATATCTATTTATCCTTGGTCTGTCATCCATTGACGCAAACTCATTAAGTAAGTTACGCGCTATTGCTGCTTGCTTTTCTTACTTTCTTTATGTCCTGTCAGTGTTAAATAATCAAGGACATCTTTTCTAATTCTGTGTCCCAGAAATTTTACCTGTCTCTTTTTTATTTAAAAAATCAGCTTCCTTCTAGTCCCAAACACTATGTTGTTGCTATCTCACTCCGTCCATGTTATTTTAAGCATCCTTCAGTAGAACCACTTTTCAGACGATGTGAGTACCTTCTTCTATAAACAGATTGTCCAGTATCTTAACATTGCATAACATTTCGGGCAATATTATTTATTTGCAACGAATGTTCCTCATCCTTTATTATATTTTTCGCTTCTGGAGACATCTTTAACTAT
Organism: Ascarosepion bandense; assembly: GCA_037127315.1. Taxonomy (NCBI): domain Eukaryota; kingdom Metazoa; phylum Mollusca; class Cephalopoda; order Sepiida; family Sepiidae; genus Ascarosepion; species Ascarosepion bandense. The sequence continues at coordinate 6,049,059 of JBBBDQ010000663.1, read as the reverse complement.
TCCTAAATGCCTTCAGATTTTTGCATCCAGCTTCCTGTCGCCAGTTACTTCACTACCCAAATATGTCCATATAGAGTTATCTCTTTTACTGAAAAATCCACACATTCCGTCTCCTTGCAATTAATAATTAATTTTTATATTTTTGTTTTCATTGACTGCTTTGTCTAAGCGTTCTTTTCAATTTTCCAGCAATACAATCTCACCCGAGTCAGTCAGTTAAGTGCCATACGTGTTACATGCCTGGACCATCATATCTCGAAAGAGACATGACTGACTGGGCAGAAGATTTTCCCGCAGTAGATTGCCATTACATTCTGGGGTAGACTGGTGTCCAACCAAGGCTATAGAGCCCTATCTGTCCTGGTCTTTAACCCACAGCTGGAGGGAGGGTAGATGGATTAATACCTTACCCAAGAGTATTTGCTTTTAAGGGAATGCAACGAGTTCAACTGGAATTCGAACTCAGTTCGTCGATTTCCGAACCGATATCCACTGCACCACCCACACACATCTTATGTTAAAACGATATCTGCCAATAATGAATCCTGGTAGGTCGCCGTGCTGTATTGTTAGCCATCGTATTTTACATTGAATTTTTGTATATTACCTGAGCTCGGCTACAGTCTTTTGGTTCCTAGTAAATGTTATGCATTACTCGAATATCTTCACCGTATAAATTATGCTTTCCTAGTACAGAGGCTCGACAATATTTTTCAGACACTTTAGTATTCGACTTTCCGAGTACCATAGAGTGGTGAAATTCCTTCAATAGAATAGCATAAACATATAAAGATAATACCTGTAATAAAAATGGAAGAAAATCGATTAGGTAAGGAAAAATATTTATTTTTCATCATTTTTTACAAAACACACGCGGCATTATTTTTCGGACATCGTTGAAAAACTGTTAATAGTCTGTAATATCACCTTTCTTCTCAATAACTTTTATCAAGCTGTCTTCATAATGATCAAACATATGCACAATAACATCTCTACGTGTTTCTATTAGTTGTTTTTTGGCATCTCGTATCCGTTCCCATAGTTGAGCCTCTTTCGTTATTTCAGGTCCATCATAGACAAGTTGCGCAAGCATTTCCCAAACATTTTCTATTAAATTTAGATCTGGGTTTTTTGCAGGCCATTCCAAAGTAGTCATATTCACTTTAGACATCCATTCTTTCATGTGTTTTGACACATGGATGCTGCAATTGTCTTGCTGTAGAACGAAATCATTCCCTATCTCTCTTCTTATCCTTGGTAGGGCTTTCTCGTCCAGCAACTGTTTGTAGCTTTCGCTGTTCTGTCGTCCTTTCAGCCACTCCAACCATATATTTTCATTAGCAAAGATCATACCCCAAACCATAACTCCTCCTCCTCCCATCTGTCGTTTGTTCAGTACAGCAGGCTCACCCCTTCTCGACCAAGTACACCATCCATTGGGCCCATCAAACTTGAAACGCTTCTCATCAGTAAATATAACCTTCTTAAAGTCAACATGCTTTTTTAACCACCTTTTAGCACACTCCAGTCTTGCTCTTTTGTGTTTCTTTGTTAGTGTAATTTTTTTCTTAGCCTTTGCATACTTCAAACCAATCCTATGCAGCGTTCTTTGTACTGTTCGGATGTTTACATCCAATTCACATTTCTCCTTCACTTTTCTTGCTGTAACTTTTTCTCCAGATGTCAAAAGCCGTGTCACAGTCCTCTTCATTCTCCTTTCAGCCCTCTTGCCAATTGATCTTTTCCGTCCTCTCTTCTTTTTCCGCTAGGAGTTTGTCTTCAGCATGTATTCGACCATTGATTTTGACAGCTTCAAATCCATGGCGATCCTTCTGATGCTGAGGCCATCATCCCGCTTCTTCCGTGCCAAACAAACGACTTCTTATGAATGCATTTTACCTCATTAAACTTAATTGTTCTGCCAGTAAAATAGAACAGATAATTGATTCTAATGATGACAGCTAAGTGTACAACCAAAAAATTTGCATACAGCAACATATACATGAACTTAGCTCTTAATAAAATAGAATTTTTTGTCATGTCCGAAAAATAGTGTCATGCAAGTTTTCGCAAAAATCACAAAAAACTAAAATTATCAAAGCCAAACTAAAAAAATGATTACACTAGTTGTGGATTTTCACTCCTCAACTACGTACTTACAATCTCAAACGTTTTTGGCACTAGTAACCACCTTGAAGTACTTTTTTCAAAGTGTCCGAAAAATATTGTCGGGCCCCTGTATGTAAAGAAGCTCTTCATGTCTCACCTAATAAAATTCTTTCGAATAAACTTTAAAACATATATATCATTCTATCTTTACATGTATCGATAAAACTCATTAATCAGTCGTAAATATTCTAGAGCTGTAGGAATAATTTCGTTTTGTTTAAATGTTTAAAAGGTACGCAAATGTAGACATAGATACGACAAGCAAGCTTCCTCTTTTTCGGGTGTTCAAGGGTCTGCCTGTAGATGCAGTCGACGTATTCTTGAACATAACAAACAGAAGATACTTTTAAAACTTTTATATGAATAAACTGATATAGATTTGGTGTTTTTTTTTACGAAAAAACATTGCTTCAATTCATTGTTGAAATACGAAATCTTTTGGGATACATTATGACATCGAATGTAAAGTAATTATATCGAAATACAACTGATGGAAAAATCTAATAAATATCAGAAGCCGAGAAGTAACGCTTTGCTGTGTGAAAAAAGATATGAAATGGAAAAAATAAAATCTTATGGGACACTGAAATTCCTATTCAGCTTAGGAGACCAAGACGCGATGTTGCAAACAATGTATATAAAACGGAAATATGGACTTTTCATTGGATCATCTGCAAAAGTTTGGCGCCATGAATGACATCGATGTGAGTCTTGATCTCACAAAGAACTTGAGTTTTTTTACGTTGATATTTTGGTTTTGTAACAGTTTTCGACGTTGAACAAAACTGCTCTTAGCTCAGGATATTCAGTTTCCATATCTCTTATGCTAAATTTCTTATAACTGATCTATACACTGAGGTATTTGAAATGTTTAGCATTTACTATTTCCGCACTGTGAATTTTTATAATGGATTCAGGGTATATGTCATGGTATGAACCCTTTCCAACATTAATAGATCTTTCCTAAATACCATATATTCAGGAGAACTCTGGTGATATTCAGAGTTCATTAAAGATTACTGTTACGCTAATACATATTGTCTCAAACAGATCTCCTACAATTTAATGGACTCTCGTGATTAACCATTTTGATAATGGCTAGTGAAACTTATTATTGACCCTAACGCGTTTGATACTAAACAAAAATATCGTCTTTGGAGAATATAATTCATAAACTTCTTGAGTACATATTGCGACAAAAGTTCTAATAAGCTGCTCTATCTCACCAAATATGTTTCAGCAAAAGTTTACGAGTATTTTGTAAATGCATCTTCCTACGAAGAGGCTTTGACAATACGGGACAGAATTTACATAAATAGAGAAATAAATGAAATAGTCTCTAGACAGTTATCGGCTACAAGGAATCAGCTCCCTTCAGATTCACCTGATGAATTTTATCAAACCTTACAAAAACTAAGGACTGTTTATTTACTTTCGGTATCAGTAGAACAATATCAAGCCAAATTAATACGAGATTCCTTCATAAACAGGCTACGGTCCACGAATCTTCAACGAAGAATAATAAAAAACAGCAGGCCTATAACCAAGTAAAAGTACTAAATTCAGCAGAACAAAATGTTAAAAATTACGATACAATTTCAGTAACGTCAAAGAGCTCTTTACCTATTTTTGCGCTCCCAATATATCTTATGAAACGCTAGGCTCTCCGAAAATATCTGCCTTAACTAAACACACATGTTTTTTGCAAGAGACACGCAAAAAAGGACAAATGTTATACATGCGGAAGACAGGGAAATTGGGCTAAAGTTTGTAGAAGTAAAAAAAGAGAAGTGAAACGGCATCTGTTTCGGCGTTATTTGATACACAGGGCTGCTTATAAACTACAATGATAGAAACCATGGCTAACGAACAGCCATTAAAAAACACTGATTGACACGAGAGGCACAGAAAACGTACTTAACGCAAACATTGCGAAAGTAAATTCGTAGAGAACTGACCCGTGCCTAAACAAAATGGCGATGACTAGCTCATTTTTTTCCATAGAAATACATAGATACTGTTTATTTGACCTAAAAATAAAGGGTACTTTATATTAAAGAGTAATATGTCTACTAATAAAAGATTTCTGCGACCTTATATTAGGGCATAACTTCTGACGTCAACATTCATTAGCAGAAAGACTCTTTGGAATCTCAAAACCACCTTTTAAAGTCTGCGGCCTAGCAGCCTTCAGAATGACATATCCAGCACCTTTCAACAGTGTAACACCCGATTGTAAACTAGTAGCTACTAATTCTGCACGAGACACGGAGGAGGATAAATTATCCAAATAGAAGATACTAGCATGTTCAAGGAAGGTATAATCGAATCAAGCTATTCGGGCTTGGAGAACCCAAACCATCGTAATCTTCACGGAGAAAAGAAAAATAGCGAATGGTAATTGGCTATTCCGAAAGGATAAACCGGCTTACTTTGCAGGATGCTTACCCCCAGCCAAGAATAGACAAAATAATAGAAAAAATAGCCCCAAACGGTCTATTTAGTACTCTGAACCTCAAAAGCGTTTGATGCGTTAAAGAGGAACATAGCAAAAGCAGTAATTCGTACGCCCGATCATATGCTACCTCTGAAAGTAGAGACAACACTACAGAATGCACCATAGCTGTCCCATTATGACAGTCAAGGAGATTCATCGCCCTTTTCTCTAGAACCCTGTCTAAATCTGAAAGTAGACATTCTGCAATAGAGAAAGAAGATATGCTATTGTCAAGAAAATGGAGGCATTATTTGATCGGGCAACATTTTAAACTAATTGCAGGCATAATATCAGTCTCATACATATTTAAAACGAAAACAACAAGCAAAATTAAAAAATAAGAACATATAAAGATGAAGGATGGAACTCTCTTGTTACTCGTTAGATGTAATGTACCACTCCGGTAAAGACAACGCAACTGTGTCTATGCCCTCTCTGGTATATGTATCTCGGCTGCTTGCCAAAAAAATAAAAGAAACCACATAGAATGTTGTGCCACCTTAATGTTATACGCATGGTTCCTGTGACCAAAATCAAAAACCTTCCCTAATCAATAGAGGATTTGAAGGAGATTATCAACTTTTGTCAAACTGGCGCTGAAAATAAACCCAGGTTTTACCGTCCTAACACCCGCTAGATAATAAAAACCACGCAAACCTAAGAAAGAATCGTTTTGAATTTTAAAAGTCCGCTTCCGTAAAAAAACAAACAAAAAAATCCCAAGGAATATATTCTGACAGTAATTGATGCATATTCATGGTTTTCGTTTGCGATACCCTTTCCTGATGAATCTTCTACAACGGTAATCTTTGTGCAGTCTTTGTGTCTTGGATGCTACTAGAAAAGATCAGGCGTTTCGTTTCATCGAGGTATGTGCGCCCAACGATGTGGGCCGCTTTTCTTCTTCGGATTGATCCTTTCTGACGACATCGCGTCAGGTAATTTTAGCGGGTTACTGGAATACTGTCGCATGGGGACTAGATCGGCTACTAACAACCAGGATGTAAAACCATTTTGAGACTAGACCAGCTTTTACTAGACCGGCTTTTACTAACTGTTGTGGATTCTTGTTTAGAAAACCACACATATAATAATAACAAAAACAGATATGAGAGGAAAAATGTAAGTATATTGAATAAAAGATATACAACCTATACACTGTTAGTAGATTCAGGAAGACTTGTTAGCGGAAGTCAAATATATACAAAGAAGTAAGTCCGGGTAATAAGCCTATATTCTTACTAACCAATGAGCGGCGGTTCAACTGCTCTGACAAACACCAACTCTAACAACAACTACTCAACTGACATCTTAACTCGATCTGTGTGGGAAGCATTATTTGTATATAATGGAAGAGTCCATAGACTGTGGGAAAAGGGGTGACTCCCTAACATCCTCTTCCTAGCTTCTTTTTAGGAAGGATTCATATTTTTTTCGTTTTAGATCTATAATCAAAGGTTCAGTGAACTTCCGCTTCCTGTTTGTTCTTCTGATTTCCGTGTTAGCTTTTGGTTTCTGGATGTCAAAATCTTCGAAGAATCTTCACATTCTAAAGGTGAGGAGTTTGGTTCTTTACCTCTTCTTTTTTTTGATTTGATTCACGTATCTTCTATGCGTGATTTTTTTCCCTTTGATAGTACACATTACACTTCCAGTTCTGATTATAATTATTCCTGGCTGCTAATACGTCATATTGTTATTAACAAATTTGAAATATACATTTTCGCCGGGCTTGAACGATCTTTTCACAATTGTAGGTGTATTCCGATTATTGCTTTTGCCTGGTAATAATTTCTCGAAAACCGATTGGATTTTTCGTGCGAACACCACCTCGGCTGGTGACAGACCTGATGGTGTGTTCTGATTTGGCGTAATACGGTAGACTTGTAGGAATTGCTGTAATGCCTTTTCTGATGGTGTGTCTTTCGCTTTCTTAAGCTTATCTACAAATCTTTCGGCAAGCCCATTTGATCGTGGGTGATAGGGAGCTGTTTTTATATGTCTTATGAGGTACATTTCACAAAATTTTTAAAAATAACCTGACGTGAATTGTGTACCATTATCTGTAACTAAAACGTCAACTACGCTGAACCTCGGAAATAGTTCATGCAAACACCTTATAGTATTGTCGGTTGTTGGGTGTTTATATCCAAAAACTTCCGGTCATTTACTAAAGCTGTCTACTACTATAAAATAGTAGTAGCCATTTATAGGTCCTGCGTAGTCTGTGTGTATTCTTGACCACGGTTTTTCAGCCTTTGGCCAAGGTTTTTGTATAATCGGTGGCAATTTTGCCGCCACCGCACAGCCCTTACACTTTTCCACCATCTATGCTATATCCTCATCCATTTTTGGCCAGTAAACATAGCTTCTCATTAGTGCTTTCATGCGATTTTTTCCCGGGATGTCCAACATGAAAGTCTTTTAAGATTCTCCTTTGAAGTGACTTTGGTATCACGATTCTTTCATTATACAGTAGTACATTGTCACAAATTGAGAAACTATCTGCCTGTCTTTAATTTTTTCTTTGTCGAATGTAACCAGTAGTTATTTAACCGTGTTACTTAGTACTTTGCTGATTTCATCTTCAGCTCTTGGTAAATGTTCTAGTTTAAAATTGTAGTTTATTAGTACTGTGCCCCACCTCAGGAGTCTATTTGCGGTATATACAGGTAGTCCTTTCTTGGATCCAAATATGGCAAGAAGCGGCTCATGGTCTGTTTGTAGTTTAAATTCACTACCGTATATATATCTATGAAATCGAGTTACGGGGAAAATAATTCCCAAAGCTTCTTTTTCTATTTGTGAATATTTTTTCTCGGCCGGTAGTAATGCTCTCGATGCGTGGCCTACCGGTTTTGTAGTACCATCCTGCATTTTATGTAAAATGCATGCTCCCACACAGTGGGAGCTTGCATCACTAGTTACAATAATCTCCAGCCTAGGGTCGAAATGTGTCAAGGTTAAATCTGATGTCAATTTCTTTAAAATTTCGTTAAACGCCTTTTTGCACTCCTTCGACCAGTTCCACGGACATATTTCTTCAGTAATTTGTTGAGGGGTTCATGTTTTGATTGCTGAAGCCCTTTCTGGGTCAGGTTTCCTGCCATTCTCATTTATGATGTGGCCTAGATATTTTATTTCTTTCAAGAAGAAATCACATTTCTTCTCTTTAACTTTTAACCCAGTCTTGTAGTCTTTTAATATTTTCCTTGATGTCTGTCGCATGGTCTTATCGCTTTTAATTAAAATATAGTCCAGATAAGCTGTGGCGAAATTTTGCCCCGTAAACATAGTATCCATCGTCTGCTGAAAAATCGAAGGCGCTACTTTTATCCCGAATGATAGCCTGTTGTATTTGTATAGACCTTTGTGCGTTTTTAGGCACAGTAATTTAGAACTTTCTTCCGTAATTGGAATCTGCAAGTATGCTTCGCTTAGGTCAACCTTTGAGAAAATTTTTCCACCATTAAGTTTAGTGAATATTTCTTCTGGTCTAGGCAACGGATAGTGATGGTTTTTAATTGCATTATTCGGTCCCGTAGAAAAATCTGCACACATGCGGATTTCTCCCGACTTTTTCTTAACATAAACAACCGGTGCCGCCCATTCACTGAAGTCAGTTTTCGAAATAATCTCAGTTTGCTTGATAAACGCTAAGGCTTTTTTCCTTGGTGTTATGCGTAAGCTCGTTCTTTTTTTGTCGCCAATTTCCTCTTTACGACTGATGTGACAACGTCTTATTTTCCTCTGGGTGCACTTGTTAGAATCCTCATCATCAAATTGTTGTTTGGCGTGAATGTATTTTTCCTCCGCGTGAACTTCTTTGAATCTTCGTCGCCAAATTGTTGTGGATTCTTGTTTAGAAAACCACACAATATAATAATAACAAAAACAGATATGAGAGGAAAAATGTAAGTATATTGAATAAAAGATATACGACCTGTACACGGTTAGTAGATTCAGGAATACTTGTTAGTGGAAGTCAAATATATACAAAGAAGTAAGTCCGGGTAATAAGCTTATATTCATACTGACCAACGAGCGGCGGTTCAACTGCTCTGGTAAACACCAACTCTAACAACAACAACTACTCAACTGACAACTGAACTCGTTCTGTGTAGGAAGGATTATTTGTATACCATGGAAGAGTCCATAGAGAGTGTGAAAAGGGGTGACTCCCCAACACTAACACTAGTGCGGGAGTTGATAGGGGTTGTGGTTGGGAATAAATGGTCGGTTCACCTTAAAACTTTTATTTGGTCAACTGAGATATATTAGCAGAGTAAACGATACAAGAATGTTGAGAAGACAGGGCTATAAAATCGGAAAATAGAAGAGAAATAGCTGCATCTAAGGTAGAGTTGGCCACCTTGCTTATCAAGAAGGATCAAGTTCTGGTAGTTAGGTCTAGATTAAAAAAGATGTCTTTCGAGGCAACAAATATAGCCGCTGCAATGCGAGCTGAAGAAGTTCGGAGTATCACAGACCGATATATTGCTAGCGTCGCATTGCCGGATGGGCGTACCCTGACTACAAACTAAGGCATATGTGAGGCTTTCCGGTCATATTTTCAGGTTCTTTTTGACAGAGAGAAAAATAATTTAGTTTTTTATATTAATAATAAATATTTTGTTGGCGAAATTTTGTTTTTATTAAGTTTGAGACCTTTTTGAGCATGGTATACTCTTTTTATGGTACCAATTTTACATTAATTTCATGTTCGGAATAGCCTTCATGTTGAACCGCAATTTGGGACTTTCGAGTAGCTTCAAGTGAATATAATTTCATCATGTCAAGTTTAATATACTTAATAAATATCATCACAGTGGCTGCTAATTTTGTAATAACAAAACATTTTTACCATAATCATGTGTGAATAATGTAACAACATACAATCTCATGATACAAACAATGAAAAAATGAAAATAATTTTATTACAGTGAAGGTTTTGGCATTAAGGGGACAAATTTCCTCATAATTGATCCCTCGCCTGGAATGGAATGAAATGATTGACATGTTTTACCAGACCGTTATTCTGTTCGCACACACACAAAATAATAATAATAATAAAAACTTATGGGAAATGGAACGTGAGAACGCTGAACAACTCTGGACAGCTGGAAAAAAGCAGGAGATGACTAAACATAAAACATTAGGCATATGTGAAACGAAGTGGCTGAATAACGGAGACTTAATCAATGCCGACTACAGAATTATATATATGGGAGGTGAAAATGATGAAGAAAAGAGCCTGCGTGATATAGGATAAATACACAAAATAAATGCCTTCTGGGATAGTGTCAGGTATCTGAAAGTATTCTGGTGGTTAAATTAAAAGGGAGGCCCCTTAATATATAGATTAGAGTGGTATATGCAACGACAAAAAGCATAGAAGAAGAAATCGAAGCCTTTCACTCCTCGTTAGACAATGTGAAGGCTCAGTGAAAGTCACAAGAAATCAGAATTACCATGAAGGATTTGAATGCCAAAATTGGCCAAGATAGGGAAGGTGAATCAGTCGGAAATTTTGGACTAGGAAATAGCAATTGCAGCCGTGAGGAATGAGTCCATTAGTGCACAGTGAATACCCAGATAATAACCAACACCTGGTTACAAGAACCTCCGAGACGATTATGGAAATGGAGAAGTCTAGAAGGAGAAGCAAAAAATCAAACTGATTACATAACTATCAGCAAGAGATTCAGAAATGCAATACTTCACTAAAAAACCCATCCAAGTGCTGACTGCGGAAGTGACTACCGGCCAGATAGGGATGAAACTACGGAGATTAAAGAAACCTAATCCAGCCCTCAGACTGTACTACAAAACACTCATGAACGACCCGAAATTGCAGGAAATAAACACGAACAGGGTGAAAATGTAATACAAAGAACAAATTTGAATTAGAAACTCAAAATGGGACGCACTAAGAGAAACTTTGTGAAATTAGCAAATGATAACATTCTAAAAGAAAAAGCATGTCGGAAAAAATGAGTGGATCATTGAAGAGACTCTTGACATGATGTAAAGAAGACAGAAAACAATGCCCAAAAAATGGAACTTAATACAGAAAACGACACAAGAAAATAAGAAGCAAATACAGACAGGCTAAAGAAAGATGACTCAACAAAAATGCACAGAACTAGAGAAGCTGAGCATGACAAATAAAGGCGATATGCATAAACAAATAAAAGAGACTAACCAGACAAAAGACATGCTCAGCAACAGAATGTATAAAATCAAAGGCCGAAACGACAAGAGAGAGCAACCAAAAATAGACAGAAATATCGACGGACCAGAAATATTAAAACCCAAAGTGGAATTTACACTGGCTAAATTGAACAGAAACAAAGCATCAGGACCAGACAATATTGTAATATATATGCTGACAGGCTTAGACGGCTTTGGCGTAGTCAAGATCACAGAAATAATAAACGAAATGTAAAACAGTGGAAATATACCTGAGGACCTAAGCAGATATTTTTTTATACAACTACCTAAAAAGCCAGGTGAAAAAGAATGTGAACTCCACTGAATAATCAGCTGAATGAGCTACATAACAAAACTTATTGTCCGGATTCTGATGAACAGAGCGCGCAGCATAATCGGCCCAGAGATAAAACAATAAAAGTGCCGGTTAGTTTAAGACACCGGACGAGGAACGCAATGTTCATCCTCGGAATACTATCAGAAAGAACAATAGAAATGCAGACGGACCGGCATCTGTGCTTTATAGACTACGCAAAGTACGCCACAATGATTTGTTGAAGATGCTCGGCAACCTTGACATCTTTGGGAAAGACAGGATAATCAAAAACCTATATTGGCAGCAAACCGCTTGCATAAGGACAGGAAATAAATTCAGTAGTATACAAAAATAGAAATATGCGTAAGACAAGAATGTGTTTTCTCACCGGATCTATTCAACCTGTACAGTGAAACAATTCTGAAAGAAATTGCCAGGATTCGCCACTAGAGGCCACAATATCAATGTAAGATATGCGGATGACACAGTGCTATTAGCAGACACGGAAAGGAAAATGCATGACCTCTTACAGAAGGTAGCAAAAGAAAGCAAGAAGAAAGGACTGAGCTTCAAGAAAACTGAATGTATGACCATTAACAAAAAGATTCCAACTATAGGACGGAGAAATTAAGACAAAACACGTGAAGAAATTTAAATACCTGGGAAGCGTTCTGACAGGGGACGAAAAGTTTGCACTGAAATGCGAAGATGCATTGACATAGCCGAGGACGCATTTCAGAAGTACTGAGAGACAGCAAAATCTCATTAAAATCTCATTAGAAACAAAGAAAAGAGTGCTGGATTACTATGTGATATTTGTTCTTCTGTATGGCAGCGAATGTTGGACGATCTCTTCAAGGATAAAGGAAAGGTTCAAGGGAGCAGAAATGTGGTTCTACAGGAGGATACTAAGGATACCATAGAGCACGAGAGCAATGGCGTAGTGTTGGATAAGATGCAAAATAGAAGAAAACAACACCAGTAAGAGGTTTGGAGAATCTTATACTTAGAGGACGGATAGAGAGAAAGAGAGACAGGGAAAAGCAGCGCGAGACGTATTTGATAGACCTGAGCAAATGGATGTCGGAGCGGGGTTTTGGGAGAGATACCGAGAGGCAAAATATTGAGCGCGATAAAAGACAGAGGCAAGTGGAAGTTCATGATCGCCTATTCCTGAAGGGACATGATACAGGAAGAAGAATGTCGTAAACTGTTATTAACGACTGTAATTAGAATCTAAATTTTGATCGAAAATATCTATGTAAAATAATTCCATCATGTTTAATATACCAAACTACATTGCGAAAGGAGTTTATGTTCAAACATTTTTATGTAACGTATATTATTTTATAATCACGATGCTGTAGACTTAATGATATAATGATTATCTATCTATCTATCTATCTATCTATCTATCTATCTATCTATCTATCTATCTATCTATCTATCTATCTATCTATAGAGATAATATTAAATAACGACTGACATAAATGATAAATATAATGTTTGAAAATATTAGTATATATTGTTACATATTAATTTTGTACAAAACAAAGACAAAGGTGTTGCATCAAAGTTACGATCATCTGAGGAGTGATTAAAATTTATCAGTCAAGCGTAGAAGGACTTTGAATAAAATGAAATTTGTTCAGATTTTGAGAAGTGGTTCGTTACGAAAACAATTCAAACCTTGCAACTAAACAAAACATCACAAGCGGTACCATTTGAAGGAGTGGTTGCTAGGCTAGATCGACAGACAAATAAATGTATGCAGACAACAGTAAATTGTTGAATAAACCAGAAAAAAACAATGGTGCAAAATGAATAGATGAGATATAGAGGCATAAAATTTCGTAGAAAAAGGGAGCAGCAGGTCAATAAGAAAAGACTGATATATATATATATATATATTAAAAATTGTATATTTTGGTAGGAAACTCTCTTTTATGAAGGTTTCATTGAAAATGACAGATAAGGTATTATGGTTAAGTTTTATATAATTTTTCATGTGATCTCATGATTCTTTTCTTTTGAGGACATAAATTATGTACAATTTGACCAAATGTTTTGTTTATCCGAGCCTTTTTGGCTATGCATTTGACCATTATCGAAGATGAGTTTTCTTTCACGTGTAACAGAATGTAAGTAGCGTTATGTATGTTTATAGAGAAGTGTGAGTGCTTTATGTTCCGAACACGATAAGCACGTTGTTAGCGTGTTCGTAGTTAATATTATTGAGTTTTGTGTTTTTCTTTTTAATTAATAATACGAACATTATTTTTAGGCTTTTTTGTATGTGGATGACACAGTGATATTTGTGTTGTCAACAAGTATGTTACGGATAGGGTTTGGTGGGTATCCGTGTGTGCTTAAATGAGATCAAATTGAGCTCTGTTCAGAGAGATGCAGCGTGAGTCTTCGAGTCAGTTTCGTAGTTGCATGGGTGTAAAAATTATTTACGAAGTAATATATATATATATATATATATATATATATATATGAAGATTGAGACAGACAGAGACATAAATTGGAATAAATATGAATAGCTGTGATAGACATATATAAACTGAGATGCATATACAGAAGAACCTGAAAAAGATATGAATAGAATGGGATAGGCATGAGCAGAATAAGATAGTGAAGTGGTTGTAAAACATAAAGAGGTAGTGCGGTGACTATTGTCGAATTTCATAAGACTGATTGCACAGAAAATTCGGGTTTACACAAGTCTATACTTTTTCATGAGTAAATAAAAAAAACATATAAACAAAAAGACCTTTTCATAAAACAGTTGGTCCACTGAATTTTACCATGTGCTGACATCTGCAAAAGCAAAACTGATACAACCTCTTACTAATTCGCCAATCAGGAGAAAAGAAAAAATTAAAAATTAAAAATTAAAAAGTTGATCCGTTTCTATTTTTCTCTAACTTATAAGTACGCACGCCTTTTTCTTTTCTCTTCAGAGACTCACAGGTCGTCTACGGTACACCGAGTCCAGGAAACTCGAATTTTCTTACTCACTTTCTCCTTCTTTCTCATGTACGGTCAACAAAGAAAGAAGATCACAGAGATGCCAAGCCCAGATAGCCGGCAATATTTCACATACAATCACTCTCTCTTTCACACCGCACTAATTGCTTCTCCCCATTTCACATACAATCACTCTCTCTTTCACACCGCACTAATTGCTTCTCCCCATTTCTTCATTTATTTGTCAGCAATAAAAAAGAAAGAGGAACAAAGACATAATTTACGTTTTCATTCACACTTAACACGACTTTGTTCACCTACTACAATTGTACGCACTCATAGCGACATCAGATTTGTCTTTTCTTCACAAATACATTTTGTATGACATTTGTATGACTTTAAGAAAGATCCAAATGCACATTCAAAAGGAAATCTTTATGCAAAACTTTCAAATATAAATGTTATTTCAAAATAACAAAATTGATGTCAATCTTCTCGTTAAATAAATTCACACTTATTGATACAAACGAAACTCTTTTATCTTTTGTTCAACCTGCTGATTCTTTCAAATGTGGTGAACTTGGTTGCCTTTGACAAAAAGCCATTTCGCAAGCATAGCCGACGCTCCCTACATGATGAACAGATTGAGATAGTGTGGTAATCTGGAACATATTGTCATAGAATAGTTGGGATGAGTATTTATCTACTCACCTACGTCGCAACAGAATGTGACTCATTTTGAAGCATAGCTTAAATGTGGTACAAGGCAGAAAGTACGGAGCACATAGTGAGGATCAAACTGACTACTCATTCATAACTGATCTAGCGAGATCAGTTTAGCTAACCATTATACTACATCAAATTGCTCTAAAAGCGATTTACTAATCGTAACTTAGCTGTGCACCCTGTGAGGATCGAACTCACTAATCAGTTGTCATTGATCTAGCAAGACAAGCCGAAGTTCCCTTGAATTTTCGGAATGAACACAGAGAGTAGGGTAATGTCTGGCAGCTCGTATGCTTGTCTATTACGCTGGTTAGCCAATCCCTGTTACAGGCACCTGTTCAGGCACATTTGTGTTCGTTCATCAACCACAGAGAATTTATACTGCAACTATGCTGAGCCGACCTTAGTTATAGTTTAGCGTTATTAAAAGTCTGAACAACACGGTTAAACTCTCGGTCATGATGACTGGTGATTTCGTGCTAGTACTGCCATCGACGGCTCCCAAATTGTTTTATCTGCTCAGTTTCAGTCACAAGACTTAGGTCGAACCGTGTTATGTTTTATCAGGTGCGATGGGATGGCCTCCCCAGGTAGATAACATCAAGGAATCACCTCGGTTGATAAGCGAGCTTTCTAACCATTCGGCACATGTGAGTAAAAACAATAACAAAGATGTATATTTTTTTTGTGTTTACCACTTTTTTCATTTTTATATCTTTGTCTAGCAAGTTTTTTTTCGAAATATTTTTCTCAGCAATGTTTTTATTTTTTTAAAATCACATTTTCTCCCTCTTATTCTGACTTTGTTTGACTTGCTTTCTTGAATTATCTCTGGTCTCGTTTTTTTCCCGGAGTATTTCCACTCTTCAATTCATTTCTTTTTAAACTTTGATTTTCCCAATCTGATTTTATATCTTCTACTCTTTCCAATAAACAATTTTGAATCGCACCTGTTGAATCCACCTTGTCTTCAGGCAAAATGTCTATTTGTGTTTACGTTGCCAATGGTCAAAATTCGTTGCCAAGGTCAATTTAATTGATGCGCAGTGAAAATAATAAAAGAATCGCAAAGGAAAACACGTTCCTCTCCCGTGTCTCTATGTATGTAGGCATAAATCGTAAAAGTACATATACCACAGAGAAAAACAATACAGCAATTTAATAAGGAGAAAGGAGAGAGAGAGAGAGAGAGAGAGAGAGAGAGTGAGAGAGAGTGAGAGAGAGAGAATGAAAGAGAGATAGTAAAAGATGAGATGTAACTTAAAGCAAAACTTTGCGCATGGAAACATACACATACACACATAGAAAATGGAAGATAGAAAACCTTGTTATTTCTAATAATAATGACCCTATCAAAGCTAAACTAGTGATGACGAATATAATATACGCATCTCAACGCCATGTACAAAATTGTTTCTTGTCATAAGTCAATTACCTATATTGGCCATACTACCACTTCCTTGAGTAGACGTCTTACATGCCACCTATCTAATAATAATAGTGCAATCAAAAACATTTATTAACCCATGTCTTACAAGAACCTTTTAAAATATTTGATTGAGAATACAAAAATACTATTTAAATCATAATATAAAAAGCACCTGGCTATAAGAGAGGCACTATATATTAAACAATTTTCCCCTACCATCAACCTTACACTATTTAACAGTAGAAATGAAGTTTTGAAAGTTCGTTGAAAATAGACAGACGCTCACATGAAGTGGCAGCTTTAAAGAACCCTCCCTTTCAAAAAACAAAACAAAACAAAAGAAAAACATGAAAACAAAAAATTACATTATATTCAAACATTAGAACATAACAACACCGGAAAAGTAACATCCTTGAAAATGGCCTGTGAAGAAGCTGAAAGCGCTTGGAAAGTCGAAAATTATGGAACATTTATAGCCAGCAAAAGGAAACATGTAAGAATACTAGAAAATTTAAATACAAAATATTAATAAAAGCTTTCATGTTGGTCGTTTTTAACGAACATGTTTAAATGAAAGATTGCTGCCCAAAGATACATTCTTCTTCTAGTGCCTTGTCCTTTCAGGACGTAAGTAATCATGGCATCCCACGTCTCCCTATCCCTGGTGGCTTTTAGCACACTTTCTTCTGTTACACCACGCAACCACCGTTCTGTCACCCACCTGCTCAGGTTCTTCAAATATGTTATCCGCTGCTTTCCCCTGTATCTTTTTTCCCTGTTAGTATCTGGTTCTCCAAGCCCTTCTTCCTCATTGCATGTCCCAGAAACTTTAGCTGTCGCTCCCTGATGCTAAGTATTAATTTCCTCTTCGTTTCCGTCCTGTTCAAAACCTCATCATTGCTCACATGCTCGATCCATATTTGCAGCATCCTTCTGTAGAACCACATTTCAGTTGCTTCAAGTTTTGTCCAGCATTCATTAAACGTTCGTGTTAATAGATGGCATTTCACAGACATATAATAAGAGTAAAGAGTTTAAAGTTGCAAAGAAAAACAAAAAACCGGAAGTTGAGGAGGGTCATAATCACCCACGCTCTGAAAAGACACGACTTGTATAAAAATACTATTTGGAGAGGATTTTATAAATGTATATATAAGCAAATCATTCAATAAATGTTTGAAATTCAGTATTGCTTACAATTTTCTGATCTCTAATGAGAGAGAGAGAGAGAGAGAGAGAGAGAGAGAGAGAGAGTAAAATAGGGGTCACTATAGTAAGATCCTTAGTTAAATCAATATATAGGGAATCTTAAAAGTGGTTAGTAAGGGCGAGGTCACGTGATAGAGTCGATGAAACGCTACAACTTCCAATCCATTGACAAATAAAGAATACAAGAAATCAATAACTGTTTGAGAAACGAAACATAAAAACTGATTGATACCAAGCCATATATATATATATATATGCAGTTTTATTAGCTTATTTTTTAAATGACAAACCAAGATCATATGCTTGCAATTAAAAAGAAATTAGGCTAATTATAAAGACTAATTATATATTGGCTAATTTTAAAGACACCCATGCGCTGAAACATTATTCCATATGAAATAAACATATTCCTATTTCTTTTTAGATAGAATTTTGGTAATCTTATTGTCTTGTAATAGGGTAAATATGATTGGGGGCGGGGCATGAAAAGTTGTTTTTTGTTACTCTTCGTTGTTATTTAAAATAATAAGAGTGATAAACCTTCATTCTTCAGCGACTTTATTAATCAGTCAGTCAGTTAAGTGCCATACGTGATACACACTTAGGGCGATTATGTCTCGAAAGAGATATGGCTGACTGGGCAGAAGATTATCCTGCAGTAGGTTGCCATTGCTTTCTGCGGTAGACTGGTATAGCCAAGGCTATAGAACCCATTCTGTCCTATTATTTAACCAATAACTGGAGGGAATAGAAGGATTAATACCTTTCTCAAGGGTATTTGTGCGTAAGTGAATGCAAGGAATTCAACTGGAATTCGAACTCGGCATCTCCGATCTCTCGTTCCGAGTCGATATCCACTGCACCATAACACACATTTGAGTTTAAATTGAATCGCAAAGAAATCAATAATTAAATTAGCGCATTACTTTTTTAATGCTTGCACTTAAACACACGCACGCACACGCACACAAATATGCACACCACATATACATACACACAAACACACATGTGCGCTTGCACAATATATATATATAACCAAATATAAGGTTGGTACAGATGAAATAAAATTCCGATATTAAAAAAAAAAAAAAAAAAAAAAAAAACACATTTTGGATAGAAAACAGCACTATTCTTAAAAGAATGTTCAATACAGAGTAGAGTAAATAATATCTATTTAAAATTCATAACATTAGTATGTTATAACATGACTACAAGGTACTAATATTTCAACACATCTTGAGACTTGTCAAGTGATAGTGCTGATTGGGTTTGGCTAGTTTTCAACTCTTCATCTCGCAATCAACACCATCACTTGACAACACACAAAAAGTGTCGAAACAAAATAGCTACTTTTGTAGTGATATTATAACATACATATGTTTTAAATTTTAAATAAATATTATTCGCTCTAAGTTGTATTGAGTACTTCTTTAAGAATAGTCTTGTTTTCCATCCATATCTACCATATATATATAAGCCATCGGAGTCTAACCGTATTGATGAACTGTGATACAGCAAAACAGATCTGTCCGCGGATGACTATATATATATATTCATTTAGAAATGAGATATTTCCGCAACATAAGTTTAAACTTTTCCGTATCTTCAAGGGATTTATTATAACTGATTCTCTAACGTTTTTAAACGTATAAACAGGCTTTTTACGAACGCGCGGCTGGAATTTTTAAACAACCGAAAATTTTTAAATTAGGGAGGAGTTACTGAATTATCTTAAGACACTTTCATCCAGGTTTGTATGAACCTAATATGTATTTATAGATGTGATTACATCTGGATATTACTTCTGATCTTTCATTCAGTAATTATTTTTTGTTCTGGAAAAAAAGTTACATCAAGTTAAATGAGGGTTTACTATTTTTCCACACGTGACCAGCCAGTTTGCTACTATTTTTAAGGTTTTTCATTTTAAATGTAGATTTGTGATTATTTCATCCGTTTTTAAAAATTCCTTTTGTAGACTCCCAAATGTGTTTTTCTTTGTTCATCTGTATCATGTACATCTTGTACTTTGTAAACAACCGCCTCTCTTTTAGAAATTCCGTTAAGTGGACATTTTTTTTTGTTCTTACAGTTACATTCTCTATTAGTAATATTATATTGCAAGCGATTACTTTGGTTTCTGGCGTTTTGTTTTTTATGAATTTTTCTAAATTACGAGTACAGCTATAACTTAGTTTGATGAAAAAATCCTATTGGAAATTTTATTTAATTCTGATTTTTGGGGGAAGCGTTTATTAATTATTATAAGAAAAATATTTGCCATATTGAGTTAAACTGTGAGTTGAACCAAACAATGTTTCGATTTCTAGTATTATTTTTCGTTTGTTTGTATGACTAAGGCTGGGATATTAATTTGTTTTTTATGCTCAAATTCACTTAAGACTCTTTCATAATTTTTTTTTATTTCATCAAAAATTGTTTTTTGAAAGAATTTTTGGATAGCTAGTCAAATGGTTAGATCTTGTGTTTACGGACTTTAAAGTTGTGTTTGTTTTCATACATGGAGAGACATTTCCAGTGTGTAGAATAAATTCTACATCTAGATATTGGACTATTTTCTTATTTGTTTCGATTTCTATTTCAAAATCGAAGTTCTGAAGAGTTTTAAAAGCATTTTTCTTATTTTGTCATTTTCTCTTTGTTGTCCGGTGCTATCATTAATCCATTGTCTCCGGTGTTGTCTATGTGGATTATATATATATATATATATATATATATATATATATATATATATATATATATAATTATCAGTCCGTAAACGGTGAGGATAATCCAACAAGATTTCCTTAATATAAATTATTAATAGGTAAATCCATATAGAGAGCTCGATGTGTATTAACCAGAGCAATATGAAGTTTATAAAGGAAAACTCAACACGTCATATTAGTTATAAACTATAGTTCATTTCAATGAGCTTAATTAGCTCATATCATAAGACTCTTTTACAATATTTCCACCATCTGGCATAAAATTTCTGCCGGAATTAACGTTTTCTTAAAATGAAGAGGGAACATAATAGAAATAATAATAATAAACATAAGATTACAAACAAATAAATAAATGACAATAAATGTAAGGGGAAGGAGGAAGGAAAGAAGAGAGATAGAGTCCAGTTCCAAATATGGGTAGTATCCGTTTGAAGTTATTTTGACCGTCTTAGATGGCATGACCTCTGAAAAAAAACAATTACCCTGACTTTAGGCGTCTATTTGACCCCCATCAGGTCAACCCACTTACTTATACTAACTTTTATCCACATATACCTAAGTGTACATTCTATACATATACTTACCCTTTGATTTTATTTAAGTTCACATAACCACTGATTTCTTATTTTATTTTTATTTTTTTATTCTTTTTTATTTTTCATTTTATTTTTTTTAATTTTTTAAAAATCTTTTTAGGTCTTATCGTTTTCATACTCACACATATATACGCTTCATAGGCGTAGAGCTTCCGTGCGCCTACGTAGTGCGGTGTATATACGCACTCCCATATCACGTTAAATAAATTGTCGTATTCTCAATCTCGCGTATATTTATATACAGGAGATATATATGAGATAATTAGGTACATATTTAAGCTCATATACCCAAACACAATAATATATATATATATATGTATATGTATGTGCATATGTATACAAACAAGACCGCATATGCACGCACACACCCATATACATAACTTATAACTTATACAAGTGCACTGGTAGTCTACTATGTCCCCATGTATAAGGACCTTGTATAAACGACCCAGTGCGTTTGTGTACGTTTAATTTCTAAATGAATTGGTAATTTTCTTTTTTTCTTTTTTAATTCGTAATATATTATTATGTTATATATGTTTTAAGAAAACGTTAATTCCTGCAGAAATTTTATGCCGGATGGAGGAAATATTGTAAAAGAGTCTGATGATATGAGCTAATTAAGCTCATTGAAATGAACTATAGTTTATAACTAATATGACGTGTTGAGTTTTCCTTTATAGACTATATATATATAATTTTCAGTGATGAAATGCTTTGTTCTCAAATGCTTACTGCCTAAATTAAGAAGTGGGAGGGAATTTCCTGAATAACTAATAAATGAAGTGGTTGTAATAAACATATCACAGGTAGGTTTTTCACAAAAAGACTAACCGTTCTGAATCGTTTGTTTGCAACTGAGAATTACTCTACTTGTTTTACTTAATGTATGTATGTATTTTATAAATTTATGTATATTAAATTTGTTTATTTTCCTTCTGGGTATAGGTAAAGCCTTTGGACTCTAAGTGTTGCTACTGTGGTTTCCATAGCATGTAGCAAGTAGTTGATAAACCGACCACTGTTCAATCGGTTTTGAATTCAGAGTTGTCCTCGTAGACTGGTTGCCACCCACCCAATGCGAGATTTAATTTGTTCAGTTATTAATAACTAACTGATGGTGGGAAGAAGGGAGATATTTATATCTTTCTAGTAGCATTTGTACAAAAGAGAACGAAGCGGTCTTGGTTGTGATTCCTACTCGACATGCCAATCCCGCTTATTGTGTCACAATAAACATGCATTTATACATTATTTGTCTGTGTCTTCTGTTCAAGTGCATCAACACACACATGTAGATCAATAGACTAACTTCTTTAAGTTTAGAAAATCGACACATCTCCAGTGATTATCACAAAGCTAGCAATCAGTACTTTTATGCGCTTGTAAAATCACTGAAATCTATGTAATTTAAATAACACTTTCAAAGTGTTGATATGATCTCAACAGAAACGTTTCTTCACTATCGTAGAACGTCTGAATTCATTTTAGTGGTCATTCATTAGCAATAACAACCGACACTGCTTATTACTTCCACGAAAGAAAATAAAAGAAATTATCTTAATGTTATTTAAATATTAAACAAACCCAACCAAACAAGCTTACAAAAAACTGTTTTAATGATACATTTTTAATTCGGAAATACATTTTACCTCAGAACAAAGAAATAGTAAATGAACTGATTGGATAAAATGCGTCAAATTTAAAAGAAAACAAAACTATATTCTTTTCTTTCCTCTTCTCTCTGTGATTTATTTCTATGCAATATTTATTTCCTATTTATTTCTTAGTCTGGTCATCTATGAAACTTAAAGACCAAAATAGCTTTTAAGATCTTGAAAACGCCCATAATGTTCATATTTTATATTAAAATCACAATACGTTAAAAAAGTAGTGCTTCATATAGTTGTAAAGATATATGATTTGGTAAAATCCAAAAAGACTCAGTAATATTGTGGACCCTGATCTAACGTCTCGGCTTTAGCATCTGAACCGACCTGTGTCCTGAATGGAAGAAGAATTCTATTGTAAAAAAAAAAATTCCGTTTTTCTCAAGTATTTAATTTTAATTTTGTTTTATCTTGATACTTATTTATTGAAATGCGTCTTATAGAGTTTTTTTGTATTAAATACTTAAATAACAGCTTTAGAAACTCATCCATTTAAGTTATAGGGATTTTTAAAATGAATTGTATAAGCTCAGTAGCGTTGCCATAAACACCTTTAGGCTTCCATTTAGTTCTAAATTCAAACAAAAAGTCAGTGACGTTCGCAGTGAGCAATAGCACCGTAGATGTGTCGAGAGTTATAAGGTTTCATGTTGACAGAATTTATTAACTCATTGAGTCCGATTCCAAGCGGCTAGTTAACAAATGCCATCTTGAACTTGATTAAGCTAGGCTTCGTAAAGATAATGTTGGGTAAAAGAAATAAGAAATAATGTTAACTTTTTTAATACTTTCATAGAGTTTTATTTTTGCTTGGTGTGAGTCACTCTTTAACCATAGCTAGGACCATAACATGTACTAGTACCCCGGCTTAGTGTAGATTTGGGATTTGTTATTTGAAGTGCTTCATTAATAGTTTTATAAAAAAAGAAAAGATTTTTGGTCACTGTGGCAATTGTATAAATTAACCGTATCTTTTGACCATCACTAACTAATCACTTCTAGCCTTTATTTCGTCTGTTCTCTACGCACTTAAAATAGCTGTTTTTGATTTTATTAAGATATAAAGTAGTCAATGCTCTTTGGCGATATTAGTGTATGTTGTAGTGACGCATTTTCAAGCTTAATATGTTGCAGATGTATTCATAATCCTTCTGAAAAGTATTATACGAATTCATTTTAAAACCGATATTATTTAAAGTTTGTTTTTGCACTGATATTTTTATTCTGCTGATGAATTTGTATCTGAAAATAGAATCAGGAGCACAGTTCAAATCTGGCTTAGACTTTTGCGTTCGCTTTGCATTATTCTCTATATATACATATTTGAGGATTTCCAAAAAGTATTGCACTTAAACTTCTTTGCTATCTTAAATGGGTAAAGATATTTGACACCTTCCTTCCCCTTCGTAACACTTCGCCTGCCAGTAGTAAACTCAGTTCTTCTTTTTCAATGCAAAAACTGTATATTTGTAAATATTTTTATTTAATGTTTTGGTAAATTAAATATTTATCTGTGATTTATCTCTGAGGTTTGGTTAATCAAAATCTTTTTTTCTTTCGTTACACTTAACCCGCAACATATATATATATATATATATATAATGTCTACTATTCGTCCATGCCTAGAATATTGCTGCCATATGGTCTGGTGTCCCTGTTATTTACCGTGAACTTCTTGATAAAATAAAGAGAAGAATCAGCAATATCATTGCACCTGATCTGGAGGTTTGGCCTTATCACTTATCCACCGCCGTAAGGTTTCCTCTCTGTGTCTTCGCTGTGGAGTCATAACTTGTTGAATTTAAGCGCAGTCGAGATCTCATCAATTTACAGTTGAACTGGCTGAAGGTAGCTGAAAGTTTTATGCTATCAGTTTCTTTTTCGTACTTCCTGCATCCATGATTTCCAGCCACCTTTAATCTGCAAAAAATTAAATCAAATGCCACCCGCTATCTGCTGTCCTCCTAATTAGCTTTTTCTCTTTCTGCTTATTATTTTGTTTCAGTTCTTAATTCTTCCACACTCTGTAAACCCTTGCGTGTTTGTGGCTTTACTGCCTTACTGGAAGTGATACTGATTAAGAAGTGATTACTGATTTCCAGCTGGGAAAACTAAATTGAAAACTAAATGCCATTATCTCATATAATGCAACTTTAACCTTGAAAGTGTAAAGGTCTTAAGACAATTTTTGCTCTGTAATAGAGTGCAGTGTTTTTAATTTATAGAGTTTTTTTACAGATATTAAAATAGAAATTCGCACATAAAGAATGAAAAATAATTAATATAAGAATCGAATTAAAACCATTTAAATGAATTCATTTTGAAGAACATTATTAAGATTTTGTAGATATTTTTAATCATTTCATCTCAAGCAAAGCAATAAAGCAACTAAGATACTGAGTGTCAAAAGATCTGAGAGAGGAAAAAAGGACATGGATTAAGGAGGCAGATGACGATTGACGTTAAATTAAAATTTTTGAAGGTCAAAGTCGATTCAAAAACTAGAAGCAGGAAGAGACCTCAACAAATGAGCAGTGCACTAAAAAACTCTTAGCGTAGACATTATAGTTATATCTAGCAATTTCAACTGCAAAAAGATGAAACCAAAGTGCCAATCTAGTACTGCTCTTAAATTTGTAAAGTCGAGGTACCAAAGAAAAAAGCTCATCAGATCTGTTGCACAGGGGAAGTTATATTAAGGCGGCGGGAAAGTGCTTGAAACCGAAATGCCAATTCAAGACCGATAATATTACAGATTCTCCTTTTGATTTTGTAAAGAATTTATATATACATAAGAGAAGCACTAGACCAGATATAAATGTGTTGAAAGAAAACGAAATTCTTTATGTCTGAATAAGTCTCAAATATTGTGCTTTTGCGAGATAATGAAGAGATTTTGAATCATACTATCTATGATAGTATGATTCAACCCATTTCTAATTGCGATAAAATCGGTTAGAATTATCGTTAAGAATGCATAGAAATATAGTGAATGATTTTCCCAGTGTCGTTATCAAATATCTGCTTTTACATTTGAGAGAATCTTGAGTCGGCACACTGTCCTTTTTTCATCTTCCAGAAACCAGGCACTGAACTACATACTTACAAGCCACATGTTGAATAATTCAACCAAAAAGTAAACGAATTTTATAAAAAAAAGATATGCATTAGAGTGAAGGTGATGTATTTCAGAAAGTAAAAAAAAGCTTATTACCGCCTCAGCAATAATATAAAAAATAAATTACACGCACCGACTTTGTTTCACAACTTTTTTCTTTTTGTGGTGAAAGTTGTGTCGTAAAAATACAAAATAAATAGAATAAAATAAAATGAAAGAAGACATGGTTTTTAATTTTATTTTCTGGAGCAGATAAAACGAGCAAAACATAAAAAAGTCTGTTTGTGTTCGGTTTAGTGATTTGATTTGCTCGACTGTTTTGTATCTAATCGATCACAAGGTAGACTTGTCTAGTTAGAAATTTTGTATCTTTTTTGTTGAATAACGATTCGTCTCTACTCTTCTTTTGGCTGAAAATAGCTTTTAGCGAGGGGCAACATTCATATATTTGATTTTATTGCTTTTGTATTAACGTATGTATAAAATGTACAGGGGTGCAAGTGAAGGGTTCGCTAACTGGTTCCGAACATATCCTCCTGCAGACGCCTACTCAGGTACATTTTTGTTTCTTCAACAACAACGGAGTGTTAGTGCACTGGACCAGAAAGTAAAGTAAGCAGTCAGTCTTTTTACGGATAGCCAGTAATCGTATCAACAAGCCTAATTATGCCGCTGTGCCCTCAGGCCTTCCTCTGGTATAAATTGATTTGGGCAATCTACAAGGAATTTGGTAATATAGCAGTTGTGAGTTGGATCCCTGGGTCGTGTAGTGTGAGCAGTACTAATTAATATTAAGAACTACAAGATATCCCGGGACACATCTAGTCTCGCAGATTAAAAACAAAGATGAGGACAATAGTCTGAATATAAATACTGAAAATAATGATAAATCACGGAAATTCAGACTAGCTTTACTTTTGTATAGAAAAATACTAATTTTAATATTAGCTCAAAGAAGTTGATTTTCAGAAAATATCTTGAAAACCATAAATAAACATTATCTATCAAATATAAATATACTTGTATAGCTGTGATGTAAAATATGACGGCAGTTGTTAGTAACTTTTAATATTGAGATGCAATGAAACAAGAGTTTTGAGATTAAATAAAGTGGAGCTAAGAAGTCACAAATAAATAAACTCCGTTTAAGTATTCCGTTCCCTTTATACGTTTAAACGGTCAATGGCATCTACGATTCATTGATTACTTTTGGCATTATATAAATCGCTTTTTGATCAACAGAGTTTCGTCTTTAAAATTTTAGATGTTAATATATTAATGACTTGAAATGGAAGCACTTCTCCGTAGGAAAAGATTAGCGACTGAAAGACAAAGATGGCGAAGCCCTAAAACGAAGTTGAAGCAAGATATAGCAGGCAAAAATGCCTGCATGCCACACACAAAAGACTTGAACAAATAAGTCTGCAGTCTAAGAAATGTAGTAACAAGAGAACGGATTAATTAAACAGGCAATTTTGCTCAGGAATCAATTTTGTCTATAGGTGGGGGCCTACCTACAAATGAACTCTTCCACACCTTTTTAAGATGACTACCAATTCTGAGGATGTGCGTTGTGGTACACTGAATAACGGCTCGGAACGAGAAACCGGGGAGCCGAGTTCGAATTCCAGTTGAATCCATTGTATTCACTTACGCGCAAATACCCTTGGGAAAGGTATTAATCCGTCTCTTCCTTCCAGTTATGGGTTAAATAGCAGGACAGATTGGGTTCTATAGCCTTGGTCGGCAACCAGTCTACCGCAGAAAGCAATGGCAACCTACTGCGGGATAATCTTCTGCCCAGTCAGTCATGTCTCTTTCGAGACATGATCGCCTAAGCGTGTATCACGCATGGCACTTTAACTGACTGACCAATTCTGAGTGAGAGAGATACAGTGACACTGAGAAGTCACTGAGTAGTAGCCACAGAGTGAGTGAGTCAGGACGCAGTGAAAGGAAGTACTGTCCGGTCCACGTTTACCTTTGTACTACGTTTTACGAGAATATACTATTCAACCTTATATCCGAATCGGTGTTACCTTTCTATGACCCTTCGGTCATAACCATCTAAAGGTAAATATTTGTATAGATTGTCAAAATTATTAAGGAAATAACCACTCACGAATTTAATATCTCAAATTTATTTACCCCCTTTTCCTGTAAAGTGTGTGGTACAAAATATCTTTTTTTATTGTTTTTTTTATAATCGTTTCACCCCAAGCAAGGTCGTATTGGCGCAGGAGGCTACACGAGAGAAGAGCGAAAGGCTACATAAGAGGAGAGCAAAGAGGAAGAGAGACAGATTACAGGGGGTATAAGAGAAAGGTGGAAACACTGGTTTGAGGAGAGCAACATCAGAGTAGAGCGAAAGGGAGAAGAACAAGATAGAGGGGATGTTTGGGAAAGAATGGAATCAAGGAGATAAGAGATAGAAATTGACTTTACATTTACACTCTTGGAGATTGTAGCCATCATGGAATCAAGTATACGGAAGGGAGTTCCACAGGCTGGAAGTACAAAAAAAAGAAGCTGATAGAGAAGAAATGGTGGCTGAATGTAGTTGTTTTGACTGTAAAAAGCTGGGACCTTGTTGCTAGTATAATAGCTCGAGTAAATTTGTGTAGAGTGTGGAACCAGGAGGTTAAGCTCGTTGAAAAAGAAGCCATGAAAATATTTGTAGAACAGACAGAGGAAAGCCACATCTTGTCGGCGAGAGAGTGACTGGAGTATAGCTGCCAGATCGGGATCGATCACATTGCAGTCTGATTTTTGTCAAGAACCCCAAGATAAATAACAGTGTCGACCGACCAGATATAACAACAGTATTCAATACACGGGTGGATGGTTGATTTGTATATGTGCTAGATGATTTCAGGCGAGAAAAGTTTAGAAATTACTCGGGATACTACTGTCGGGGTAATATATACATCGTACAGTTTAGCCTCAGTTCTAATAGGGAAGTCGGGTGAGGGTACTCCAGATGAGTCAAATGTGGAGTTGTATGAGAATCTGCGAGCAAGGCACTCAGCTTTGTCCACAGATGACGTGAGGACCTCAAATTCATTTATTAAAGGAGGGATAGAGGATTTGCTATTGTTCAGCACCCGTTTGCATAACCGCCAATAGTCCTTGGAGCCGAAATTG
Source organism: Ascarosepion bandense (assembly GCA_037127315.1). NCBI lineage: Eukaryota > Metazoa > Mollusca > Cephalopoda > Sepiida > Sepiidae > Ascarosepion > Ascarosepion bandense. The sequence goes on along the minus strand of JBBBDQ010000663.1, from coordinate 6,020,270 downwards.
CGGTCAGCTATGCGCTGTCTCATTCTCTCGGCAAACTCCCGCTTGGCGTTATTCAGGATTCTCTTGCACTCATTACGTGAATATTCGCCTATTGTGATCAGATGACTGTCTCCGGAATAGTCGGAAGTAGTGGTTCCTGTGGGCAATGGCAGCCAAACAGGAAGGAGAGAACCAAGGGGAGGAATGAAGTTTGAGACAAAACTTCCTGGTAGGTATGAAGGCATCAATGCCAGCTTTCACCCAGGACGAAATCTCAGAGGCACAGTCATCAACTGGGAGATCAAACACTTTTCCCCAGGGGACGTCGCATAGGAAATCGCGAAAGACGTCCCAGTCAGCTTTTCGGTAGCAGTAGGAGGTCCTATAGGTAGAAGGCTCCTGGAGGAGTGAGAGTGGAAAGAAATATTGAGAGAGACAACAGCATGGTCTGAGTTGCCAAGAGAGCAAAGCTGCGAGACTTGGCAGGAGTCAGGTGCAGAGGTAAAGCATATATCTAGTAGAGAGGAGTGTCCAGAGGGAGTGCTTGGAAAGCATGTGGGGATTCCACCACTTGCATAAGGGATTGGGAAATAGCAAAGTTCATGGCGTGGATGCCTGCTGAATCAGTAACAGAGTCTTTAAACCACTCAGCATGATGGGCGTTAAGATCTCCGAATACAAATATGTGAGCGAATGGGTGGTAGGAAATAGCCTTATCTATGTTGTCAGAAATGCTATCTAGAATGGAGCAGTCAGGAGAGGAGGGGGAATGGTAAAGAAAGAAAAGGTTGCTAACCGAACCGAGAAGTGACAGACGGAGACTTACATATTGGTGGTCAGGGGATTCAAGTGATGTCACCCTAGCTACAGGGAGGTGTTCACTAACGTAGACCCCAGTTCATGCATATGAACAGAGGTATCCTTCCTTAGGCGGAGAAGATAACCAGGGATCGAGAAGTCAGAGGAGGGAATTTATGAGTTGAGTTTAATCTCACAGAGTGCTAGGATGTCAGGGGATTTTTCGTGGGGAAAAGCTTCTACGCTACTAAAGTTGTTACGAATGCCCCGGATATTAGTAAAAGAAAAGTTAAGGGATTTGGTGATTTGAGTTTGGCTGGTTTAAGATTTTTTTCTGATTCTGTTTATCATGTTATGGTTTGTTGATAGGGAGGGACCTTCAGTAGAAGATGCATGCGGTCATTATCTACGATCTGTGCTGGGAGGGAAACTGGCTCGGGCTGCATCAAAGTGTGGACTCAGGGATGCCCACCAATAGCGCTTGCAGGGACACCTATCCATGCGCGACATGGCACTACAAGAACCCCGATATTATACAACTGTTGATCAGAGCAGCCGCTCTTGATGCTACGCGAGAGTTAGGGCTCCTAACTACCAGTCGGAAGCAGCAACCAGGAAACTGTCAACCCTATACCCTCACAATGATGAGACGTTGCCATGAATCAGACACATCGCAGGAAAATCACGGAAGTACCAATGCTGAGGTCTGGACAGAGAAGAGAGAAAGCCGGAAACCACATCCTAAAAAGGAAACAAGGGATCAGTCTCTACTACTGTTCAATAGACGTCGGTGGAGTGTAAACCGGGCGATAGTTTGGTCTATCTACTCCAATTAAAAAGGGGGGTGGACTGCTAAGTTTTAACTTAGTTAAAGTTCGACAATCAGAGAAATTCCGGCCAAGTTAAAAAGAAGGCCAAGCGTACAATTAAGCATGACAAGTTTAAAATTGAGCAAAACAAAAAAAAAAAAAGAAAAAAGATGTCTTACTTTTAAGAATATTTTAAAGCTCTTACAGTTATGAATCTAGTCATGTGCAGCCATTCTCTGGTAAATGATGTCGATCTTCATATAGAACCTTTCTGTTGTAGCCTTTTAACAGGTTAAGCTTGGTAAACATATGTTCTTTAAAGTTATACGGTTGTATACATGTATACATAATTTTTCTCTATTTAACCACGCGTTAGTACGACCCTGAGTTATCATTATATTAGTACTGTGGGGTCTTCAAACACCCCATTTAAAATATAGATATATAATTTGGTTCTTAATTTTCTTGTTCTATATTGAGTGTTCCTCCTGAAATCTATAAGTAAAAATGAAAAAAATGTTTTTATTTTGAAAAAATCACATTAAAAATCAAATATTATGAATTTGTAAAATTCAAGTTTCAAAAATAAATTTTCTTTTATTTTCCGCATGATATTTTCAAGCAATTTACTACCAGACGTTTCTTTAACTGTTTTTAAACATGTCAGCATGCTTTTGCACTATTTCTCAAGAACAATTCAAGGTAGACGGTTACTTAATGAGTTTGTTTTATGGACGTAAAAGAAAACGACGAAAAATTGCAGATTATGGGGATATATAGGATAGACAAAAGCTGATTGTAGATTTTAAGAAATTAAAATTGTAATGATCGGGGAAGCACCCTATTGGGCGTCTGTTCCACTTTGAAAGAAGATATACAAATAGAAGTTTGTTTTTAACAATAGATTACGAAGAGAGTGAGGGTAATTCAATTATGTCTATGTGGCATGGTGGCCATTAAATGTAAAGAGCTGAACTTGTGACACAAAGAAATGTAGTTCGTCAGAACATTTTCTATGAAAAGAGCGATGGATTAGCGAATGGCATGCAATCTGGGAAACGGGTTGTAGGGTGAAAAATGATTTATTACCCAGATGGTTGCGTAGATGATTTTGAAGTTTGTCAATGCCGAAAAATGAAGATTGGGCAGCAGCAAACGAAATCTAGCAGTAATGCTTGGTCTGATTTGGTTCTTGTAAAAATAAAAGACGGCATGGGGAAGCCAGGGACACTCTAGATCCGTACAGAAACCCTCCACCCAAAGCTCTACCTTTAAAAGATTCATATCAGACCAGAAATATTTTGTCTACTATATTTGGGTGGAAGCATTTCTACTAAATTTATTACAGTTCGTCTTTTATTTACGGACATGCTACTTGACTAACCATAACAATTTGACTTGCTAAATATTAAAGGAAAACAATTTGTAAGATGTTCAAACGCCCCAAGATACTCTTGGAGTGGGAGATTAATATACATAAGAATAATTTTCAGAAAATCCATCTCATGTTAAATTCAAACAGAGATTTTTATATACTCACATAATGGCCGGCTAGTCGTGATTTCTGCATCGATCTGAAACCAGTCAAATAAGTTTAAACGAACTTGGTCATGAATAAACCAACTGCATTTCTTATATGACAGAGACGCATTTTTCCAGCACACCAAAAATATTTATCAGTCTTTGTTTAAACTTCGGTTCAATCTTTACATTAAAAAGAAAAATCATTAAATAGATATATCAATAAATTCGCAATAAAATTATGAAAAAACATTTATTTTACACAAATATATTTATTTTTCGACATAAGTTTCATTACATAATTTACATTGTTCGGGCTGTTTTTCTCATCTTTATTGTCAGTTTTAGGTAGCTTCGGCCGTTTTACGCTCTGGTCTTCTTCAGGTGCTAAGAATTGCGAACCGAAACCTTTATTTCGATCGTTGAGGAATATAATTCTCATTCCATGTGCGATGCCACTTCCGGATGCCAGCGCGAATAATGTTAATATTACCTCATCTCAGAAGTATAGACAAATTAGCTTCTTTCTTAGAAAATTTGATTAAATGGCGAATATCAATCATATAGAACAATGTACAGAAAATATTTCACATCCAAATTCAGATAAAATTCATTAAAAGTAGAAACAGCCGCTAGTAGTCAGATGTGTACCTTTAATATGTTTTGTATATTTGATAGAAATCTCCATTAATTTTGTTTCTTTCACTCGGCTTGTGAACTGAAAGTCTAGTCATTGTTTAAGACACTTTCAGACAGGGCTATGTTATCTTCAAATTAAATAAACGTACACTTCTTTTTGGTAATTTAAATTTGATTAGAATAGTGTATCTATTTATGTGACGAAAAGTAGATTATTCTTTGAAAGTTTTTATTTCGTGATGTGGATTAGAGAGATAACTAGAGAGAAATGACTTAGAGATAAAGTGATATTTGCTATTCCCAGCACTATTCGGACGCGTGTCTCTTATGAAAGATGGAAGATAAATAGATTATTTAGGCAACGTTGGAATTATATTTGTTTTGATTGGCAAAAGAAAGTCACACAATGACTTGATTCTGACGTGCACCAATATGGCTTCCTTCTCATTCGTTAGACCAATTGTAGAATTTATATTCGTCGATATAATAATCGTCTATAATTGTTTACTACCAATTTTTAAAAGCTGACATTGTCCATGATTTAAAAGTTAAAAAATACTTTTGTTAAAATATCACTAATAATTTAAAGACATATCGTGACTGTGTCATAAAGCTCAATATCTTGGCGTTATATATATATGTGTGTGTGTGTGTTTATATATATATATATATTTGTTTATATATATATGTGTGTGTGTGTTTATATATATATATATATATATATATATATATACTTATATATATATATAAACAAACATTTTCTACTACAAAATTTGAATATAGCTTTGAAAATGACGAAGCACACTCTTTCAAAGTATTATCAAATTTAAGGTATAAAACTATAGCAATTGTAAACATTTTATAGTATAACCCTTACTGCATTGATAATTTAATCTAAATATATAATCTTTCTTCTTACATTATTTTATCCTCATTTGCTGTTACAAATTCAAAAAATAAAGGGAAGTGCTGTTTTTAAATAAATGTTTTTTAGATAAAACGTTTATTATCACTATTTTTAAGTACCTGAGGAGACATTATTCTTTTAATGTCGAAACAAATTATATAATTTTGTAGTAGCTTGTAGTTTGCATATGTTCTAAAGTAATAATTAATAATAAATGTACATTGCTCTATTTTTACATTGAGCATTGTTTTAAATTAATGTTTTGAACGTTGTAATTATTTTCATCGTTCTTATTCATTTATATATATATATATATATATATATATATATATATATATATATTATCCTACGTTTATGGCACAACTCAGATTCATGCGTCATGCAATCATCAAGTGCATATTTCAAACTGACAGTTTCATATATCTGAATTTAAGTTTAATTTACATTACTATACATACATATATATATATATATATATATATATATATATATATATATATATATAGGTATAGATATTCAGACCGTAAACGGCGAGGATAATCTAACATGATTAACTTAATATAAAATATTAATTGTTATATCTATATAGAGAGCTCAATGGCTGTTATCCAGATCAATATGATATTTATAAAGGAAAGCTCAACACGTCATTTATATTGGTTATGAATTATAATAAATTTCAATAAGATAAATTAGCTCATTTCATCAGACCACACAATATTCGTTCCATTTGGTACAAAAAGTTTTCCGGAATAAGCATCTCCTTTGATAGAAGAGATAAATATAAGAAAAAAAGAAAACAGTAAAAGGAAAAAAGAGTCAGGACAGAGACATTATCGTCATCTCAGTTGGGGGTACGCATAAGTGGGTGCGGAAGCATCTATTTGTAGATATACGTATGGATGTAAGGATGTATGTAAGTATGAATATATATGTGTAATTTGGGAGTATGTGTGAGAATTGTTAGCATACTTACATATATATAACATTATTTATAAGCGACGAAATTCTGTCTTTATAAAATATATGTGAGTATAAGAACATAAGATCCGTATGTGGGCATGACTAAATGTAAGTCTATAGGTATGTATAAGCATAAACACAATCACATTTGTATGTACATACGTGGATGTGTGCGCATGTGTGTATGTGGATAAAAGTTAGTGTACATGGGTGTGTTAATTTGTGTGGTTACATATAAATACGTATCCATGGAATTAGAAATAGGCGGTTAATGACTTAGTGGTCAACATCTTTGCGACTGGTCTGGATACCCCCAACTGAGATGACGCCAATGCCTCTGTCCTGACTCTTTTTTCCTTTTTCTTTTTCCTTTTTTCTTATATTTCTCTCTTCAGTTAAAGGAAATGCTTATTCCGGCAAAAACTTTTGTACCTAGTGGAACGAATATTGTGTGGTCTAATGAAATAAGCTAATTTAGCTTATTGAAATGAAATATAATTTATAACCAATTTAAATGACGTGTTGACTTTTTCTTTATATATATATATATATATATATATATATATATATATATATATATATATATATACTTTTGGCATAAAAATTTAAATTAAGTCTTCAGTTTTTCAGTTGTTCAGTGTGTCACTCAAATAGGACATTTTTTACCCGTTACTGTTGGTAATTCTGACAAACAACACGCTTCTTTACTAGAATTGTTCTTTAGCTTCCCTCTGTCATACGTATCAGGCTGTAGTGTCTGTGAATATTTCTTTTAGCTCGTCTACTGGGGCTGAACTGCCTATTTACATGATTTCATTCCATACCAGTATATATCGATTGAGATTCATTTCACGATCTTCTTCGTGACGTTATTTGGAGCGAAATCTTAAATCTTTCCTTTGAAAATTGTGCCACTGAGTTTTTATCTTTAGGTGACATCGATACTTTTGTATCTTCTCGGAAATACTATTTGAATATTCTTTATTCACGTCTGCCTATTCGGTGCTTTTCGTCTGCAGGAATTGCTTTTTTTGTCTATACCAACAGGATAGCTATGAGGACGTCGTTAGAATGTTCACTTTCTGACTCTGAGGCCCGGGTTCGAAACTTACCATTGTTTATTTGTCAGGAAGGTGACTTCTTGATGTTATCGGTCTGGGGGATGCAGCCCAGCGTGCAGCACCTTTGGAAAATGCTTGAAACCATACCAAGTCTTGTGAGTGAAATTGGATAGATGCGATTCTCTGGGAGCCACCGATCGTTGTGCTAGCACGAAGTCGCAAGTCATCGTGACCGAGGGTTTGAGCTTTGTTTAACATGTAATTACCGATAGATAAGGTGATCTCTTCCAGAAACTGTGACTAAGGTCGGCTTAGCATAGTTGCAGCATAAAGCACAGGTGGGATCTGAGCAGGCGTCTGCAATGCCTAATCATACAGCTATGATCGCACCAGCCGTCTCTTTGTGCCTGCTTGTGATAATTGCAAGCGGATTCTCGGAGAGGCTAAGTCACTGTTTTCTGATAGAGTGAGACTATATAACTTCTCACAAGTTTGGTTCTCGTGACTAATAGTGGAACTATAAGAATGTGCTAAATAACAGTAAATCCTCAAACTCTCCTTCAATCAACTGAAATTGTTATCTACTGATAAAATGCTTTGTTCATAACTTCTCTTTCAGTTTTACAGTAGACACATCAGTTGGATCTTTTCTTTATTTTCTACTTAAAAGCAAATCCCTACTGTATGATATGCATAAAACAACATCCAGGTTTTAGGCTTTTACCTTCAAACTTGTTCTCCACAAAGCATGCGTATTCGGTGATATCCCTGCAAATGTTCTAAAAAGTGCTTCAGAACTTGACCTTGTTTTCTCTAGATGCTACAGCAAATGTCTTTCAGCTTCTTGCTTTTTAGCTTGTTGGAAATCCTCTTACGTTGTTCATGTTTTAAGAACTTGCGTGAACCGCCTGATTCTTCGAATAATTGACCTTTTACTCCTTTTTGACAAAGTACAAGAGGCTTTAATCAATTCCGAATTAATTAAGCTTCTCATCGGGCAAACAATACGGCATTTCCTTCCAATTGCCGATGTGTTAACGGTTATTACTGAAAGGGTCCCTCAAGCTTTAAATAAGAACGGCTAACTCGAGCTGTGGATTTAGATATACTGAGGACTTTTGACAGGGTTTGCTATGCTTGATTTCTTTACAAACCTAAGGGGTATGAAGACTCTGACCAAAATTTTAATTTGGACTAATCTTTCTTAAAAATCTCGGAACGGCTTCTCTTCTAGATCTTTTTTGCATTAATGTTGGGACCCCTATTTTATTTTTTATCTTCATCAAAGATCTTTACAGTATCATCAGTTTCCGACTCATTTTCTACGTTGATGACAAAAGTATTTTCTCTTATCATAATATTAAATTTGATAGGCTTGATAAGGTCAAATTGGTAGCTGATCTCAAAACTGAAAATTAATCGGTCCTTAACTGAGAAAAGAAACCGCTTGTAATTTTTAAAGATCTTATAATGTTTCAGATGATTTGAAGGCAATCGCGTCATCAACTGCTCAGTGTCCTCCACCCGCCGGAGTGACGTTTACTACTTTTACGTTGTGTTTTAAACTCCCCCGATGTTTGAATTGCAATTTTTATTGCCAAAAGTAGGATTCCGTTTACCAAGAAAAATTTGGCGCTCAACGCAGGGATTTCAGATTTCGTATTGCTCGACTAGACATGGATTAAAAAATAATGTTTATCCAAACAATTTATTGTAGTAGAAAAGCACATCATTTTTTCTTTCTGTTTCCTTTCATCTTCAATTGACCTCCACCCCAACTCCAATCCTTAAACAACGAGCTTTGCACCCAGGGCGGAAAGGTTCCTTTTATCTTCAGTTGACTTCCACCCCAAATCCACTCATTGATCAAGAAGTTCTGCACCCAGGGTGACAAGGTTCCTTTCATCTACAATTGATCTTCATCCCAACTACACTTCTTGATCAAGGAGCTTTACACACCCAGGGTGGTAAGGTTCCTTTCATCCTCAATTGATCTCCACCCCAACTCCACTTTTTAATCAAAAAGCTTTGCATCCAGGGTGGTAAGGTTCCTTTCATCTTCAATTGACATCCACCCCAACTTCACCCCTTGATCAAGAAGCTTTGCACCCAGAGTGGCAAGGTTCCTTTCATCTTCAATTGATCTCTACCACAGCTCTACTCTTTGATCAAAAAGCTATGCACCCAGGGTGGTAATGTTCGGATTTAGGTAAATTATTTTATTACTTTCATCCTTTCCTCTAAACTACCAAGACCCGAAATTTACTCAAACTGAAAAAAGTAATTATTAACATTATTTATTTATTTAATTTAATTAAATATAATCTTAAATCTTTAAGTTCTTAATTGGGCATAATCTATCTTCATTGAGAAACCGTGACAGATTTTTTAAAAATCAGATAAATGCAATTAAAATATGTAAAATGCTTTATTAGAACATATATTTTGGTTCTAGTTGAAAGATAATGGCATAAAGCTAATTCGCATTAAAAGAAAACTAGTTTCCGTATATGAATAAACATTTAAGATCTTTTAAAAACATTGGTACATCTTTTCGTCCCTCATATACTCATTGTATATGAAAAAAATAAAAACTGTAAATTTCTTTTTAAAATCCAATATTTGTTCTGTAGAGCTTTTGTTTTATAATCGTTCCACTCCAAGTAAGACAGTACTTCCATTATTCCGCAGGGGGCTACACAAGAGAAGGGTGAAAAGAGAGAAGAAAGAAGAAAGAAGAAAGCAAAGAAAAGAAGAACCGGTTACAGGGGGTCTCAGATTGGTTAAGAAAATGATGGGAATTCTGGTGTAAGGAGAGTTACGTGAGATAAGAGTGATAAGGGGGAAGAACATGATACAGGTGGTGTCGAGGAAAGGATGGGAGTCAAGCGAATAAGAGATGGCAATTAACTTTGCGTTTAAACTCTTGGAGATTGTAGCTGCCAGGGAAGAAAGTACAGAAGGGAATTCCTTTTAACAACTTTTAGATTATTTTGACTTTTTTGGAATTTTTATTCGTATAAAGTCCGACCTTAAAGGGTACCCAGGGTCCCTAGCCATGCAATATATCGAATAGGTGACCCTCTGTATAAATCCAGATTTAAAATATATTTATATTCCTCTTTCTAAAAGTCTGTCACACTAGCTAAATAATTTATTTGTTCTGTACTTTAATTAAACCATAGCAATTCTAATTCAGTTGAAAATCGAAATTGGCATTACTTTTTTTAAAAAAGTATCTTTTTAAAGATTTTACTCGATTTGATATTTAGATCTAATTGTATTCTTTTAAAATTGTAGATAAAGTATTATTAGTTCTATCAGGATTCATTATCGGTAGCTACAAGCTTAACAATGTAAGATATGCAAAGGACGCTATGTTAATAGCCGACATGGAATAGAAACTACAAAAGCTCCTACAGAAAAGAAAACGAGAATAAGTAAATAAACATAAATTGTAAGAAGACAGAATTAAAAGGATGAATTCAGAACGCAAATTACAAATCGGTGATACCAAAATCAACCAAACACAAAAAATTTAAATATCCGGGAAATGTTCTTCAGAGGACGAAAAATGCGTCACTGAGATTCGAAGACTATTGGGATAGGCAAAGATGAATTCCAAAATGTAAGCAGAGTATTAAAATATGTGGGAAGTGTTCTAACTGAAGACGGAAAGTGCGACACAGAGATCCAAAGGCGAATTGGCATGGCGAAAGACGCGTTCCAGAAGCTGAGTAAAGTATTAAAACACAGGAAACTTTCACTAGAAACGAAGAAGAGAGTACTGGATTGCTATGTGATGTCAGTTCTTCAATATGGCAGTTCTTCAATATGTTGGACAGTATCAACAAAGATGAAGGGAAAACTCGAAGGAGCTGAAATGTGTTTCTACAGAAGGATTCTGCGGATATCGTGGACCGAGCATGTGAGCAATGATGAGGTTTTGAAAATGATGGAAACGAAAAGGAAATTAATATTGAGCATCAGGAAGAGACAAATAAAGTTCATGGGACATGCAATGAGGAAAGAGGGCTTGGAGAACCTGTTACTAACAGGCCAGACAGAGGGAAAAGAGACAGAGGAAAGCAGCGGATAACATATTTAAAAGGCCTGAGCAGGTGGATGGTAGAACGGGGGTTGAGAGACGTTACAGGAGAAAGCGTGCTAAGAGCCACCAGGGATAGGGAGACGTGGAAGGCCATGATCGCCTACGTCCTGAAGAGACAAGGTACGTAAAAGAAGAAGAGAAGAAGAAGCAGAGTACTAAGAGACAAAAAATGTGTTAGAAACAAAGAAACGAGTACTGAACTGTTACGGTATATCTGTCCTTGTGTATAGCAAAAAATGCTGTACAATTTCCTCAAAGATAAAGAAGTGACTTGAAACAATAGAAATGTGGTTCAGCAGAAGAATATTGAGAATACCATGGACTGAGCATGTGATAAACGGCCAGGTTTTAGAGATAATGGAAAAGAAAAACACTAAAAAACTTCCACTTAACATCAGGAAGAAAGTTGAACTTTCTGGGGCACGTAATGAGGAAAGAGGGCTTAGAAAATCTGATACTCGTTGGACAGATTGAAAGAAAGAGGAATAGAGGAAAACATACTTGATCAGCTTGAGTAAATAGATGGTAGAACAGGGTTTAGAAGAAATAACGAACGGGAAAAATTTATTTAAAGCTACAAAGGAGAGGAAATTGGGGAGAGCTATGATCACCTATGTCCTGAGGGGACATGGGGCATAAAGAACTTACATATTTGAATTTATTATTTAATTTAAATCATAACTGATTCGTTTAAAAATCTGGTTGATTCCTATTTAAATTTATTTGAATTAATTTACTTGTAAGTGCAACATTGCCTTCTGTTTCAGGGTGAAAATTGATTGATAAGTTTGCCCTTGCATTTTGAAACAATATGTTCCTTAACCAGGGAGTGACTTTTATCTTTACATTGAAGGACATACATGAAGATACACTGTTGTAAATGTTTTTCCTGAATTTGACAAAACTACAAAATTGAAAAAATAATTTATATATAAATGTATGTTCACGACTAATTGAGATTTTATTAGCAATTCCTGCAGACATTAGTAGAACATTTACCTGTATCGGATAAAATGTGTGTATTTTCATTGAATATGTATCGAAAATAGATATTCAATTGAGTAAACTTCCATTATAAATATTTTTGGATAAGTATATCTGTCATTCTGGCCACTCCTCTTCTCTAGCTGGTGTTTAAGAACTCCACACCAAAAAGTACTTTCACATGAGTAATCAAAGTTACAAATAAGCGTTAATAACTAATTTATGGCTTATGTCAATATCGAGGGCGAGTAAACAATATTAACGGTCATAACTTAAGCTATAAATTAGTATTTTATACAAAATTGGGCCATAACCGAGATAGAATAACATTAATATTGGCCCATAAATGCGATCGGATAACATTATTAGTGGATCATAACCGAGGCTAGACAAAATAAACGATGAGATATAACTACGGTCAAATAGCATGTTACTTGGGTAAAACGAGATGGGATAACATTTCTATCGAGCTTTAAACGAGGCCAGATAATATTACCATTTGGCGATAAATGAAGCTGGACAACATTACTATTGGGCTTCAACCGAGTACAAATAATATTATCATTGGCGTACAAATGAGGCTAGACAACATTACTATTAGGCCATAATCAAGGCCAGATAATATTACTATTAGGGCATAAATGAAGCTGAACTACATTAATATTGGGCTTTAACTGGGGCCAAATATTATCAGTGAAGCATAAATGATGCTGGTATCATTACCATTGGGCCTTAACCAAGTCAGATAATATTGACATAAATGATTACAAGACATCGTTACTAATGACCGTTCGTCGAGGTCAGATAATATTACCATTAGACCTTAAATGAGTCATAAATGAGACCGGATATTATCATTGTGCCATAACTGAGCTAGGATAACATTACCATTGGCCTAGAAATGCGACCGGATAAGATTATTAGCGGGCTATAACCGAGGTCGGACAACATTACCATTGAACCATAACCGAGTCCACATAAAATTGCTATTCAAGCATAAATGATGCAGGATAACATTACTATTCAGCCACAAACGAGGCTGGATACAGTTACCATTACCACTGAGCCATAAACTAGTCTTATTTTATGCTCTTTTAGGTAGAAATTCGTATACTCGTAGATCTTAAAGCGACTGACTCAACTTGTCTCCTGAGTGTAAACTTGTATTGACCGATATTTTTTAATCATCTCACCCCAAGCAAGGCATTCTACTACCACTGTTGCTCAGGGGGTTACATAGGTGATGAGAAAGAGGGGCTAGTTACAGGAAATGTCAGGAGGAGGGTAATAGACGGATTAGGATACCGAGGATGTGGGTGGAGTAGATGGAAAAAGAGCTTGTTAGAATGGATGCGTGTTAGTGTGATAGGAGATGTCTATTGACCTTACATTTAAATTCCTGGAAATTGTAGCTGTCGGGGAAGCAAGTATATGGAAGGGAATTCCGCAGGTGAGAAGTGTGTGAAAAGAAGCTGTTAGAGTAGAAACTGCGATTACACTTTATCGGTTTCACTGTAAAAGGGTGGGACCTAGTTGCTAATCTAGTAACTCGTGTAAATTCATACCTAAGGGACACCAGTGATCTAAGTTCATCGGAGCAGAAGCCGTGAAAGTATTTATAGAAGAGGCACAGGGAAGCCACGTCACGCCGGTGAGAGAGCGACTGCAGCCGAGCTGCTAAGTCGGTATCGATCACGTTGCAGATTCTCCGTTGTATTTTGTCAAGAACCCCGAGGTAAATAGCAGGGGCACCCGACCAGATGTGGCAGCACTGAACACTATTTCTCTATGGGTAGATTTTTTTCGAGAAAGCTGAAACAACACCCTACTTACGCAACACGAAAGTGGACTTCGCTTGGCTTTCAGTTATTTCTGTGGCTCGCGATCTCACCAGACACACTACTCAGTTACGAATAGCACCAAAATTTACCTGTACAATTATATCCCCATGACAACTGATGTCACGCAGAATAGCTGGGGGTATCCAAACAAAGACTGTAAAGACAATTTATAAGTTAGCTATTTCTAATCTTTTGGCACATTCGTTAATTTATTTATAAATATATATCAATATATCTATCTATCTGACTCTCTATCTGGCTCTGATCATATCTCTCTAACTTTGTCTCTGACTCTCTATCTGACTCTCTATGCATAGAAGCAAGCGATATTATGATATCTAAGTAGTGTCAACCTATAAAATCTGTCACCTTAGCAGCCTACTTAGACGTCTGCTTCGTACATCTTAAATCATCGACGCTCTTTGATCAAGTTGCTTATTGATTGACGCTCCATTAAATGCTGTCAATTTGTTGGGCTTATTTAGTCATTTACGTAACTTCGAAAACATCTGCTAATGTGAAATATCTACTTTCCTCTATTAAAGAACCCACTTTTTATTCCATTTTTTTAAAAAATGTGTAACTATATCATAAAAGTGAACTATATTTACACATGTGCAGGAACACAAACAAATACACACATATTTGAATGTGCATGTTTGTGCTACATATGCATACCCATATTTATTAGAATTACAGTTTCTATTTATTGCATGTAGGTGCACACGCACACACACACGCACACACACACACACACACTCACTCACACACACACACACATATATATATATTACATATAAATTTATATACATATTACATATAAAAACATATTACATTTATTAAAATTTTCTAATATGGGATTGTCCATTTCGACGGCAAAATTTAACACCTTTCTCATCAGCAAGCCTAAGACAGTATGAGAAAGTAAATTTATTTGTATGTGCATAAAAAGGGAACTAAGGGTAGAGAACATCAAAAAAGCGTAGATCATTGCTACAGGAACATCCATTGGGCCCTCTGGCTAGCTCGGTGTTTATATTTAATGTTGATAGAATCCTTTGAAATTTACCATCAAGCAGTTTTTTCAGATCTATGATCAACACACACACACACACACACACGTGTGTGTGTGTGTGTTTGTTTGTGTCTCTGTGTGTGTATATATGTTCGTGTGTGTGTGTGTGTGTGTGTATACATGCATATACAAGTACATGTATATTTACATGAACGTGCAAGTCTGTATATGAATGTCTACGTAGTTATTAATCAAATGTATTCTATTTTTAAGTAAACTCTGTTCATGTTGGTGAACATCAAAGATTAAATGCGACTACTTTTTAAAACAATTTAATGAAATATTTATTCTTTTACCTTTCATTATTTTTCTCCCATCGATTGAATATTCTTTCGATGGATTTTCTCGCCATTCATGTCTCTTGTTTCTCACGGGGGAATCAAGTGACAACAACCTTATTATTTCCGCATTTTCTTCAGATTCTTATCGATGTTCTTTATCTGAATAATTTTTATACTCCGCCTCGTATTGCCTTGTATATCTCTTGAAAATTTCCTCGTTAATGTTCTAAGCTTACCACAGAAATTGTCAGTCATAGTATTCAACTATTTGCATACAATCATTATTATTCCCAATTTTTGAGTTCTCCAGCAAGGGCCATATATTTACTTGGTTTTTAGTTTGATTTCGACTTAAAGGGCAAAATTTATTATCTAAAAATCGTTTCTTTATAGGTGGTAACTAGATTTGATCTCCTAACTTGGACTTCTTTTACGTAAGTCAGGAGTTTGCAGCTCATTCGGCCCCGCGGGCTGGACGAAGGCCATTAATGAAAAATTAAGGACAATTACATATGTAAACCCCTGTCAACCTAAATATTTAAAACCATAATGATGATAAACATTGAGAAATCAGAAAAACAAAAGAAAATCTAAAATTTAAAAACACGTAACAAAAATGACTTTTCCTAAAGGAACGTCAAAATACTTCAAAGGGAAAAAAATCAACCGAAGTGAAATGTATGAAATTATGACGTGTAGGTTTGAAACTGTTATTGAAAATTGTACCACAAACGAACCACACACACACACACGTCAAACAAAAACGAAACACATACACCCATATATACCAGTACAAATAGTTACAAACATATACACTTACGTACGTACACATGCGGTATCATCCACACATTCATGAGGCATGTATGTATAATGCGCGTATGTTTAACTGTCTTTAGATTTCTACTACCTCGCATGTCAGTCCCTCCTTGGGCTTTTTTGCTTTTTCGTTCATTTCATTTCTGTTATCTTTTAATGTAGCCAAGGGTCATAACAAGTATGTATCCATTATTTGACATTAAACATAGGTAACGCGACTTGGTAAAATAAGTCTCATGAAAGATAACTGGCAGATAGTCTAATATTTTTAGTACACTGAGATGTGTAGCCATTCTATGGAAAATGACATATTTCATTTGAAGGTCGACGATACAGTTAAATTGAGACGTGTTGACAGATCTGTATATTCACATTTAATCACAAGTATTGAATGTACATAAAAATAATTTATATTAACAACAGATGAATGCAGTAGTCGAAAAATATAATTTATTCAATTGAAAAATTGTTGGAATCATTTGTTTATAAATTCATAGCAGCGGCGTTAAGCTATCACCAATAGCCAAAGAATTAACGCCAAACTTTGTGATTTTTATTAATTGAAAGTGTCTTAATATTTGGTTTCAAAATTGTTGATGCTAAGAGCAAGGTATCATCAAGATGATTATCAATCAATCTTGTTCTCAAATTGATCTTAGTTTGCTTCAATTTTGAAAAAAGTTGTTCACATTGATAGGTACTTCCAAACAAAGATGCCATCTTTTTTTGTGTGGGTCACTAATTTGAAATACTTTCTACTTGGAAAAATATATTTTGCATAAAAATCAATTAATGAAATATGCTTGGAATTACATTTTTAACTTAATAGATCGTCACACTGCATTTTTATCAATTCCATTTGATACATTCCAACACTATTTCCACCTCCACATCAAATGATGTAGCTAACAATTTGAAATTATTTTTATGCAGACAAAAGTCTTTTTCAAAGGCAAAAATATGATTATACATCTCACTTATGAGGCGAGTTTTACCTTGAAGTAGTAAACTTAAATGATTCAAATGAGTCACTATATCCACAATGAATGCTAAAGTTGCGAGCCAATAAGGATCTCGAAAATGTGAACTATCCATTTGTTTACTTTCAAGAAATATCGTCACCTCTTTATGTAAGGCAAGTACTCGTTTTAACATCAATCCTCGGCTAAGAAAGCGTACATCACAGAAATACGCAAGGTCATCATATTCTGCCTAAGTATCAAACAAATTTTGTTTTGAATTTTCGCTGATTCAATTCCCGAGATAGAATCAGATTCACAGTTTTAACGACAATATCTATAAGGTTTTTTAAACTTCAAGAATTTGGCACACAATGTCTCTTCATGAATAATGCAATTAATTTTTACAAGTTTATGAGTAATTCCAAGGATTTCCATATGTTCCTGTAGTAGTGTAACAAAGCCCTATTTTCCCCACCATTGCTGGAGCACCATCAGTTGTGATTCTAATAAGCTTCGAGAAATCAAATTTCATTTCAGTCATTATTTTTAATAAAGTTTCAAAAATGCTGCTCCGGTCACGGTTCCTTTCATGGGAATTAACTGAATAAACTCTTCAAAAATATGAAAAGTAGAAATCACTCCTCACACAAAGACAGCAAGTTGTGCAGTGTCACTTGAGTCTGTGCTCTCATCGACTGCAATGGAAAAATATTGCAATTCACTGCAGGTGTACATTATTTGATTTTTAACATCTGCTGACATTTCTTCAACGCACCGCGTGACCGTCCTCGGAGAAAGGCTGATAGTTTCAAATAAAGACTTTTTTTTCTGGACAAACAATATCCAAAACAAGCAATAAACATTCTTTAAAAAATTACCATCTGTAAATGGTTTCATTTTTTCAGCGATGCGTTTTGAAACTTCATAGCTGGCAATTGTATTTGACACATTTTCGCCTTTTCTCTTTATAAAAAAGAAGTTTGTTTTTCATATTGAGACTTCACCCGCTTCAACTTCATTCAACTTTCCTTGATTGTGCAGTAAATTTCTTTAAACTTTCACAATGGTTTGTTACGTAATGTCGTCTATATTTGCTACCTTACTCACAGCAAGGATTTCTTGACACATGAGACAAATAGGCTTCCCACTGCGCTCGATAAAAAGTAATCTAATGTCCAAGTATTTTTGAAAATTTGGTATTCAACATCTACCTTCATTCGTTTTGCATTAATCGTCATCGATATCTTTCTTACGAATTAAATTTAAATTAAAAAAAAATAAAACTATTACTGTTTTATATCATTATAATTTTTATGACTATTCAAACTTCATCTATCTACATGAGTGACTTTTTATATCACAACTCATCTTTTGCTATGCCAGCATTCTCCAGCGATAAGCAAATATTGTTGATCGGAAATTAAAGTACGAACCTCGACTGTTCTGAGAATGTGGGTTAGAGTTCCATTCGATGTTTTTACTTTATTTTCTGATCAACAATATTTGCTTACCGCCGGAGATTGCTGGTATAGTAAAAAATAAATGACTTGCGATTAAATGTAACTTAGATGAGTAGTCGTAAACATTATATTTTAAATTACCTCATCTACTAAAAAACTTAAAATATGAAAACAATATTACAGTTTTTATACAACAATATGGCAAGAATATAGTCAGTGTTTAAAAGGAATACGATTTTTTTTTACTAATTTTACATATGAATAGATATATTTCTTTAATAGCAGATCTTTTATTATATTTGAAAGTCATGTAGCAGATATTTGAGTAATTATATAAATCTATCAAAATGTGAAGACAGAGAAATACAATAAATAATCATACAAAAACAAAGCATGGAATAATAAAAGTGAGGTTTTAGCACTAATTGAATAGACAGGAATTTTAATTCAATACAATAAGTTTCAACAATTTTTGAATTTATAATAAATAATATATGTAGATACTTATGAATAAATAATAAATAAGCAAGCAAAATGAAAACATGAGTGAATGAGCTGAATTATTTATTTTTTTTAAAATATAAATTATAAATTTTGTCAATGTTTCCAGATAATAAATATAGATATCCGTTGATAAATAATAATATGCAAGCAAAATCAAAACAAGATACAACTTGAATTGAATTAATAATTTGTTTTAATGTTTGATCACATGCACTGTCAAACTCGTGAGTCAAATATTCTTTATTCACGGTTCCTTGATTGAAATTTCGGTGTGTACCTCTTCAAGGTAAAATGTACTTTTGAATGTATAAAATACGTTGAAAGAAAATGTTTAAAAAATAGGCTTTAAATGTAAACGAACATTAAAATACGAAATACTATAAATGTATCTGGGGGTAAATGTTAGTTAAGTAAATTTACAAATTGAATATTTTTACGAACCTTGAATTCTGTCGTAAATAGCGTGCAGCGATCTGTTTGTTCGCTGAAGGAATATGAGTTCTCTTAGGTCCTATCGGGTGACTACTGGTCTTCGTCGCGTTGTAGTGGTCAGCTAACTATTGGGTGGATGCTTGTTGTAGCTGACTGAATTTTTTCTCAAAATCACTGTTCTTAAACTCTTTGGATCTGATAGCAGTTATGAGAACCATACGTATCATAATAGCGACGTTCGCTTTTCACTCAGTAACAATGAAATAAGGAGATCAAATCTGTAATCACTAAAATCTTTTTTGTTTATATCCGGTAATCAAAAATTGCAATATATTTTATATTTTCTGGGTTTTCTTTTAATTTTCAAATAAATTACTGAAACGAAACAAAATCCTTAATTTATTTCTTTTTGAATAAGTAAATACGAAGAGCATTGGTTATATTCATTTGAATTTTATTTCGGTATTTAAAACGTTTCTAATTTTATTCAGTTTATTTATAGAGTAATTAAGCTTTAAAAAGCCGAATATATGGCCCATGTCGAGACAGGCCGCATGCAAAAAAATTAGTGGAAAACTCTTGTTTGAGAAAAGGAGGGGTATGATAAGATAAGAACATGGCCCATTGAAAGATTCCAGCAACTTACATAGGGCAAGTGGTAGGGGTAAGCGATGGGAGGTCGCTGTTAGAGGAATGAAGTAAAAAGCCGACTGAGACAATATTGTCCCTTTAAAGGTGTCCCCGCCTAATGTCTGTCGCCGGTCGGTCGGTCGGTCAAATCGGTTCTCAGTTTTTGTTTTATGTTTATTTTTTATTTCTTACGCAGAAATGGAGGTGATTAGGTTTTGATCCTGTTTTTGCGGCCATAGTATTCAAATTCGGTTGGGTAGATCAGAGGAAGATAATAGCAGTCCTTTTTTGAATTCGAAAGCCTCAAATTGGTAATCAGTAAAGTAGAGGAACCGCCTGATCAGTTTAATGGTCCTATTGTTCACTAGAATGAGAAGTGGTGTCATGTTATCTCCAAGTAAGAAAAGCTGAAAGAGTTAATTAAAGGCGTCGCTTATTACGTCCTGAGTAAGTTACTTTCGGCAGCAAAGCCTCTGATCGGGAGATTGGAGATTTTGAGGACAATGGAACGATCTCTTAATTGCTCTTGTCCTCAGATTCACCCTGAACCAGCGAGCTAGCATCCGTTAGTATCCTAGTTATGAAAAAATAATGAACTCCCGAAATAAAAACAAAATGCTATGTGTTGTGATCTGCATTTTTTGTGCGTAGTGGTAGTCGTAGCCCAGCTCTCCGTGTTCTTTGTGACGATAAGATTTTCTTTTTCTTATCTCTCCAGAAATTCTCTACTTATACTTGTCTATTAATTTGCATACGATACTACACCTCCTTGAACTGGAGAGATCGTACACCCTTGTTTTTTTTTTTACTACTCCTGATTATTTTTGTATTGTATTGTTCTTCCGCTTGTCTTTCATGTTTTATCTTTAATGGTAGTCTTGGTCTCTTTTCATTTTCTTCGTCATATTCGTCTGTCGTTTTATTCTCACTTTCTTCTATTTCCTACTCTGTTCCACTTTTGTATCTTTTTGCCGATTCTTGTTCCTGCCCTCTCACATCATCCAGCTCGCTTATGCTTCCAAACTGCTATGCATGTGCTATTATCTGTTGTCCTTTTACCTGACCTTCCATTTCCACATCATCCAGCTCGTTTCTGCTTTTGAACTGATCTGCATATGCCAGTATATGTTGTCTCTTTTTCTCAAATATGGCTGTGTCCATTTTGTAACAGAAAATTTGCTTTTTCTGGATTTGCCTCTTATCATTCCTTTTTTTCGGATTTGCCTCTTATCATTCCTTTTTTTTTTTCGTTGCAAGGAGGATAGTTATGGAGGCTTTGATTTGTCTTCCCAGTTAATGCAGAAGAGCTCAGTTTTATTCCCGCAAGGGGAATGGGTATGTAACTGAGGAGCATATTTGGTAAATATTCTTCAATGTTTTCATTAAGTGGTGAGAAAGCTTTCAATCCCATTTTCACCGTTTGTACCATTCTTTCCGCAATGCCATAGGATTGTGGGTGATATGAAGATGCATCCAATTTGTTTCACGCACTCAAGTTCTCATCGCAAAATTCGGGTGAATTGTCGGTGACTATTCCTTGAGAATGTAGTTTTTAGTATTTGTTTTATTGTGGTGGCATTTCTGTTTTTTACTCTGACATCTTTTGACTACCCTGAATATGAATCCACTAATACTAAGAATATTCCCTCCATCACTTATATGCATGTGATCCATATGGACCCTAACCCATGGTTCTGCTTTTTTGGGCCATGAGTGAATTTTTGCTTGTTCGAAGTTTATTATTTGCGCACATTGTGGGCATTTCAAAACGTATTACTCTACGTCTTTTGAATATCCTGGCCACAAAGATTGTAACTTTAGTCTTCTTTGCGTTGCTGTTATGCCACAATGTACATTATCATGTACTCCTTTCCCTATGCCCCTTCTCAGTATTTGTTGAGCTACTGCTACATCTCTATCGCATATTATGCCCTTTTCATTGCCTTTTTTGTGCTATGTTTCCTTAAAGGGTCGCTCTACTATCAGACAATTGCTCCATATACTATTTTTTCTTATCTCCGCTATTCTACTTAATATTGGGTCTTGCTTTGTTTCTATTTTAAGTCTATATAGAGAAAGAACGTCCGTTTCCAATCAGTATATTATTTTATCTTCTTGTTTTTCTTCTGTTTCATGCTTGAACTCTAATCTTGATAGAGCCTCTACATAAGAAATAGCTTCCGTGTAGCTTCATTTTTAAGGAAACTACATCAAAATCTAATTTTTGGCGATGTGACTTTTAGCAATTTTCTTTATCAGGTTAAACATGAATTCTAATGGGTTGTAGTCCGATTTTCATAAAAATGTTTTTCCTATCAAAAAGTTTCGTGCCCTTTCCATGCTACATACAATTGCCTGCACTTCTTTTTCAAAATTCGAGTAGTTAGTTTCTGCTGATGTTAACATTCTTGAAATGCAAATGACTGAGTCTTATTTTTGTGATAAAATAGCAGCAATCTCCTTTTCACTTGCGTCAGTGCTTAACGTGTTTCTTTTTGTGGATCAAAAACTTTCATTATTAATTTGCTATTCAGAATATTTTTAGTGTTTGAAAAGCGATAGTTTTCTCTTGTGTTTAATCAAAATCATTGCTATCTTGTGTAATTTTGCAATTTTATGTCGCTGTATTTTGGTATGTATTTTCAATAAATATTTATCAGCTCCAAAAACGATTCTAATTCTTTTTATTTGTTGGAGCAGCTATTTCTGTTGTTTCTTTGTTAGTCTATCATTGGGTGATATTCCTTCTTTTGATATCCTGCATATGATAACTTCTTACAGTCAAAATTACCTTTGTTTATGGTCAAGCCTATCTTTTTTAATCTCGCTAAAATTTGATCTGTTTTATATTTTTGTTGTTGATTCCGGGTGAGGATCCGCACAAAATAATGAACAACAAAACATATATTTGAGATAGAAAAATAAGTTATGTTAAACGTAAAAATACAAACTTAAACGCAGGTTAGTAATCGAGGAATACGATTAGTAGGAATATATATATATATATATATATATATATATATATATATATATATATATATATACAAGTCTTTGATGTGAAGTCGTGCTAGAATTAGTACCTCCAGTCGGAAACTGACAGGAGCTGTGTAATACTATTCTGCCTGTGTGGATCTCAGAGCTATTATGACTACTGACGCGGTATTCTCTGTGAAACTTCGGTATCGTTCGGTAACTGACGGTATCTTCCAGATCTCTCCGGTTCTCTTCGTATCTCACTATGGCAGGAGTATATGTATACTCAAGTCGAGTCCATTATCATGGAAAAGGGGAGATCCTACAACAATTTTAATTCGCTTTAGTTCTTAGCCTTACACCTATATCATCCTGCTATATTATTATATGTTTTTATTTTTTCTAATAAGACTTTTTCAATTACATTTTGAAAAATATGACCGGAAATTTTTATCACGAAAGGTAGACGAGTCCATCTTAATAAGCTTATAGAAATGTTTATCGAGGTTATTTCCTTGAATTTCTATTTCATTAGATGATGATCTGCGATTAATTTTTAATAAGTACTCCATTTGTGTTAACTCGTGGTTCGCAGTTTCGATATTTTGTCAAATGAAACGAGTCTGAACATATTTGGTGATTTACCGCTATCTTGTAATCATCTTGTATTCTTAAATTTCTGTCAGATTTCTTTATCGCTGTTGTCGATGACGCCTAACTAATACCACCTTGAGTTACTCTTTCTAGTATGTCTTGCATCATTTTCTTTAATTTGGCTACTACCAAACGCAGGATACGAATTGGAACTCTTCTTGACTCTCTATACTTTGAGTGATAGTTTTCCTTTAGTCTATGGCTAGTTTCATAGCCTTTCAATAATCCTATTTCATTTAATTCTGCGTCCATATATTTCATTAGTTCCGCTGTACTTACTTTTAGTACATCAATCCCTAATAATCAGTGATCTTTTTTGCATGCTACAACTGTAATAAGAATTATTTCAAAACGCTTGTCGGTTTGAAAATTGCCTTGAAATATACCCATCGTTTTTATGGTCGTTCTATCAAATTTTTTTAACTGTACACAACATTTTTTAAAAATTTAGGTCGTCCTAATTTTATCTCGAGATTTGTTTGGTATCAACGTAACTTCACTTCTTGCATTAAAAACTGGTCCATTTATCCTTATTTTTTATCTACTTATTTTTTTGTTTTAATTGTAAATATTATAGCTTCTTCGGATGAGTTTGAACAGTTCTTACTTTTTGATTTGCTTTTCGTAATTACATACATTCTGAAAATGATCCCATTTTGCAATTGAAACATTCTTCCTAGAGCTGAACATCTGTATTTGTTTTTCGCGTGATATTTTTCACACTATCTACATTTAATTATGGATTTGGTGTTGCTCGTTCTGTATGTCTCGAATTCTTCTTTTGGCTGATTAAATTCTCTAATCAACTATGTTGCAAAAACTTGACTCTAGCTTCCATACTCATTCTGCTACTCTGTAAACATTCCAGTATTTTTCGCTTGTGGTTTTAATCTTGCAAGCCTTTAGTTAACCTAAAAAGAATAAATTCATCTTCTATAGTCAGTTCCTGTGTTCTCAATTTTTTAAATTCACAATACTTGGCTCGTTCTTTCAATGTTTGTAAGTATTGTATAATAGAATCATTTGGTGCTTATCTTGTTTCTAAAAACTTGGTTCTTTTAATTACCAATCATTTTTTTCTTATGTTCTATTTTTATAATTTTCACAATTTCTTCAAATGTGATTTCTTCTAATTTGCTTGGTTACCACATTGTAGAAAATTTCTTCACAGCTTTGTACCCAGCTATAGCAAGAAATAAATCGGTTATCTTCTTTTCTCCTTCGTCGGTCTTTGTGTAACTTAATTTTTTATTCTTGTAGATGTAGCAAAACTCCTTTTATATGTTTCTGTGTGTTCTTATTTATCCAGCAAATTTAAGGATCCTATTGGCGACGCCATTGTTATGTTTCGCATCTCTTTGTACGTAGTGGTAGTCGTAGCACAACTCTCCGTATCTTTTGTGATGACAGGGTTTTCTCCTGCTACGTTTCCAGTTATTCTCTGTTTATATTTGTCTATTAATTTGTATATAATACTATATTATGAAAGAATAAAAATACATTTTTATATAAAATATACATATTTATATAAAACTAACCAAAACTATATATATGTAATAAAATGATCAACAATAAATATTTATAGTAAAATGGCCAACGATACAGTTTTAAAGTAATAAAACTAGAAATACATCAAACCAAAAGTGTCACTTATTGTTCTGCTGGATCCGACTCTAGTGTTCATTATAATCGTCGGCAGTTGTGTCTAGGATTGTCAGTGTCAAACAGGCGTTTTTTTTTTTAGCTAGTTTCTTATTTGCTGCTGTAGCCGTCATTGCAGACGTGGTGGTGTGCGCGAATGGAGCCAACCGACTTGACATTTGCAAGCAGCGAGAAGATATGTTAGCGGTGAGACATCGGATCGCTTGTAGAGAACTTTTTTACAGAAATAAATCCAAAAAATGTGCTCAGTTTTCACGGTTCAAATCAAGTTTTCTGTATTTGTTACGTTTGATAATTTTTGGTTTAATTCGCTTAAAAATGCTTGGTATTTTTCTCGCTGTCTCTTTTGTATGGCATTTGTCGTTTTTTAGTTTTTGTTTTTTTACATTTTGCGTCTGGCTTTCATCACTTCCGTTCTAATACACCTGTTTTTGGCTCTGCTAATATTATCAATTACATCCTTCTAGTTTTTAAGACAAGTTAACTTCTAATCACTCGGAAATATGGCAAGAATAATCCTTTGATTTCTTGTTATTAATGCGTTTAAATTTCTTTATTTCAATGTCGGGAGGTGGCTGGATGCTGTTTGATACTATGGAAACTGTAGAAGCGAATAAAGAAGATGCTTTTCCAGTAATAACGAGAAGTTCTATGTAGCTACAGGGAAATTGTAGGCTCTTACTCTATATATCAGCGTAAAGGCGACCTCTTAAACTTAAAATGTCCCCTCCAGTCAAAATCGGGAGCCCCCTTTGCCCCAGTTATAATATGTGAAACTTAAATCCTGTAGTTTATGGTAAATTCATAACATGCAAGATTTTGACGGCAGCCTTGTCTTATTTTTTTTTGATGATGTTGAAGAAAAACACAACTGCTTGTGTATCTCAACTAGTCGTTTAACATCGTATACGAGAACAGTGGAACGAGTTAATGGTTATCGAGGAGAACCAATTCAGGCTACCGTAAGAGTTTACTATGCAGCACCCACTCATGAGGCATTGTATATTGTGGTTATTAACTGACAATATCTCTCTACTGTATTTCATTAGAATTTGCTTTTCATTAGAATTTGCGTGAAAAGAAAATATATATATACTGAATTTATTTAATAAATTCAATACAATATATTTTAAAATATGATTTAGAGTGGGGTTAACATATTCGCCGAGTTGCCTTGTGCGTCAGCGTATATGATATTTAAAGACTTTTAGGCCAATGGGTTTAATTTTGATCTTAGTTATAAAATGGAGCTCAACGTTGACTATTTCTCTGAGTAGTCGAAAGTTAGAATCTGAGAGGGTGATGGAAACATATTCCTTTGAGTCATGAACGAACCTAATTTTTTTTTCAAATAATAGTTTTCAAATATATTCAACAGCGTAGTGTTTAGCATATCCATAGATATGGGTATGAAAGTATAAGAATAAGAACTTGAATAACTAAAGGCTACCAAAAAACGACTAAGAAACCAAAGAGATTTAGAGTAACAAAGAGAAAGAAAGAAAGAAAGAAAGAAAAAAGAGATGAACTTTTATAAAAGAAAATTAAAGGTGAAATGGAATCTTAGAAAATCATAAAGAAGAAAAAAATACAGTAAACTATAACACACAGGTAAGTGTTAGGAAGATGCGGTGTAAAGTTTTTGGCTTGACTCATTTTCTAAAATCTTATTAAAAGACTGGATATCAGAATTTATTTTGGAATCCTTTCATGTTTCAGCCCTGAAGTAGGTTAAGAATATATTAGAAAGAATGAGAAAGAAAGGAAGAATGAGTTAAATTAATAAGAGACATAACATTGTGTATATATATATATATATATATATATATATATATGTATGTATGTATGTATGTATGTATGTAAGTAGTTAGGTATGTAAGTGATTGTTCCGAGAAACGAAATAAAGCAGGAATGCATAAAAAATATTTTTCATTTATCTTTTAGTGCCATCTGATGGTAAGTAGAAAACAATCATTGAGTAAATGTCATCAGTTATTTTCAAACGTCAATATATTTCATATTGATAAATATGTTATATCGATTAGGATAAAACTGATTTCATTTTTTCCGTAATTTCATCGATTTCTGTTGCTCAAAGTTACTAAAATATCAATCTCTACTGTCTATAACTTCAAGAAGAACCATTAATTTTCCAAGTTTTCTTTTAATATTTTTAGTCCTTATTATTATTATTGTTATTATTAAAACAATCAGGCCAATACATTTTCAGGTATATAATTTGTAAGTAAAGACAGTAGACTCCTTTTATCAGTCAGTCAAGTGTCATACGTAACACATGCTTGGGCGATCATGTCTCGAAAGAGACATAACTGACTGGGCAGAAGATTTACTTGCAGTAGGTTGCTATTATTTTCTGCAGTAGACTGGTTGCCAACCAAGGGTATCGAATCCAATATGTCCTGCTATTTAATCCATTGCTGAAGGGAGAAGCGGCAGATTAGCATTTTTCTCAAGAGTACTTGCGCGTAAGTGAATGTGACGAATTTGACCAGAATTCGAACTCGGCTTTCCGATTTTTTGTTCCGAGCTGATATTCACTGCAACACAAAGCACATCCGCCTCCCCTTATACACCTGCTAAAAACAACAATTCCTTATATACACATAAATGTTATTAATGAACAAGACGATGACAATATCAGTGACACAAAGTTCAATTGTCTAAACAAAGGTTGTAATCACTTAGATAATAGTTGTGCCAGTCTTTAACTAAGCACTGGGAAGGATTCATATGCGACTAGGAATAAGACTAGAAAAACTTTGAATTTGAATAAAGTCGAGACAATGCAAATAACAGCATTAGTGAAAATGGTGATGATATTAAGAATGGAGCCGGAGTATTGTTGAACCCTGGTGCAAGCTAACATTACCATTAGTGTTATTCAATAAAGAAATAATAATAACAGAAATATTAGTGAATCACTGATTATGCTTACGACGAACGCGACCAGATTGAGACAAAGATAACTGGAAATTGAACAAAATAACGATGTAAAACAAAAAAAAAAAAAAAAGGAAAAAATCGTAATAATATGAAAAATAATCGAAAATTAAAAAAACGCAACCAAAAATGTGATGGGAGTGGGGCACAAAAAGAAACCATGTGATAGAAAATAGAATATATATAAATAGAATATATATAAATAGAATATATATAAATAGAATATATATAAATAGAAACATACAGAATGCAATAGATAAATTAAATGAATGACGCCAAAATTACAATAAACGCTGACTGACATCTCACTTAAGAGATAGATTTACAAAAATTACACACTCTTGGAATACTAATAAGTACTGACATTTTATGTTCAACATGTTTGCAATATTCTAAGATACTTCTACAAAATTTTGAAAAAAAAGAGTGTGATGCGACTAAAGAAATATCCGAAACTTGCTTTTTTTTGTTTCATAATCTTTGTATTATTAGTAATAAAAAAGAATAGAGACAATGTTTGTATAAAATCTTTTTGTTTACACAATATTGAACTGGAGATAATAGTGTTTCAATGTTGTTTATACTGCATAAAACAGTGCGATGTATTAAGCTTCATAATAAGACATCAAGATTTTAAAAATACCAAACATTCTAATAGTTGTCAAAATTCGTTACATTTTCGGGATCTATCATTTTATGAAAGATTGGGGAAGACGATATTTCGTAATAATAATTTCGTAGAAATAAGTTAGTTAACTTAGTCATACCCACTTCACTTCATTTAATTTTATAAAGTCCCAATGAAATATATTTTTAGTTGTAAAAATATTTTTCTATGAGATAACTCACCGATGAAATTGAAACAATTAAAATTTTAATTGAAACTTGATGCAGAAAATATACTTTGAACCTGAAAATAAATAAATGCATAAAAAACATGACACAAACGACACACTTCTGATTGGGTTCAAGCATATATCACCAGAATGAAGGCTTAGTAATGGGCTCGCCATTACCACCATCACTGGCTAACATATACATGGAATACTTTAAAGAGATGACATTAAAATCCACATAAAGTTCAATGGTTGAGATACGTTGATGACACCAGAAGAAGGTCCAGACGTTATTTGACCATGTGAACTCAATAAGATCATCAATAGTTCACTATGGAAAAAGAGAGTGACAACAAACTGGCTTTGATGGGTGTGTTAATAACTCAGACGGAGGTGGGGTTAAGACATCTGTATACCGCAAGCCAACATTGACTGGACAATACCTCAACTTCATCTCCCACCACCTATACAATGTAAAGAAAGGGATAGTCCTCTGCTTGCAACATCAAGCAAAAGCCATAAGTAGCGACCCAAAGATATTGTTATTGAGACATTCAGTTTATAAGTCCCGAAAATCGATACATTCAAGGAAACATGGCCAGAGAAATAAAAGAGTTGAATCGAGTGACTTGACCCCAAAAGTTGTGAGTTCAATATCTGGCCAAAGGGAAGGCAAACAAAAAATTCGTGAGTTGAATTCAAGGGAGATAACTAATACTGAGACACTGGAAGAGGCATGGCTAGTGGAACTAGAACAATTTAACCTGGTGAATGAAATAAAGGGTTCAGTTTGAAATTCCACTCACCTGTACCACGGCCAAAATGTCGTAGAAACAAAGATGAAGACAACAGTCGGAACAATGTAAATAGTGTAAATAATTGCAATACCTTATCTCAAAAATATAAACACAGAATAAACAATCGAGGAAAATAAATTTGAAACAACTGGCCAGTTATTTCCTTTGCAAAATGATATGCGTTTTACGTACAGAAATTCGCATGTATGGGATGCCGTTAAGAAATGGTATAGTTAATCCCTTTAGCTTATTTTGTGCTTTTTATACACGGGTTTGTATTCGCAAAAAAAAAAAAAAATTGTCATTACTTATCACTAATTCTTCAAATGTCTTCTGAGATGTTTCTAGATTTAAGTGGGATTTCTTCAATAACCGCGTGATCGAACATACACACGAACATATACACGCAATACAAACACCTGTAAAAGTATTTGTCAGTATTTGTGTGATATCCTTGCAGTTAAAATCAAAAGTAAAACTTCCAAGAAGATATTGTAAATATATTTAAAATTAAAAAAAGAAAAAGAGCTAAAACGTCACTGTGCTTATTAGTTACTGTACGTCAACTTCAGACTAAAACTTTGACTGAAACTATATTCTTAAAAAAAGAGAGAGAAATAAGTTAACAACTGTAATAAACTGATAGTTCAAGATAAAAATATTGTTGGACAGTATATTTGTTGGAAGAACCAATTTTTTTCCATTAGCCTGTTCATAGATCCTTTAGCGAGAATCGAACTGGAGTTGTTCTAATAGACAAACATTCTTACCACGATTCAACGGTTCATACTTGTAAATATTGACATAGGGTCGAACGGCTCTTCCAAATATCACAATAATTGCTTTTTTATCTGTGTTAATATTTAGTATTGTATATTTGTACCTCGTGTTATTAGAAAGAATGAGGCATCGGTATAACTGTCCACAGTACAAACAACAAGATTGCTATCTCGTGTTCAAATTCATCGTGAGATAATGTATGTTTATTTTTCATTAATACTCAAGAAAAGATTACGAATCTACCATTCATAATAAGTCAGGATAGAGATTATTACATACCGACTGTACAGTGTAATGTATTCAAACTTATCACATGTTGCTTGAATATAAGTAATCCATATTACCCTGATGGTTATATTTCAAAATATTGAATTGCTTTTACTATTGTTCACCCGATACAAGTCCCTAAAGTCACTCAATGTAGAGGGTTACTAAATGAAGTTGTTTTAATAGCGTACAGGCAGGGATGTACGTTGTGATTTTTCCGCAGTAGGTTGCCATTACTCTCAGTGGTAGACTGGTTGCTAACCAAGGCTTTAGAACCCAATCTGTTCTGTTATTTAACCGATAGCTAGAGGGAAGAGATGGATGAATCCCAAAGGTATTTGCGCGTACATTGAATGCAACGAATTCAATTGGAATTCGAACTCGGTTCTCTGAGTCGATATCCACTGCATCACAACGCAAATTTGCTGAACAAAGATTAAACAATTTAGAAAGACACATATTTCGAATTAAATAAAAAACAAAACAAAAATTAACTGTATCTGATGAAGCTATACAGAAATGTTAATGAAGAATTCTTTTTTTTTATAGTTTACTGTATCCTCTACCAACAGCTCTGTTAATTCAATCGTAATTCAAGTGGATGGTCATTGTGGTGCAGTGGATACCGGCTCGGAACGGGAAACCGGAGTGCCGAATTCGAATTCCTGTTGATATTTATTGCATTTACTTACGTTGGGAAAGGTATTAATTCCTTCCAGAAGATTGGGTTTTATAGTAGTATGAAGCCGTCTCTTCTTCCTCCACATATGGGCTAAATAGCAAGACAGATTGGGTTCTATAGCTATGGTTGGCAATGAGTTTACCGCAGAAAGTAATGGCAGCCTACTGTAGGAAAATGCCTGTCCAGTCAGGAATGTCACTTTCGCCCAGGCGTATATTGAGTGTAATTCAATTGGTTTAATGTTATTATTCCTGCAGGACTTAGTTGTTGGGAGCGAAAATAAAGGCGCCGTTTGCGTGGGTTTGTTATGACAATAGCAGAAAAGAGGAAAACAAAATTTAGAGAGGGAGAGATCAATATAAACTAAATTGTTAGTGGGGGAAGTAAAAGATAAAGAAAGAACAGAGCGAGGTTTTAGTGGAAACGAAGGTAAGACATTTGAGGTCATTTCGTATACGACGTTCTAAATTAGAAAATTACCCTTTCAACATCAAATCCTTCGACGCACTAATAGGCATCACGGGTTGTGATATTGATTCGATTCGAGTGTGTGCACGGAAAACATATATTTAAAAATATACAAAATAAGAAGGTTTGAAAATACTGATACATGCTTAAATAATATAGAAATAATATATATTATGCAATAGATTATATATGTAATTGGAATTTAGTAGCGCTGAGCTATTAAAAAAAAACAAATTCAGTAACCTCACCACAAGAAAATTGAATCCATGATAATTAGTAAAAAGAGAAACCCAAGATGCCAGCTGGGGATACTAAAATCAAACAGGCGCATTAATTTAAATGCCTGGGAAGTGTTCTAGCAGAAGACCGAAAGTGCGAAGGGAGATCCAAAGGCGTATTGGCATAGCCAAGTATGCATTCCAGAAACTATTTAGAGTATTAAGAGAGAGGAAAATTTCACTGGAAACAAATAAGAGAGTACTGGATTGTTATGTGATGTCTGTCCTTCAATATGGCAGCGAACAATCTCATCAAAGATGACGGAAAGACTTGAAGCAACCGAAATGTGGTTCTACAGAGGGAACGTGAGGATACGATTGATGAAACATGTGAGCAATGACGAGGTTTTCGAAAGGATGGACACAAGAAGGAAACTGATACTTAACATTAATATAGCTGTAGTCTTTGAGAAAATGTAATGAGGAAGAAGGCGCTTAGAGAACATGATGCTAACGGGAGAGATAGAGGGGAAGAGAGACAAGAGAAAGCAACATACTTGATGGGCTTTAGTATATGAATGGTGGATCAGGGATTGTGGATTGATTAGCGCATTTGAGGATTGAGGATGGATTAAGAAGCTGAGATAGTAAGAGAAGAGTTATCAAGAGCGACAAGGGATGGGTTATTTTCTAAGTGCCTCTTAGTATGGGACACTCAGTGAAGATCGAACTCACTACTCACTTGTAACTGGTTCTAGCTAGACAAGCTTGCTAACCATTACACTACGCCGAGGTGCCCTAAAAGCAACAAGAGATAGGAAGATGTGGAAAACCATGATCGCCTAGGTCCTGAATGGACACGGCACATAGAAGAAAAAGATGTTCGTGTAAGAATATATGATTGATATACTCGCGTTTTATGGCTTATCAATTCTTTGCAGGTTATTTAAAACCAGAAAATATTTTTAGAATGTATGGTTTTTTGGTGGGAGATAATAATGAATTATTGATAGATTTTTTTTATTAATTAATCTTTAACTGGGAAGAGAAGCGGATGATTCATACTTAAGGTTATGAACGACTAATATAACGAACCCAACAAGAATTGAAACTTAGCTCTCTGATTAACAATTTAGAGCCATTACCCATTAGAACACTCGCATATACCGGCTTATAACACCTGGTATTCCCAACTGGTCATCTATTTAGGTACTAACTATCGTCGCGTTGGCAATTGTACGGGAACAGGTGTTTCAATATGATTTGGCCATATAGAGTAGCAATGAGGCTTGTGACGGTGTCTCAGTGGGCAAGAGACCACAAAGTGGAGAAGTCTATAGACTCGTGTAAACGATTTTTAGCTAGTTCAAAGATGAAAGTAAGGACCAAGTAACACTAAACATTTACTAATATGAAAATGTATAGAAAGTGCTTTAATTGCTTGATCATCGAAGGGAAATTTATGCCCCGGATGTTAAAACATTTCACTAATTTTAGCAGTTCTTCTATTATCACAATGTGGGCTATTTATCAATAAATGTGATGAAGGATTATTCATCGTACAGCGATCGATACCGGAGTCGAGACAGAGAGTTAATAGGATTGATATATAAAAGTTTGTCACTTCACTGAGTAGTCATGCCGACTTCGAAGTTTCGTGAAGCCATCATAATGGTGTTTTCAAGGAACTTCATGACTCGGCATGACTCTGAACATTTAAGTGACAAACTTCTCTTCATTAATTATCTATTTCTGTACATATACATATATAACTATAATATTATCCTACTTCTATAGCACGACTTGTAGTTTCAAGCACTATGCAGTTATCAGGTGCATGTTATGGACTAACCGTTCCTAGACTTGAATGTTTGTTTTTGGTTCTCATGTTGTTGTAGGTCGTTATAAATTATAAAACTGGGATGACATTTTTTAACTTACTAAATGTATAATTTAATTTAGTTTAGACTGAAACTAAAACATGAAATTGTGAAGGAAAATCATAAAAGTTCAATTAAGAATAAAAATTGAAGGGTATATTTTGTTAGTAGATACCATACATATTTCAAGGAGGACCATTTGTGGTCTATGATCTTCGGAGAAAGAAACACTTTAATATATATATATATATATATATATATATATATATATATATATATATATAAGGAGTTATATATATATATATATATATATATATATATATATATATATATAACAAAAAGAAAAATGACATAAGATGAAAAATAAGGTAAGATAAAAATTAAAAATTTAAAAAGTTAAAAAATACAAAGTGAAAAATAATAAATAGTAGATAGTAAATAAATGAATGAATGAATAAATAAATAAATAAATAAATAAATAAGCATGTGACTCCGGGTTTATGTATTCGAGCAAATATATATATATATATATATATATATAATTATTTATAAATGGAACTCTGTGTGTGTGTGTATCTGTGTTTGTCTGCTCGTTAACTATAGACTCTGAAACGGCTGAACCGATTTTCTTGAAGGTTTACACAGTTGTACTATAAGCGTCTGCGATTGTTCTTAGCTAGGTTTTCTGTCGAAAATTGATAATCGAAAAAATCGGCTTATAGAAGGAGTGGTCCGATTTTAATCAAATTTGATACACTCATGGACAAAGACATAAGAAACGATATTCAGAAGTTCCAAGGTTGCAGTTCTTACAATAGTGCAGAAAATCGATTATATATATATATATATATAAATAAAAGGCAAGATGTTTGTGTGTGTGTCTGTTTATCTGCCTGTATGTCTGTTTTTTTTCAGCCCTTTTATTTTAGTTTTTGCTTCGGGTTTGGCTCTAAGTAGGTATAATTGTAGTTCTTAGTCTCAGCATGATACCATTTACTCAGAGAACTTATTTAGCCTTCAAAATTCAGTTTATGAAGAAAAAAACTTATTTGATATCGATACCAGGAAATCAAAATTTGACTTACACCCATCCATTTTTCTTTCAGTCTACGGTTTCGCTTTAACTGGAAACAACTATTGCTTTTTAGTCTTTCGTGCCAACGTTCAAAGAGGCTGAGCTCCAGGACACATGGATTAGTTTTAAAGCTTTCATTATACCCGAGCAACGCTATTATATATATATATATATATATATATGTATGGATAAATTGTTGTTTAAATAACGCAAAATAGAAATAACACTGACATTACTTTTTAACAGATAAGTTTACTCAAATTACAATAATATTTCTTAAAATACGAAAGCATAAATTTACTCAATAAAATCCTTAGTTTTTTTCAACCACGTGCACCAGTTGACTTTCAGATCTCCTGCAATTATTCTGGATTGTCTCCTTGTTTAAATTTGTTAATGCTTTGGTGTTGTACTTAATCTTTGGTGCTATTATATATTTTATCAATATACAAAGCAAACAAAAGCAACAGAAAAAATATAATCTGGTTCAATCCCCTACAACAACACAATACAAACAAAAATAGGAAAATATATCTCAAAATAATTGAAAAACACTCCCCTAAAACAGCAAACTATCAAAAATCATCACAAAAAATACAATAAAGATCAGTTACACCTACATAAAGGAAATGGAGAAAAGCACAATAAAAATACCTGACAAAACCAATAAAAATTACAACAATAACAACTAGCAAACAATACCAATAATTGTAACTGTCGAAATAAAGAAAATTGTCCACATAACAGCAAGTATCTAACCAATGATATAATATACAAAGCTGCCGTAACAAATAACATTTGGTTGGAGGGAGAAAAATAAAATAAAGAATAAAATGACAAGTGACGAAAAAATGAACATGGCATCCAACACCAGCTAAAACATGAAATACGCGTAACCCTACACAAAATGAAACAATTCAAACAGTATAAAGAGACAAAAATTTGGAAATATTAGTAGAAATGGAGAAAATGCCTGGAGAATCTAAAGAAACGATCCACATACAAAATATATTACTCAAATTCTTAATTAAATGCTAATTAATATAATGTGTTTGGCGTATATTTCAGGAAACCAGAATGTTCAGCTGCTAAACAAGAAATTGTATTCTGTCATATTTGTGATTTATTTTGTTCACTTCAAAGTAGAAAAGTTAGATGAAAATCCTCTAATGTGGTAAGCCCATAGACACGAAAAATCCGTATTTATTTCTCTTCAAATTTCTCTTTGCCTTGCAGGTACAAACGTGTCTGAAGTGGCTTTCAAAGCTTTTTACAGTAAGATACATCTCTAAAATGCGACGAATATGATGACTAAGAGCAAAATGTAGACTGTTGAAAAACTCTAAAAATAGGGTAATTCACAGGAATGGTCTTTATTTTATGCCACGATCAATAGTTACCCATTTCTCCAGGTATGTCATTCAAGATCTGCTATAATATTGCTTTCTAACGCACTGAAACTCTATCTTCAACTAACGCAGTCTTAAGTACTTTGCATTGGTTTCTCCCATTCCGTTAAGCGTTTCTTGGGGGCTAATTTGTTTTCCATTAGAATCTACTGTAACGTTCATCTATCCCTTAACTCACAGTAAATAAAATAATAATAAAAAAGAAACACTCTTGCAGACAAATGCAGTCATAAATAATATTTTGCTTCTGAATATATTTTGACGAAACAAAATTTATGTCATCTTTCAACAGATAGCTTTTGAACACCATACTGACTCGAATAAAAGTTATCTTGGGAAATTTGACAATAGATTCTAGACTCTACATAACCCAATATGAGAGTCATGTGCCATACTATTTTAAATTTAGAAAGTATCAGGAAATATACTTGATGTTTGCAAAGACATGTACATGAAACACACGCACGCGCACGCGCGCGCACAGAGAGAGAGAGAGAGAGAGAGAGAGAGCGACACACACACACACACACACACACACACACACACACACACACACAAGCTCATGCACATTGAAAAAGATAGATTTTACAATCTTGTGTAAAATCAAACAAGTAAAAAAAATTAAATATTTCGGAAGTGTTCTAACAGAGGACAAAAAGTGCGACACTGAGATCCGAAAGCGAATTGGCATGACCAAGGATGCATTTCAGAAACTGACTAGAATATTAAAAGACAAAACAAATTTGATAGAAACAAAGAAGAAAGTACTGGATTGTTATGTGATGTTATATGAGAGTGAATGCTGGACCATCTCATCAGGGATGGAGGAGAGACTCGTAGCAACTGAAATGCATTTTTACAGAAGGATGCTGAGGATACCATGGACTAAACATGTGAGCAAAGATGAGGTCTTGGAGTGGATTGGAACAAAAAGCAAACTAATACTTAACATCAAGAAAAATCAGATAAAGTTCCTGGGACATGCAATAAGGAAAGAGGGCTTGGAGAATCTGATACTCACAGGCCAAAGAGAGGAAAATAAAGACAGGAGAAAGCAACGCATTACTTGATGGGATTGAGCAAATGGATGGCAGAGTGGTGTTAGGGTGGGTTAACAGGTGAAAGCGTATTAAGAACCACTAGAGATAAGATGTAGAAGGCTATGATCGCCTACATCCTGAAGGGATAAGGGACATAGAAGAAAATGCAGACGCCGTCATGAGAAACCGTTAACTCAAAATTTGAAGCTGCGAACTTTCGAATTAACGAAAAATTCTAATGAATAGAATTCCGTTAAAACTTATTTATGATCATCGCAATTTCTTTCAACCTAAAATAAACTAAAAACGTAATGACAAGAAATGAAGTTTCAAGTGCAAGAAAATTAAAATGACTGGCTGTGGGACGAAGATTTTATCTTCATACCTTTCCAGATAACTGTTCTGTGTATCCCATTAACATTGCTTCTTTTAAAATTAAAATGGAAAGTCATTTTGTTCATGGCCGCCTCAGAGACAATCGAAATAACTAATGATTGCTTGCGTGACTAATGTGGTGAAAGTAGCTCTCCACTAGCTTCTCTTTGTTCAATACGATATATCATTTATCGGACTCCAAATTAAGATTGAACTTGCCTCCAGTACTAACACACTTGGTATTGTGCAACAGTAGAAAGCATAGATATTTGATAGATATTTAACCTGTTAAGATATAGGGTTAAAAGCACGAGACACTCGGTGAGAACCAAACTAATCCGTAGCAACTCAACAGACTAATCTTTAAACTAAACTTTAGCTTTTCTAAAGAAATACACCTCTCCAAGAAATTATCTTTTTTTTTCATGTTAATCGATCAAGTACTGCAGATCCAAAATAAAAACATCTTATTTAAAATATTCTAGATTTTAAGAGCTATTTAAATAAAATGTAAATTGATCTTCAACGCGAGCAAATAAATAAGTAAATATTCTATAATGTCGGAAATTTACAGATGTAACGGGTCTCCTGATTGGCTGATTTAACCCGAACCTCGTTTTGAACTTTAGGCGGGCTTTAACAGAGGTTTTATGTTTTTTTTCTGATGGTTTTGTTCTCTCCTTTTTTTCAGCTAGCACGAACAGTATCGGACGTATTGTGCCGCTCCGGATTTTTGTTGCAGCAGGGCCTAAATTGGCGCCCACTTGTCTCGCTATATCGAGACCATCTTACCAATTCTTTGTAATCTTTTAGGCTAATGCCACAACTTTGTAACAGAGAAAATCTCTTGTTACCCTTCTTACCTTAAAAAGGATACCCTATGGGCAAAGCCTTGCCTTCCTAGAGAAAAATTCTCTAAGCACTATCATCTTATACCAAGATAAGAAACTGTGAAAGAAGCTGACCCAGAAGAAAGTTCCTGTACGTCGCGGATCGCAGTTCCTTGTGTCTTTTTCATCCCACTCCTAGACGGAGGATACTATACCAAGCTAAGCAGAGAAAAGAGACTATACCAAGCTACACTGTAGCAGCAAAATTCAGCATATTTTTGCAAGACAAATAAATTGTTTTTTCTATACCAGGTATGTCTTGTTATGTTTGATAATTTCCTTTCACTGCTTAAGCGCTAAGCTATGTGAATATATTTCTCACAATAAGTCTACCATTCGTCCGTGCTTCGAATATTGTTGCTACAAATGGTCCGGTACACTTGCTATTTATCTTGAGCTCCTTGATAAAATCCAAAAGATAATCAGTAATATTATTGATCTTGATCTGGCGGCTCGGCTTCAATCACTTTTCTACTGCCCTAAAGTTGTGCCTTCTCTATAAATATTTTCATGGTAATTGCCCGGATCAGCTCTTCGCTATGGTAACTAGACTTCTTGAATTTAGTACAGTACCAGACTGGCGTAAAGATGTCATAAATTTACAGTTGAGTTGGCTAGATGTAGCCATACGCTCTATGCTAACAATTTATTTTCCTCATACGTTTTGTCCGTGGAACTCCCTTCCCTCTCATTGATTTCCAGCCAACTTTAATCTACAAAAATTTAAAGGCAAAGTCAATGAATCTCTACTTTCCCCTTTATTACTCTTTCTCTTACCTTTCATTATTAAGGTTTCTGTTTCAGTTCAGGTTTTTGTTCCTAATTCTTTCACATCCCGTAACCCCTTGATCCTTCGTGAATTAACTAACTTGCACGGGGTGATACCAATTAAAAAAAATAAAATGAAGAAGAAAATAATGATTAGTATAATGAATACGTAATAGTAATAATAATAAAGAGAAAATATTATTAAGAATATGCTTTAAATACATATTTCTCAATTGTTTTGAAAATATTCAAAATTTAAATAAGTCTCGTGTATGTCTTAAACAATATAAATATTAACTTTAAGTTTAACTTAATTCAAATTTTTGAAGATTAGGATAAGCATAAGCATATTTTATGGTTTGATCTGATACAGTATATCACTTGATTGATTGATTCACTTTCTACGGTTTATCAAACCATTGCAGGTTATTTAAAGCCAGAAAATAGTTTGTGATTGTAATTAGTTTTATGGAAGATACTAATGCAAAATAAATTGTAAAGGGTAGCTAAGCCGTAGAAAACGAATCAGGCAAACAATTAAGTGATATTTGACACAAACTGTATCAGAATAAACCAAAATATGATGAGACAAGTATTACTAATTAACCCTTAACTGGGAGAAGAAGAGACGGATTCATACATATCCCAAGGGTATTAGCGTGTAAGAGAATATACGAACCTAATGAAATTTGGAACCCGGTTCTCTAATTAACAATTCCAAACCCTTAATATTACACCAACTGCTCCTCCAAGCTTACAACACCTGGTATTTCCAAGCAATTACCCATCTAGGTCTCGACGTTGCTTAATGTCGGTGATCGTAAAGAAAAGAAGTGTTTCAATGAGATGTGACGGTAAGGCACCCAAAATTCACGAGTTCAACCCTCTGCCCAAACTCTGCCTAGAAGTACTGTATTTTACAGAAATAATTAAGATTTACCGCCAAATTATAAATTCCCTTGAAAAAAGTGTGGGGGGAATTCTTGGAAAAAGACACGCGTCGTATGTACTTTCGAAAACTCTTTTAAGACATATTTTATACATTTATTAAATTTTATGGCAGTCGCTCTTGTATAGGTAGCCTGTTCGAATGTATCCTACACATAATATATTTAGCGCAATAGTGTCTTAGTTATATTCAAATTACTCTTTTTATTGCCTTACATAATTGCTCCAATTCCACTTGGGAAACAATCTGTAAAGTCCCCTTTCGGGATTGATATCAGTTGTCTCGTTGCATTCTTTTTATTTCATCCGCTGTTTGAAATCTCTTTTTAACATAGATTTTTGCGTTTGAAAAAAACTAGAAGTTAATCTAATCTAGTATAGTTGATCGAACTGCATGATTCGATATTGCACCAGAATCTCCTGCAAGTGATGTCAATGTGAATGCGACGGTCACTCAGTAGTCAAGATCACTTAATTTTGTTTCAATACCGGTTGAGTAACCCATCAGGAAGGTATATTTTCATACATGCGTAGTAAGGTCCCGTATCATAGGTTGCGTGCTGAGTGCAGAGCCACACAACCAGTTGCTGAAATAGTCAGAATTGCTGGATAATTTCCACATAATGGCATAGATTTTTTTTGTATAGATATGTACTTCTGAGAAAGTTTTATATCGTGTACATGCCAACACGCCTGGGCGACCGTTTTTGTGCGAATGAACATGTGCAAGGAAAAGTTTTGAAAGAGGTAATCTTCTCTGGAGGTGATATTCTATCTGTTTGTCAGTTCTATTTCGGTTCTTATCACGGATTTCCTCGTTTTTTTCATCTGTCCAATTCAGCTCCAGCAACAGCGCCGACTTAGAAGATAGAATTCCGCAAGACTGGAAAATACATTACCGCTTATTGAGACAAGATTACCTGAAAGAGGTGGCGTTCTACTCTAGTCGAGATGGCAAACAATACGAGAGAAAATAAGAAAAGTAAAATTAAAACTAAAGTTGAATGTCAAAAACAGAGTAAGACAAAACAACAGATAAACATCAACGTGCAAATATTTTATAAACAACACACACACACACACACACACACATATATATATATATATAGATATATATATATAGAGAGAGAAAGAGATAGAGACAGAGAGAGAAAAAGATAGTGAGAGAAAGAGAGTGAGAGAAAGAGCAGCCAAATAAAGAAAAAATCTGGTGCTTTTTAAAATACATTCTTATTGCATATTTGGAACATTGATACAGCCTGCATACGCACACACAAACGTGTGTTCTCACACACACAATCATAATATATATATATATATATAGAGAGAGAGAGAGAGAGAGGGAGAAAGAGAAAAAGATATGGGCAGTAGAGATAGGAATTAATATTGCATGGTGACAGTCGGTTTAACGTTTAAGTATCAAACGAGACATTTTTTTTCTTTCTCCCCTTCTTTCATTTATTCTTTGTTTTTTCTTTGTCTTTGTTTTTCACCTTTAACTCTTTCCCTATATATCCAATGAGTGAGAAAGGAAAGGAACAAGAGAAACAATGTTGGAGAAACGATGAGAGAAGGACTGGAGTCAAGTGGACAAGGGATGGGAATTGACATTGCATTTAAATTCTTGGAGATTGTAGCCGTCAGGGAATCAAGTATACGGAAGGGAGTTCCACAGGCGGGAAGTGCAAGTAAGGAAGCTGATGGAGTAGAAGTGGTGGCTGCATTTAGTTGATTTATCTGTAAAAGGGTGGGACCTTGTTGCCAGTCAGGTTGTTCGAGTAAATTCTTGTGAAGGAATCAGTGATCTAATCTCGTCTGAGCAGAAGCCATCATTATATTTGTAGAATAGACAGAAGGAAGCCGCATCCCGCCGGTGATAAAATGACTGTCGAGTTGCCAGGTCAGGACCGATTACTTAAGAGATTCTCTTTTGGAGTCTATCAAGAACCCCGACCAAATGTGACAACATTGTCCAATACACGGTCGGATGGATGATGTATATATGTGCAAGATAGACCCAGGTGAAAAAACAAACAAACCAAAACAAAACAAAACAAAAACAAAACAAAACAAAAAAAAACAAAAACAAAAAACGTCCAGGCCGAACATAGTGATCAAATCTTCCTAGCAGTCGATTTAGATATAGATTCAACGTAATGGTTCCATGGTTCCAATGATCATACGACACATGTGATTTTAGCAGTTTTATTATATATATATATATTGATTATGGATTTTTAGACGTATTTATTTCTATACGAGGAAGAAACAGAGAACGAGAACTACATGTATTCAGTCGTTTCTGCATAAGGTAAATTTACTGTTTCTTTTTTATCTGCATTTTACATTTCTAAAATCGACTTTGAAAAGATTCGTACACTCATTCATAAAATAATAAACTGGATACATAATGCTGTTAGCTTTTACAGAGTTGAAGCTGTTCCTAAACACCCTGACTTTTATGCTCAACATGAACGCATAACCAAAACAATCTGAGTACTTTTCTTAATTCTTGCCCGAAAAGACATTTTCTAAGCGTCAAAGGTTTAGTTCTTCGGGGTTTGGGACGGAGAAAGTAGAAAATAAAGAAATTGAACCTCGGGTGTAAAAAAGGCTAGTACAGGATTCTATTCAAAATAAGATACACGCTGAAAGTAATTATATTACAATGTTAACACAGAGATGTCAAATGCCCTGAGCAGTAAGAAGCAGCGCGAAGTGGCCATCGTGTTAATCTCGTCAGGCCAATTTCCGTATCCATTTTCTTTCTTTCTTTCTTTCTTTCTTTCTTTCTTTCTAAGCAGTTATTTTAAAATATAACTGAAGAAAATCGTAAAGAACAAAAGTAATTTTTCAACAGGCAGTTGTTTTAGGGAACCTATTTAACTATGTATTTTTAAGTGTTTTTAAGGTGATTTTTTTTAAGGTATTTTACCCTAAGCTAGGGATGTGCGTTGTAGTACAGTGGATATCGGCTCGGAACGAGAAACCGGGGAGCCGAGTTCGAATTCCAGTTGAATCCATTGTATTCACTTACGCGCAAATACCCATGGGAAAGGTATTAATCCGTCTCTTCCTTCCAATTATGGGTTAAATAGCAGGACAGATTGGGTTCTATAGCCTTGGATGGCAACCAGTCTACCGCAGAAAGCAATGGCAACCTACTGCGGGATAATCTCCTGCCCAGTCAGTCATGTCTCTTTCGAGACATGATCGCCCAAGCGTGTATCACGTATGGCACTTTAACTGACTGACCCTAAGCTAGACAATAAAGCAACGAAGACGTAAGAAATTACTGAGTATAAAAGAATATAAAAAAAAAAATAAAACCTTGTTAAGGATAGAGAACAAAAATGACAATTAAGAAGACAGAAGATAACGATTGACATTGAATTTAAATCTTTGACGATCAAAATTGATTTGGAGGCAAGAAGACGCAAGCGAATTCCACAAACAAGGAGGGCGAAAGAAAAAACTGTTAACATAGAACTTACGGTTACATCTAGCCATTTCAACAGTAAAATGATGAGACCTTTTCGTCAGTCGAGAAGTACACTTTAATTCATAAAGTCTACGTACCAAAGAAAAAGAATTAGAATAATTAACATGAAAATGTCTTAAAAAATATTTCCTATATCATCTGTTTATCAGGATGATTTTAGATTTAATTTTATATACAGTTCTTTAAATAATCAGAATATATACGCAACAGCATTATAGTTATTAACTGAATTTAATGAAATTCAAATAGGAGATACAATTTCAGTCTAAATTAAGGGGAATGGTAATCGAATATTAAACTGTCATATGAAACAATTCTAATGATAAAAGATGTAAGGAATTTATAACAAAAAGTAGATCTCGCTTGACTTAATTGTCATCAATTTAAATGTTGTTTCTAAACATCAATTTTGCCAATGGTTTCCGTCTGATGAAGTGTTGGCACGAAAGTGTTCTTTAAGGAAAAAAGAAAAGAAAATGATTTTTCAAATTAATAAACATGTACATAATGATAAAATATAGTTTTTAGGTATGCTATGCTATTGATTAAAATACTTAATATCAGGTATACAGCGTAGGTAAATATACCCCCCCCCCCCCAAAAAAAAAAAAATAACAGGAAAATATAATGAAAAATAAGAAATACAGCTACCAACAGTAAATGTAAAAAACTATATCGGGATGAAAAAACAATTATAATTACCTGGGCAAATCAAAACAAACTATTAAATAAATGATCAGAACTCATCTCAAAATGCAGACACTAAACATATATTTAATTTGTTACTTAAAAATCGCAAAATAAAAAATTATCTTGTAAAATAGCAAAAATTACCTTCCCTGACGAACACAAACTACAAAACAAAAGATCAGAACTTATCTCAAATTGCATATACTAAACACATATTTAGTCCC
Organism: Ascarosepion bandense; assembly: GCA_037127315.1. Classification (NCBI taxonomy): domain Eukaryota; kingdom Metazoa; phylum Mollusca; class Cephalopoda; order Sepiida; family Sepiidae; genus Ascarosepion; species Ascarosepion bandense. The sequence continues at coordinate 5,975,398 of JBBBDQ010000663.1, read as the reverse complement.
TTAAATAAAAAATAGAGAGATTATCTTGTGAAGCAGCTAGAATTATCTTTCCAGACCAAAACAAACTATTAAGTAAATGATCAAATCTCTCCTCAATATATAAACACGAAAACAAATTTACTTATGTGTTACTGAAAAATCAAAAACTGAAGACAAACAAGAATAAAAAATAAATAATAAATAAATAAACCAAAATAAATTAAATCAAATCAATTAATACATAAATGAGCTAAAAAAAATAATAAACAAATTAAAAATTTACGAACGCACACATGAACTCAATTAAGCGTAGAAATAATAATAAGCTAACAAACAACACTATGCACAACCCAAAACTGCATCCGGATCCATAATTATTTTTACTCAATAGCACCTAGAGTAATTTGAATCATAACCGTTACCGCCCCAAAAAATAAACGTTAGAATAATACAATAGACTACTGACCTATATATATGAATAGTGAAGCAAATGCAAAATATATATGGCTTGACGATTGCGTTTAGCATGTTACAGATTACCGAATTTGAGTGATGAGTTAAATGTCCAAATATATATACATATTATATATATATATATATATATATATATATATATATATATATATATATATGCAGGCTAATTAAATTTGAGGAATAAAAAAGTCAACAGAATGATAAAGATTTTTGCAATCAAGATTGATGATATTTTTTATGAAAAGATTGAAGCACAAAAAGAAGATTTTCAAGTCAGAATTTTCGGACACGTCTGTGTTCTTTTTCAACGAGAAATAAACAGATAAGTGTGACTTACTCTTTCTATGAATGTTATTGTTGGTTGGGGAGCTTCCTATGGAAATTATATCCTCCGTGTTAACCCAAATCCCTGTTTAATTACTAAATGCGTTATCTTATTTTGATAATATATTTCAACTACGAGCTGCGTCGGCTGTTGAACGAAAATGCTAAAAGCAAGCATCTGATGTCAACAATGCTACGGAACGGTTGGTTAAAGTGTGCAGCGACAGGTAAGTCGTCGTTGTTGTTTCTGGTGGCTTTTATGTTATTGAACCAATGACGAAATTTTGTACCTATTTCTGTATAATAATTTTATGGCATTTGTGACAAAAAAGAAAATTGATAACATTTGAACTGTTACAAATCACAGCCGGTACGTTAAATATTGTGTGAATGCTGCTGGGTGTGTGAAATTGCTATTAGTGTTGATATGTTTAAAGACTTGGCATTGGGGTTTGTTGCAGGTGATATACCCTTTGTGAGGTTGTGAATTAAATATAACTCGGAGTCGGGATGTTGAATTACATTGCAAGAAACTTATTAGACAACTAGAAATATGTATATATTATTCAATGGTATATATATATATATATATATATATATATATATATATATATATATATATATGTGTGTGTGTGTGTGTGTGTGTGTGTACAGGAATCTCGTACAGATAGATAAGAAGATATGGTTCTCAAAAAGGCGGATAGAAAAAGCGATAATATGAGAGTCCGTGAAGGAAAAAGAGAGGTAGAGAAAGAGACAGTGTGTGTGTATCAGTGCGTATTTTTAAGAGCGAAAGAGACAAAGAGAGAAGAAGAAGAAGAAGAAGAAGAAGAAGAAGAAGAAGAAGAAGAAGAAGAAAGGTAAAAATTATGTAGTTTAGATTAAGAGAAAAAAGAGATGAGGTAGGAATTCGCTAGCGACAAAGTGAATTGGAAATTTGAAAAGAGACAGAATGTAAATTGTTTCATTCTTCTTTCTATCTCTCTCTCTTTCTTTCTCTCTCTCTTTCTTTCTCTCTCTCTCTCTCTCTCTCTCTCTATATATATATATATATATATATAAGCTCTTTTAGTAAAATTTTCTGATTGGTATGAAATAAAATCAGTGACTCACTGATGAAAGTTTTGATCTCATCCAATTAAAGTAATGGAATATTTTCCCGGCAGCTTGATCCCAATTTTAAACCACAACTTCTGGCTTACAACGAGCTAAAAGATTTTTCCTTCTTTTGTTTAAAACTTGCTTATATGTGTATTTAATTCATTTGTATCTTCTTTCGAAAAAAGAACTTATAATATAAACGTTTTATCTATTTCAATGATATCTATGCGAACACCACTTACAGTAACACAGACGATTACTTATATATATATTATATTATACGTAAAAACGACTACGGAATCTTTCAAAAACAACAATGTCAATAAAGGTTATTAGTACTACTACTACGACTTATAATAATAGTGACAATAATAATAATAAACTAAACAATAATAACTATGAATAAAATGTAAACAAAAAGTATTTAATCAACTATTTTACATGAATCTTTACCAATGTCTCCTTAATACTGTAAATTGTTTTAGTGACAACATTGGTATGGATTTCGAATTCGGGATGGATTTCGAATTAGATAAATATGCGAAAGTAACATTCAAAAAAGGAATAATTAGAGAAACACACTCAATAAATCGCAATTTTGTTACGAAGATTAGGGAACTTGAACAAGAAGTCTATAGGTACCTAGGAATTAGCAAAGGAGATGGAATACATCACATCCAGTTGGAAAACTTACAAAAGAATAGTACAGATGTGTGCGTCTAGTTTTGAATATCAATTGAAAAATTGAAAACACCCCCCCCCCCCCCGCAAAAAAAACAAAAAACAAAACAAAAAAACAAAAACAAAACAAAACAACAACAAAAAAACAAAAACAGAACAGAATACACTGTTCCATAGAATTTTTCAAGAGCATGGTATTCTAATGCATTTTATCTAATTTTGGATGCTGGATCCAAATTTGGCATCACATAATTTTTACAGAATATGCAGATTCTACTCATAATTAAAAAACAAAACATAATCATTAAATTGTTAACAACAACTTATGTAATTTTCATAAATATATAAGAATTATGATGATTAGAAAATATGTACCAAGAGTCCATTTATTCTAGTAGCTACTCTATGGCATAAATTTTCTCCTTTTTGACGTACAGCTCCGGGGACATTTCTCATCAAAGTCTAACAATAATCTGCCATCGTGCTTGAGCCCCATATACTTTGGTAACTGTCTTCCATTATTTTAATATCTTCGTGAGACGTTCACCTTGCCTACTCACATTACCAAGGTTCTTTGGAAATTTGTCAAAGTAACTGTGTAAATAATGTAATTTGATGCTGATTGTACATCCAAGTGCTTGAAAACTCTATAGTAGCTGCTTTATAATATCATGATAGTTGTAAGCTTTTATATTCCCAAGGAAATTAAGTACTACACCAGAAAATGAATTCTAGGCTTTAGCTTCTTCTACATTCATTGTTGCAACAAAGCATGGATCCCTGAGAAGTGTTCGTATTTGATATCCATCAAATATTCCTGCATTTTTCTTTTCAACACTGAGAGCTGGGACAGTTGAACATATATAGGTGAAGCAACTTACAATGTGATCAAGAGCTTTGACAAATTAGTTCATTACACCAAGCTTTATATGCAGCGTGGAAAAAAAATTCCTATGAATATGAGGCCCATTAATGGAATTTTCTTGTTTCTATTTCTTGGTGGCCATTTCTTCTTTACCCAGTGATTCACTATATAATATCCGAGTAGCATAATAAACAGGGGTCTTTGTTTAACCACCCTGCTGACCGAGAAAAATATCACCATTTTCAAATACACACATTACCCATTCATGAACATAGTATTCCAATCTCTCCAGAAGAATCTTGATGTTGTCATACTCTTCTTTCATTTTTACAGAATGCCCTGTTGGGATTGAGCCATACTTATTTCCATAATGAAGTAAAACAAATTTCAAGCTTTTTTTAGAACTGTCAATAAAATGTCTCCACTCACTTGAATCATATGCAGGCAGTCCCAAAGCGAGAAGAAGTCCTTTAACATCATTACAATAAACAAATTAACCATCTGAATGGGAGTATTTCCGAAGTTCTAAATCTCTTTTGCGATAAAAGAAGAAAACCGTATCAGGTTTCAGCAGTCTTTTCTCTTGCAAACAAGAAGCCAACAATTCAGTAGATTCCTTTGAATCTGATCAGTTAATTCAATTCAGGCTGACTAAACAAAGAAGGTTTATCACAATTTGCATCACATAGCTTAAAAATATCAGTCTGATTCTTTTTGTTTGTAGAAGTAGGCAAATTGAAAGATTCAGCATCAATCTATGGCAGCTCAGTAAATTCAGGCACATATATTTTCTCACAATGTGCAACTGGTCGAATGGCAAATGAAGTATTTGGATATTTCAAGTGTGGTTTATTTTTCTTATTGAAATCTTTTATCCGACAATACAGAAGAAGAAGTTATCGAAATGGTTTTTTGGTTCTCTCCAAACCATTGGCACACCAAACCTGAGATTAGCATTCTTCTCTTGAGACCATGATCGCAGTTTCTTCATAGGTTTTGTAGACACTGTGAGGGACCCAACTTTTGTCTTGATCTCCAAGTGTAACTTTAAAGTAGGCAAGATTTCACTTTTTTGGTAAAGTCATTAAAGTTACGTCTTTAATCCTGAAAAGTGAAGTTTTCACAGATATAGCGGAAGTTATCTGGATCATTACGGCACTTTTTTGTGATTTTTGCAGCCATAGACCTCAGAGGTTGTACACTGCAATGTTTAAACAAGCAACAGCAAATCAGTACTAAGGTTAGAACAGGAGTTTTATAGGCAATTTGTGTACATTTCTGATTAGTTATTAATTAGGAAGTTATCTCAATTATTTCTTGGTTAGAATCAGGAGATAATGCCTAAATCACTTTCTGGTAATGATCAAGTAAAAATACCTAATTTACTTTCTGGTTAGAACCAGGAAGTAATGTTTATGCAAAACCCCTCTTAATGAGTACTCTTGGTCATTCTATAGTTTACAAAATGAATGCACAAAAGAAATCTGTATATAACATATCTCAAAATTTTGTAAATACTATACTATCGGTACAGAATCTTATTCGATCAGCTGATTTTTCTCTGTGAATCAATTTCATGTTAGTATTCTTTCACTGAAGCTTGTCATCATAATCCTACCTATCCAGCCAACCATAAATAAATAAATGACACATCATGCAACATACGATGTAATTTATTTCAAGAAATGTATTAAAAATCTTGTCACCATACATATGTCAATGTACAGTCAAAAAGTTTTCAAACTGTGCTGAAAATGTTTATGTTCGGCAAAATGCATGAAAATGCGATATACTGATATAAAAAAATGTGATGTGATAGAGCAAATATAAAACCAGATTTGGATTCATCACCCTAAAATTAGTTTAAATTTTTATGCCAGACTTTTTATGCCAGAAAAAATATTGACCAGTGATATCAGCCATAAACATATTGGCTGTTCATGTTGTGCAATACAGTTTCAACCCCCTTAATTGGAGCATAGCTGACATTAAACGAATGAATTCCAAAACGAGAAAGATTCCCACGTGCCATCGTGTGTATAATCCCAAGGTTGATTTTGATTTTCTGAGATCCGAAGGAGGCTGAGAATTAGTTCAACTAGAACCGACTTACAAAATTGCAACAATCGGCCTTCCAGGATACCTGGATACTACAGGAGACTGGATGATGATTTGTGTCAAAGAACATGAAAAGAATAAGAAACTTTATTCAGTAATAGAGTAAGCTAAGTTCAAAATGGAAATGCAAGTTAAACATAATGCGCCTACTGTAGCTGAAAAAAGTCAAAAATGAAAGAAATGAACAACATTTAAGAGACATGCAATGGACCAGATACAGGAACGATATCAAGATAACCCTCTTCATGGTCAATATTTTGCTCGTACTAAAACAAGCTTATGTAGACGAAACAAAGTTTACGCAGTGCAGAGTTAAAATCTGAAACTTAAGATTCTATTCTTGCTGTACAGGACCCATGTTTGTTAGCTAGAAATTATAAAGTACACATATTGAAAAATTGTGTTATTCCAAAAATTCAGATTCTGGGATAAATATCCAGAAACAATCTTGTGTTATGTTACATGGTAAGTACAGTAACTGAATATAAAATGTGACATGAGATCGTTGGCCAATAAAATCTGCAATTTTTACAGAAAGGAAACTCCAAGAAATTGTTGTAAACACCACTTAGACCCGACCCGACCAATTTTATGGGACTTTACAATATCCACAGAAAAATCAATGCTCAGAATCGAGATCAGAGACAGTAAAAATAAAATCTGCCTTATAAATTGACATGGCCGTTCCGGTAGATTGTAATATATCTTTGTAGGTTTTCAAAAAACTATTAAAATTTAAAGACCTTGAAACGGAAATCTCAAAAAAGTGACATCAACAATTCCGTTGGGAGTTTGAGCGATTGGATTTATTGGAAAAGATTCTAATAGACTCATGAAGAGATTCCTGGTAGCCAAAACCTTAAAGAAATACAAAAAATTGTATTCACAAATACAACCCATATCCTACGAAAGGTTTTATTTATGTATGTATTTTTTCTCAAAAAATGATCAGTGGAAGATGTCATGATGGCATTTTTAAACTTAGGCTTCTTGTTGGGCCCCGGAAAGAAATGAGTATACATCAGAAATCAAAGAAAATAATAATAATAATAATAATAATAATAATAATAATAATAATTAGAAGAAGAAGAGGAAGAAGAAAGAAAACGATGACATCATCTTCAAATTAGAACAACTGTATAACTAAGCGATGAACCATTGCAATATTAATAATTATAATAATACAATTTAAATAATGTTAAATTATTCCATAATCTAGTGGAACATTGATGCATCCTATGATAACTTTATTCAAGATTCCTGTGGGCAACAAAGGAAATTGGCGGTTCCTGACAATATAAATTACTAGACTGCTATTAATCAAAAGAAAAACAAACGCATTATTAATCGTGAAAACGTTTACAAAACAAAAATTGCTTGTGAATGCATCGATTGCAATAAAGCAGCTACCATTTATATATAATGTACACACCCCACACACAACACATACACACATTTATATATATATATGTGTGTGTGTATGTATATGTGTGTGTAGCTTGCATCTAAGATGATCAATAGTACACATACTGCATCGTCTACGCTTGCTCATATTATTAATAATAAAATGTCGGGAAATAAAATCATGTCAGTCTCAATAACATTCGTGAATCAACCCCACAGGCAATTGTCGTTGCTACATTTCATTATAAGCATTAAAAACTGTTGAGCGAAATTTAGATTAAATAGATTAAATAGTTCACTGTTCCCTGAGTCGAAAATATCTTATTGGATGGTAAGGTGCTTTTAACTGATTATCTCCCCCCCCCCTCTCTCTCTCTCTCTCTCTCTCTCTCTCTCTCTCTCTCTATCTATCTATCTATCTATCTATCTATAGTGATGTAATGTTTAAAAAGCCTTGACTCGCTAGAACCTATTACAACTGAGTATTGAGTTCGATCCTTCACTACGTACACCCATACATTCGGTCTTGTGCCACATCTCAGTGACCCTTAGAAAATAAACTATCTATCTATCTATCTAGGTTCATATTTAGTTGTATCTAAATAAGTACGTTTCTATCTCACTTTGTTCATATGTGCTTGTATCTGGCAAAGGCTGTTCCTGCCTTCCTATCTATCTATCTATCTATCTATCTATCTATCTATCTATCTATCTATCTATGATAGCCTCTCCAATCACTCAATCTTTCTTTCTCTCCCTAAGAACATCTGCTGTTTTGTAGGTTTAGTCGCACATTTTTGCTAATGAGTTCGATCCTTACTGATTCCCGTGCAGTAGTGTAAGCTAAAGGAAAATTTGGATATGACATCGACAAATGAATGAGTAGTTACATTTGTATGCTTGTTGATATATATATATATATATATATATATATATATAAATTTGTGATATAATATGTATGTCAACGTACACAGCTCAAGGACAAATGTTTTTGTTTTGAAAAAAATTCTATAACTACGATGGATAAATGATAAAAAAAAAATCCCCACCCTCAGTGAGAAACAGAAATGACCAACAGGGCGATATAAAAAACAAAGGCCCTATGAAAACTTCACTTGACCAATCTAGTAGCATGATTTTAAAAAATCCAAAGAAAGGAATCTGCTCTTTCCTGTTAGAGCCTCCATCGGCCGTTATACAACATCCCTCTTGTCTCTCTCGTGCAAACCTTTCTAACTTACTGAGAAAACCAAGTTAAATCTGTATTCGCAAAGCCATTCAGTCAGTCAAGTGCCATACGTGATACACGCTTGGGCGATCATGTCTCGAAAGAGACATGACTGACTGGGAAGAATATTATCCCGCTGTAGGTTGCCATTGCTTTATGCGGGAGACTGGTTGCCGACCAAGGCTATAGAACCCAATCTGTCCTGCTATTTAACCCATAACTGGAAGGAAGAGACGGATTAATACCTTTCCCAAGGGTATTTCCTCGGAAGTGAATACAATAGATTCAACTGGAATTCGAACTCGGCTCCCCGGTTTCTCGTTCCGAGCCGATAAAGCCATTACATGTGTATATATTGTCTATACATTTGATTTTCTAAGTGCCGCTTAGATGGGACACAAGGCCGAAAGTATGGGATACCCCGTGAGGATCGAACTCAGTTGTTATAGGTTCTAGCGAGACAAGTTTGCTAAGCATTACCATTCGCCAAATTGTCCTATATATACATATCAATATATCAATGAGATAACGATACATATTTTTATATATCAAGAACAGTATTGATGAAATTGTAAGACAAAATGGAAAAAAAATATTTATTTGTTACGCGTTTCATCCGTTATGACTTCATCAGACTGGTTTTATTGGCATTGTTGTAACAAGAAACGTTGGTAGTTTCAACATTTTTTGAAAGAATGTTTTAAAATAATTTTTGAAATCTAGCTAAATAGCAAAGAAAAAGTATATAGGTAAATCTGGCTAAACTGCAAAGATGATTTCAAAAATATGTGCCTGTGAATGCATTCCGGAATGTAGACCTATAGAAACGTGTATGTATGTTCATCTGGACTTATATGCGTGTATATTTGAATTTGTGTGTGTGTGTGTGTGTGTGTCTGCGTGTGTGTGCGTGTTCCTACGTTGTACAGGCTGCTACGTAGATGACAAGAATATTAAAGAACGATGCACATACCTACATACACAAGCATAAACGCATATATCTTTTCTATGCAGCATTGTTGAAGAAATTAAGCGCAAAACAAAACAAAAACAAAATAAACAAACAAAAATACTACCACCACAAAAATACAATTTAAATTCAAGCTGAATTTGTCACCCAACCAATGTATCTAAGTCTGTAGAAACACGGAGGGGATTATGATGGAAATACGTCTTTCAAGTTGGACACTCCTTCTTAACATGACACAGAATTTGATAAGTGTTTAGAAGTCAAGCTAAAGCTCAGATATCTAAAATCAAATTGCTCCAAGATCTTAGCGTAGAATATAGAGAAGAAAGACTGTGAGTGTATCAAAGTCGGTCGGTCCAGAATTCTGTATCGAACATAGACTATCACAGAGACACTTAAAACTCAGACTGAAAACTTTTTATTGCAAAACGCACGCACACACACACACACACACACACACACACACACACACACACACACACACACACACACACACATATATATATAGTAATGCTGTTATTACAATGGTTTATCACTACGCGAAAAAATTCATGTTTCAGAGCATTGTTGTTTTTGGGTGATATTTTAAAACAAATAGAGAAAATGATTTATTTTGGAAGATAGAAAATGAATTCATGGTTATTTAGAAAGTTAAGGGGGAGTAGTTGGAAGAAGTTGAACATTATGATAATGGATGAGTTTGGATTACTTAATCAAAGTAAGAATTAGGTGAAAATATAAAGGTAGACATTTAGGTCGAAGAGAGGTGGGTTGTTGAATTATGTTATGATAAAATTAATACACTTTATCTGTCTGAGGAAGATACATATTTGGAACACATAGTATACAAAATGATTTTGAACAACAGAGAAGATTTTAGGTTCTTGGAGAGGTTAATTTTTGTTCTATAGAATTTTCTAAATGGGTTTATTACGTTAAAATTTAAAATAAGTAAGTATGGTATACTAAGCTAGACTAGAGTGAGGAAAAACAAATATTTATTGTATGAGTGAAAGGCCATTTCTTCTCATCCATCTGCCCATATATTTGTGTTTGGTGACTTCAACGCCCACCACACCAAGTGGCTGAAGAACTCTGTCACTGACCTTGCTGGTGTCCACACCATGAATTTTTCATTCACCCAATCCATTACGCAAGTGGTGGACTACCCCACGCGTTTCTCCAGTAACCGCAACGGAAGAAACTCACTACTAGACCTCTGCTTCACTTCCATCCCAGACTCTTGCACTACCAGACAACTCTGCTCTCTCGGAAACTCTGACCACACCGTAGTTTCCGTCAACATTTCATTCCACTCCCACCCTACCCAAGAAATCCAGACCAACAGAATATCCTACTGATACCAAAGAGCAGACTGGGATTCGTTCCGTGACTTCCACTGTGACGTCCTTTGGAACAACGTCTTTAGTCTTCCCGTCGAAGACTGTGCATCCGAGGTCTCCTCCTGGGTTAAGGCTGGCATCGATGCTTTTATCCCTGCCAGGAAATTTCAGCTTAAATCTCATTCGTCTCCATGGTTCTCGCCCGCTTGCTCGGCCGCCATTGCCCACCGGAATCATTTCTTCCGGTTCTATCATAGCTACCGTCGGACCAAAACAGGCTTCGCTTCAGCTCGTAGTAGGCGTAAAAAGAAACTTAACGAAGTTAAGATGTTGTTTGCTGCCAGAATGAAGCAACGCATAGCATCCTCTAAGTTCGGCACCAAAGACTACTGTCGATTCTGTAAAAGCGTCCTTAACAAGAGCAAGTCCTCAATACCCACACCAATCAATGAATTTGAGGTCCTCACCTCCTGAACGGACAAGGCTGAAAACTTTGCTAGCAGATTCTCGACCAATTCGAGACTGGGTTCGTCTGGAGTTTCTACACCTGACTTTCCACCTAGAACTGAGGCTCAACTGAATGACGTCTACATTACATCCTCGCTGATCTCTAACATAATCTCAAAACTTGACCCTCACAAAGCGAGCGGAGGGGACGGAATCCCAATCATAGTCTTGAAAAAATGTGCTCTGAACTCTGCTCTATCTTCTCTAAGCTCTACAACTTCTGCCTATCTGCTTTCCTGCCTGTTCAAAGGCTTCCTCTGTAGTTCCTATATTTAAGAACACTGGAGAACCCTCGGATCCCGCAAATGACCGCCCTATCAGCCTTCTTCCGATCTTTGGCAAAGTGTTCGAAGCCATTATCAACGCCGAGGTGGTCCAGCATCTCACAGCTCGGACAAACAGTATGGCTTCCGCTTCACCAGGTTTACTGCTGATATGCTAACGACCATCACCGAATATATATACCAGGCTCTTGAGAAGAATGGTGAAGCCCGAACCGTTGCCTTGGATATCTCTAAAGCGTTCGACAGAGTCTGGCATGCTGGCCTTCTACGCAAACTGCGGAGCTAAGGTATTTGACCTTTGTTGACCTAATCCAGTCTTTCCTCTCTAAACGCACATTGAAGGTGGTATTAAAAGGACATGCCTCCCAGATCTACCATACGAACGCGGGTGTCTCTCAAGGTTCTATCCTAGGTCCTACGCTCTTTCTGATCTACATTAATGATGCCATAAGATCCCAAGTAGGTATGTACGCCGATGACAACACAGATTACTCTCGCCTCGATCAAAAATCTGGTGAGGGTGACAAAGTGAACCTCGCAGCCGAGCTTGAAAAGGACCTTCAATCCGTAGTGGACTGGGGTAAGAAATGGCTCGTAAATTTTAATGCTTCAAAAACGAAGCTGCTATCAATTAACCATCATAGACAATCGCACCTACCTCCATGGAACAAGCTTGCCTCCCAGAGAGAAAAACACTACGCCTCCTCGGCCTAACACTCTCAGCGGACCTCAAGTGGAATGACTATATCGAATCCATTGCTAAATCCACTATGAAAGTCGGTTCTCTGTGCAGGGCCCGGAAGTTTTTTCGTCTGAATCTATCCTGCACATATATCAATACATCCGCCCGTATGTTGAATGCTACTGCCACATCTAGTCGGGTGCCCCTGCTATTCTCCTCGGGGTTCTTGACAAAATACAACGGAGAGTCTGTAATGTGATCGATACCGACTTGGCAACCGGCTGCAGTCACTCTCTCACCGGCTTGACGTGGCTTCCCTGTGCCTCTTCTATAAATACTTTCACGGCTTCTGCTCCGATGAACGTAGATCACTGGTTCCCCCAGGTACGAATTTGCACGGTTTACTAGATTAGTAAACAGTGAAACCGATAAAATGTAACCCCAGTTTCTACTCCAAAAGCCTCTTTTCTAGCACTTCCCGCCTGTAGAATTCCCTTTCACATGATTGCTCCCCAGACAGCTACAACCTCCAGGATTTTAAATGTAAGGTCAATGGACACCTCCTAACACACTAACTCACATCCATTCTCTCAAACACTCTTCCCATCTGCACAACTCTCAGCCTCGGTATCCGTACCCGTCTATCACCCTCCTTATGACATTTTCTGTATTTAACCACTTTTTCTCGTCACCTTCCCCCTAACCCCCTGCGCAATAGTGACAGTGGAATGCCTTGTTTGGGGTGAAATGATTTAAAAAATTCGTTATTTAATATTAGAGCATAATTAATTTTGGAAATGTATTTTTATTTTTATTTCACATTTTTTCTTTGCTTGCATATAGCGCTGAATAAATTTTATAAATTTTATCGCCAGGTTTATACTCATCCCTTTTCTTTTGAAAAGAAGTAGAAGTGCATCCCTTGTTTCTTGTTTAGGAAGGGATTCCTAGTTTCTTTCACCTTCTCTGGTCCTAGTGGTGGCGCTATCGCAAGCTTTTTGCAATGTACGTGGATGGTGGCAACGTCTCTTCATTCTAAGGGTACCGGATTGGCAGTTTTTTGGCTGCTGATTCCGACTGGTAGTTAGGAGCCCGAACTCTTGAGTAGCCTCTTGAGAGGTTGCTCTGATCAACAGTTGAATAATATCCGAGTTTCTTGTTGTGCCATGTCACGCACGGATAGGTATCTCTGCAAGAGCTTCCGGTGAGCAACCCTGAGGCCACATTATGTTGCAGTCTGCACCACTTTCCTTCCTACACATGCTGTGCACAGCAACTGACTAATACTCTTAATCTAGGTTTCTCATTTAATAAAAATCTTTAATCATGACGACATACAATAAAAAAACAAAACTCAAACAGCTCGACAAAAAACACCTAAACTGGTCAACATCTCCTCGAATATACGAGGTATCAGTACCAACTTTTACAGCGTTGAATCCTTCCTTCAAGTAATCTCATCCGACATCATAGCCCTTTGTGAAACTAACCTTGACTTTTCTATCCCCTCATCTGAGTTCTACATCCCCGGTTACCTTCCTCTCTTTAGGAACTACTCCAATGTCCATATGCATGGACTTGTTGTTTATGCCAGTGAACATCTCCCTATAACTAGGGTGATCTCTCTTGAATCTCCAGATCATTCTTACATATGTTTCCGTTTCTCTCTACTGAGCTCGGTCAGCTATCTTTTTTTCTCTACTACTCCCCCTCATTGGTAAATAAACTGATTTCCTGAAAAAATGTATAGAAAAACAACAACTTGAAATTCCTCCTCTAATTTTATCAACAAAAAATTACTTGAGTTTGATGATGTCTTTCTAGAGTGCCAAACGCGATGCACAGAACTTTGTTCACTTTACCATTCGCTTTAATATTATTTTGCCTAATAAATACATACCTTCATCTCTGTCTGTCTGTCTGTCTCTCTATATATATTTAATTAAAAATGACAGACAAATTTAATTTTTATGTAATTTTTCATGTGATCTTATCATTTTTTTTCAGAACGATAATTATATAAAAATTCGAACGCTTTTGGCTATACTTTTAAACATTATTGAGGATTCTATTTTAAATGAAACAAAATGTAAGTAGAGTTATGTACATTTGTAGAGTAGTGTGTATATTTTATGTTCCAAACACGGTAAGCACGTTGTTAGTGTGTTCGTATTATTAAGTAGTGTTTTTTTTATTTATAAATAATGCTTCCATTATTTTTAATCTTTTTTGCATGTAGATGATGCTATGATATTTGTGTTGGGAACAAGTATGTTATGGAAAAAGTTTGGTAGGTCTCCATGTGTGTTTTATCCGAATGACACGCATTTTGGTAATTAAATTTATCGTAAATAATCAGGCCGGTAGAAATAAAAATATAAATATACTGTTTGATTGAAAACAAAATGAATATCTTCTCAAATACGAATATTGATTAAAAATAATGTTCAAACAAATAAATTGTCCGTTGTTAAAACCATTTCGTTAATCCTCGGAACTTTCCGATATATATATATATATATATATATATATATATATATATATAATATCTAAAAACATAATTTTAGATATACGCAGAAATATAAGAAATACAAACATTGCTACAAAAGTGTCTTGCTGCTTTTGTGTTTGAGTTTTTGTGTAAAATATCTCATCTATCGTATGAACACGGCACAGACAGAAAAAAGCCGCAACTTTTGAAAAAAATGAAACAAGCAGTAAAAGAAATTTCTGAAACCAGAAACGACAGCTGAAAGATAAAAGACCAAAAGATGAGAGATAAGAGAAAATTAGATACACGAACAGGTTGATATTGTTATTTAATAAGCGTTGTTTTGTTTTGGAATAAGGCTACAAATAAGAGGTCACCCAGTCTGAATATTGGTCTCTACTTAACATTAAGGATATGTAGATACGTAATGAAAATTAATATGACATCAGAACAAGGCGCAATCCCAGAATTCGAATTCAAATAACATAAAGAGGGAACGTTGACAAGTGATCGACATAAAGAAAATCTGCGTTCTTATCTTTGGTCATAGAATTAAAAACCATGGAACGTGGGTGATTCTAAGTATTTTTCAGCACACTCTCATATGTATGTATATATTTTTTTCTAAACATAATTTGTTAAAGATAACAGACAATGAATGTCTATTATGTATAATCATGTGCCATTGTAAAAATTCGTATTTTGGCTTTAATTTCAGGTGAAAATAAAGATAAAAAATTGTCCAACATCTGGATATTTATATTATGCTGGTTCTTTAGGCTCTCATGAGCCATCTTCAGAGAGATTACAGGGACATCCACCATCAAACATATATATATTATTGATTATTACGTTAGAACATGTGAAAGAACTACAAACTACTATAAATTTGTACATTTTGTTTCGACATTGAAAGAGCAATGTCTCATCATATAGTTAGCAATGATGTTAATAAACGTGTCATTATTTTTTTTTATATGCGCATTATTTTTGGGAGAAAATAACACATCACTCAATAAATCCCGGGCGTAAATAATGAAACAACAACTTTGAAGGCAAATTTGACGTTATTCATCAACATAGTCTCCTTCGAGATTAATACACTGAATCCAACGCTTCTTTAACTATTCAATGCTTTTTTGTAGAACGATTTGTCTCTGGCTTCAAATCACTTGTTTATTGGACTCAAATTGATTTCCCTGGGCCATTCCTTTGAGGTCTGCAAACAGCTAGTAGTTGTTGGAGACCAGATAAAGAGAATAGGGCGAATGCGGGAGTAATTCGAAGTGCAATTCATTTAGTTTTGCCTTCACTGCGATCGACTTGTGATACGGTATATTGTCTTGATGAAAGAACACTTTTTTCTTCATTTGAAACATTTTTGCGATTTCTTCCTTTTAACGCACCAATAATGCTATATAATATTCGATATTGATGATTCTTCTTTTCTTAAGGTAATCTTTGAACAAAATACTTAGATCATCCCAAAATAAGGAAACCAAAACCTTGCTTGCTGATGTGTGCGTCATTGGTTACTTTGGACAGGTTTCACCAACTGCTGTTCATTCAGCTGACTGCTGATTTGACTCCGAAGTCAAATGGCGGATTCATGCTTCATCCATTGTCACATATTTATGCAAAAACTTCTTGTTGCGCTGAAAAAGTTTCAAACAACGCTCTGAATCGTCGACTCGTTGTTGTTTTTGGGAGACTGTGAACAAACGCGGCACTCACTTTAAACACAGCTTTCTCACTGACAAATATTCATGCAAAAGGGTGAATATACTACCTTCTGATATTTTAAACTCCTCTGCTACCTCACCAACTTTAATTTACGATTGGCCAAAACGAGTTTATGTTTTTTTTGTGTTTTCCGGGGCAACTGCCGATTTTGGGTGACATGAACGTTCAGTATCATTTGTGTCTGTACGACCGCATTTAAAATCAGCATACCAGCTTTGGACCGTTGTTTCCGACAGAGTAGAGTCTGAAAATCACTTATCAAGCTATTACTTTGCTTAGACAGTATTTTTTTTATTAGAAATCAATGCTTTATCAATACATGAAACTCAAATTTTCTCATTGTTTTAAAATTTTCAACAGTAGCTTCAATTAAATAACTGGTCAAAGAGAGCGGCAACAGTCTATTTCATGATTAAACGCATTCTTCAGGCCATGAACGTAGTGTACACTTTTAAATTTACTCTATCCCGGATATTGTTCAACTTTATCTATAAATATAACGTAACTTAAAACTATTTTTATCATATATATATATATATATATATATATATATATATATATATATGCATGTATGTATGTATGTACATACGTGCATGTGTGTGTTTATGCAGTTATTGTCATTAGTAGTTAGAAAAACAGATTTTAATTTTAATTGCTGGTTTTGATAAACACACTCAATGCTACCGAATCTTTTAGAATCACAATTTTGATCTTGAAAATGTCGTTTTATTAAAAAAATGGAGATTATTCACTCAGAAGAATATGCATTGACAGTACCATGATCTATGAATTCACAGTGGGTTGACATACTACCGAGCTTCTATACATATTCAAATAAAACTCCGAAAATTACATCTGCTGTATGGCCGTTTCAGCGAAGAAAAACGTAACTTATTTAGCATATTAACTTATTATGAAAATACAGTACAAAATTCATAGACAGGAAGTTTATTAAAAAAGATTCATACATGAAAGAAGAAAAAATAAGATAATATCAGTAAGAATTATGGGAGGGGTGTTCAAAGAAAGAGTAGATTTTGTTAGAAGGTTGTCGTTTAGACATTTTTACAGAGGGTAAGAAAGAAAGGGAAAAGAAAAGAAAAGAAAAGAAAAGAAAAGAGAGACCGGGAACAGGATTAAAGACACGATCATTGACTATGACTTTTAGATTATATCTATGTTAAGAAATCAAAAATTAAGCGTGTTATAAGAAAGTAAGTGGGGGAAAGGGAAAATGAAAAGAAAGAGAAAAGAAAACAACTGGGTAGACAGGGAAAAAGTTAAAGGAGAGATCGGGGCTGAAAGAAAGAAGACATAATCACGCCAGACAGCCATCAAAAGAAATGCCAACTAAAGAAGAGTGGGAAGAAGAGGATAGATACATAAAATGGCAAAAGAAAAAGAAAAAGAGAAAGAAAAGGGAAATAGAGAAAAAAGTTAACATGATGTAATATTCGGCTCTGTCAAAAGTTTTTCAAAAATTCTTCCGTTTAAAACAATATCGTTTTAATATTGTAGGGATACAATTACCTTAAATTTTACTACTGGAATAAAAGGGGAGAAATAAAAAAAGAAATATTCTATTGGAACGGTTCTAAAAAGAGCATTTTAATAAGTAATATGTACACATACTCACACACATAAACATATATATACACAACAAATTATAAAGAAAATATGAATAGACAAAACAGAATTGAAGTTACCTAATATAGAAGGGTTGTTATAGGAAATTTTAAAGATATAGATAATTGTAGTGTAGATAATAGATTCCATCAAGTTATCTCATTATATCAATAAACTGATTATTGATATGAATGAAACCCTAAAATAATAGATAAAAAAAGTTTAAAATGAAAATTTTAGGCAGGGGAAGTATTCAGGGATTGGAAATAATAAACTTAGAATATGTATTTAGTTGCTAGTTAAAATCGTGGGCTCGGAAAATGTAAGGGTTAAAATTCGATGTATATAGCCGTTTTAATACACTAGTGATTAGGAAGAGAGAAGGAAATATTCTATCAGACATAGATTAATTTTGAATTACATTTAGTAGGGTTTTTGTATTAGAATTTAAGATTTAAAAATTTAGATTTGTAATTGCATTTGCTCATGAATTCCCTACGTATATTTAAAAGTAGATTTTGTTTAAGGATACATGTTTATTTTAATTTTTTCAACTAAACATAGATTACATCCATCGTAAAGGCTTTTGGGTGTGCGGCATGAAACTATCAGTCTCCAATTTACTATGGGGTTTAGTCCCTCTTCTTTTATTTCCTAAAATCCTCAGGAAAAGAGATGTTTGAAATCGTAGATTGCGGTTAGAAATAGAGTGTTTGTAAGTGTAGTAACGTTGTTTAAATTCACCTGCGTTTGGTAATTTTTCATATTATTTGGCTTGGTAGATTACCTACATTTTCCTTCTACCTGACAGTTGTTTACGGATCTACAATTACAAGAATTCCTGTTTTTGTGTTGGTACTATCTAAATGTGCGTTGTGGCGCAGTGGATATCGGCTCGGAACGAGAAATCCGAGAGCCGACTTCAAATTCCAGTAAAATCCATTGCGTTCACTTACGCGCAAATACCCTTGGGAAAGGCATTAATCCGTCTCTTCCTTCCAGTTATGGGTTAAATAGCAGGACAGATTGGGTTCTATAGCATTGGGTGGTAACCAGTCTACCGCAGAAAGCAATGGCAACCTACTGCGGGATAATCTTCTGCCCAGTCAGTCATGTCTCTCTTGAGACATGATCGTCTATGGGTGTTGAAATGTTTACTTATTACTTCAAGAAAATAGTTTCTTATAATAAATTAGCTAGTCTACAGAATGGGAGATTAAACCATATTACTTTCCTTTTTCTACGTTTAATTTTAGTATTAGATGGTTCAGGTTTAATAATCGATTTTTCATATATCAATTTATTCTTGAAACCGCTATCCTGGAGGGCCTTGTATACTTTCTTATTTTCATTGAAAATTTTGAGGTTGGACGATAATCTGTTAATCCTCGTGTTTACAATGTTGGATATTTGCTTGTACCGAAAGCAAGGGTTAGTAAAGGAAGGGGTGAGGAATGTTGTTTAGGAAAGGGTCAAGCAGACGAGAACATAGTAGTAATTTTCTTTTGGTAGTGGAAGGCAGGTAATTTGTCCATTTAGTCAGGGGTAGTAGCTAAAAAAAAAGAAAGCTTCAAAATTTCCAAATTAAAATTCTACTCTTTGTAAGAGGTAAAACATATTAGGAATAAATGGAAGGAGGGGTTAATTAACAGAGTTTAAATTTACTCCCATAACGACACTTGCTAATTAATCCGTTACATTTATTAGGAAGCAAATTTTATTTTAAAATCCTAATGTTTTTTTTACTAGAAAAGATTATGATTTTAAAATACCAATATCACAATCTATCTGAATTTGGTACACACACACACACACACACACACACACACACACACACACACACACACACACACACACACACACACACACACACATATGCACTATGCTATCTAGTGTGAGCTTTTTCGTATCTCTTACTCCTGTCTATCTCGCATATATATAAACGAAAAATATATACTTAATGTTGTTAACTGTCCTTTATTGGAAAGTAGTATTATTTTCTTTCCTTGCACTTGGTGAATTTTGAAGGTAAATCATACTGCGTATCAACAAGCATTAAATTAAAAATTATTATTTATGTATTTTTCTTTATGTCCTCGTTCTTGGCAACTCTGTATATAATCGAAGACAAAATGCAGTGAGAGGCAGGTGTATAAATATGTGCAGAATGAATAAAAAATAACGAGAAAAGAAAGAAAAGAATTGACATATATCGGATTATGAGGTTCAAATGAAAAGAAAGACAATGGAAATAGTGCAAACTAACTCGACTATCAAGAATATCATGAAACAGAAAAAACAAAAAGTCCGAATTTTACTTATGAAAATAAATTTCAATGACAGGACGCAAAGCATATTGAGAAAAACAAAACTAAAATTACGTAAATCCTAAAATAGCAAAGCAAAGGAGGATTGAAGCTTCCAGACAAAAATAGGATTTATTTGAAAAACCAATGAATATTTTACAGGAAAACTTTTCAAATTTGACCGAGAGGTCATCGAGTAATTCAAGTTGCAAAGAAAAAATTGTAATTGATTATCTGTTGATGATGTTTCCGTGACAAAATCCTGAGTAGTTTTAAAATATTTACCGCCTTTTTAAAATCGCACGTTCTTCTGGTAGAAGACTTTATTAGGTTGACGATTAATATTGCCACTGGCATGTTTTGCATGATGTTAGAGAAATCTTAGATCCTCTTTGAGTTTAGCCATTTCTTTATGGTTTGGGCATGTATAATTTTGAAGAATTATTTGCTAAAAAGTAATATTTTATATTTGGTGAAAGGCAGAATATAAAATCTGTACGGTTAATTTTGGAGAGGTGCAGTTGAGCCATGTAGAGATTATCATTACGATGCATTTGGTGCAAACATATATCAGAAGTTACATTGAATTTTTTAAAACATTTGAATCTCAAAAACAAAATAAAAAATAAACCTGGAAGATTCGCAACTTGAAAACTGATGAAGTGATAAAAAGATTAATACTTGATGCAAACAGCCTTAAACGAGGATAGATGAACTGTTTTTCTCGGTAAAAATTCAGCTAGTGATTATGCTGCAATGATAAAGCATGTACTCATGTTGCAAATGTGGCGCAGTTAATGCTCATGCAAAACTAATGGGATGTTCTGCTACATGGTTTCCAAATATGTTACTTTCAGGTTTTCACTCGTTTCACGGCAGGTGACATTCTTTGTACGTATAGCGGTTCGGCATTTTCAAGATGTCGAAAAATCCATCAAATCAAAAACGTAATCGTTCTTTTATGAAGAAATACACAATTTAGTTGAAAGGTTACATTAGCTCATGACAAGTTATGTGAACTATTTTGATTGATTGAATAATAATATTATGGATTCGTTTTCAGCTTAACATCCTCGAAGCTTTTCAGCCTTTTAAATCTTTCAATATTGTAACACTAGAAAAAGTAATCGTTTTCTTGGTTAAATACGACAGTACTTAAAACTATTCAGAAATTTCTATTTTCACCTTAATTATTGAGTGGCAAACAGTGAATTTTCGCTAGTGATAGAAACATTAAGTAGCATTAGCGGATGTGCGTTGTGGTGCAGTGGATATAGGCTCGGAAGGACAAATCGGGGAGCTGATTTCGAATTCTAGTTGGATACTTTGCATTCACTTACGCACAAATATCCTTGGAAAATGTAGTAATTCGTTTCTTCCATCCAGTTATGGTTTAAATAATAGGAAATATTGGGTTCTATAGCCTTGGCTGGCAACCAGTTTACCGCAGAAAGCAATGGCAACCTACTGCGGGATAATCGGTCAGTCATGTTTCTTTCGAGACATTACCGCCCAAAGCGTGTATAACGTATAGCACTTAATTGAAGTAGCATTCAATCCAGACTTGGAATACTGAAACAATTCGTTCATTCAATGTTAAATGATAGAAAAACTTATAATAAATATAAAATTATTGAAAAAATCTTATAATAATTATACAAATAATAATGGAATAACGATTAGTAGCTGTAATGAAGTTATAATAAATTATAAATAAATTCTCAGTCGTGTCATTTACTGTTCAGGACGAGAACAGAGAAAAACGCGAAGATAAAACTCAAAACTTAATATGAAACATCGTCTCTTTCACTTCATCTATAAGGCATCATCATCATCATCATCATCATCATCATCATCATCATCATCATCATCAATTGTTACCGTGTCCAAGTGAGGTCGTAGCGTCTATTCACAATTGAGCAAATGATCAGATCCTTCAATATGTATAGATTTTCATACTAATGTCTGCGTTTGTGTAATTAACCTTCCCGTTCACTCTGTGTTATGGTGAAACACACCTATTCTATAGTGAATATTCTCTCCCACCTAATTTAAGTAGGAGTAGTAAAAGGAACGAGGGTCAGTTGATGTTGTACGAGAGTAGTCGACAGTGAGTCGAATGCGAAAATAGTCAGCGACCTGGCAAGATTACAACGCGTAATACATATTATATCAAGTTTTTAACGTTTTGTACGTCGAACCTATTAGGACCGACTTTAACACAAATACTAGCCCCCACTGCGAAAATAACTCTACAACATTCTGTGACGCTGTCAGGTCATTTTTCTATGTTGGTTCTTTTTCTTTTTCTCAATGTAGCTACAAAGGAAGAAAGTTGTGGAGTGTTGTGATCACCTCCTTTCTGAAATTAAAGGGTACATAGATAAAGAAAAGCGTACCTAGTAGGATGAGAGTGGAAAGAGTTATTAGTTTTTATGATGGCATCCAGACCATTTCAACTTTCTCTTTCGAGTTGCAAGGTCTTCTAACGTGACTGGTTCTTGTTTGATGACATAATTTGTGGTGCACTCTACATACTAGACGCTTTGGATGGTTATGTAACATCGATTTTGTCATGCTTAGTAGACATTAAACCCAACGTTTAATTAATAAATGTACATTCGTGAACACAACATTCGGAGGGAACATTTTTATTACATTGGTACCTTTCCAACAAATCGATAATGCTTTAAAATTGTAATTCTGTTAATAATTGCAAGGTTGAGTAATGAAGAAAATGAAACACAGAACTGTGAATTTTCCCCAGCCTTTTGCCAGTTGCACTACGATCGATCAAATTTATTAAACGTAGATTTTCTCGATTGTCTTGCACTACGTAGCAATATTTTGCACTCGTTTACAAAGTAAAAGTTATTCGACTCTTACACGGAAAATAAACCCAACTTGAAGATTAGAGCAACAGATTTAATTCCTTCGAAATAGAAATTCTACTATCTTGGACGACTTCCACCGTTTTCAGCGCATACACGTCTGATTTGAATTAGTTGGCAGCATTTCGAGCGTTACCGATTCCGGTTTGTCAAGATCTTCCTTAACAAAAACTGACTTCACTCATGGACAGGCAGACAGACACGTACGCACCCCCCCCCCACACACGCATCCCCAATATATCTCTCTCTCACCCCCTACACACACGGGTATAAGGTTCTTGCTGGTTACACAGATAAAATAATTTTCTCTTTTACACAAGTTTGCGTGCAGGTGGTGTAATGAATGGCAGCTTGGTTTAAACAATCTGAAAGCTGAGCTCGAATTCTATTGGGGTTTGTTACTATCACTTACGCGTAAATGCTGTTGTGATAGGCAGGGACCCACATCTCCCAGCTATGGGTTAAATAGTACAACGTATATAAAACGATAAATGTAATTTTCAAAATATTGTTAAGGAAATATTTCGCAAAAATATTCCCCAAAAAGAAGTTATTTCCCCAATCCAAATATATTTTATCAAAATATATATTATCAACTCTTTGTGGGTTACTTAAACCTTTAGAGAGAAAGAGTAGGACAGACATCGCAGACAAGTATGTAAGGTGCAAGTTTGGCATCGATAGAGATGAAGTCGCTTACTTACACTGAAAATGACTGACCAAGTATTGAACGTAATGATAATTGAAATCTCGTGTTATTCATTGGTTTGCAAATCCATCTCATTAGGTTGTCATTAAGGTCAGAACGATTCAGCGAATGGTGTATTTAATATTCTTCTTATTTATCTAATTGAACGAGGATTAGCATTCAGATATACGATTAAACTATGGGCAATTTTGCATACAAATATTGCCTTTCCTGTAACATTATGTAAACTTAACCGTCAGCGTTTCTTACTCTATTAATATTTCTAAACATTTAGCGGGAAGCATAAAACCATGCACTTCATTATTTAATATATTTAATTTCAGTTAATTAACATTCAATAATTGGATTCCTGCACATGTATATTGTTGTGGCACATATAAATCGGTTCGGCATGAGAAATCGTGGTGCCGAGTTTGAATTCCATTCATGGAAGCGCATACACCATTGGGAAAAGGCATGAATCTCTACGCACCCAGGTATGGGTTGAATAGTAAGACAGACACGGCTTCTGTATCCTTGGTTGAAAACCAGTCAACCAAAGAAAGAATTCAGCACCTACTGCGGGAAAATCTTCAAACGCTCTCTTCCAACATGCTTTGAGCCAGCATAGAAGAATAGGCTCAAGAATAATGTTTCATGTTGATGCTGAGGCTGCAACATTCCCGAGTAAGCGTTTCAAATAATAAACAGATCAACAGTAATTATTTATGATATAACCACTACTAATAAACATAAAAACAACCCTAAAATAATATCATCGTAGATTGTAGTAGCAGTAAATTTATAAAATATTTTGAATTATTTCAGTAAAAGAAAAAACTAAGAACCTTAAAATTGATACGTTGCCGTTCCAATGACGTGATTCTTTTAATTTTTTTTTATTGACGATATGAAATTTCTCAGGCCTTCTTCTTCTTCTTCTTCTTCTTCTTCTTCTTCTTCTTCTTCTTCTATGTTCCGTTCACCTTCAAGACGTTTTGGGATCATGGGTTTCCACAATTCCCTTTCCTTTATAACTCTTAATGGCATTAATCTTTTTCACTTCTAAAACTTGCTCAACCACCGAATCACTCAAATTCACTGAATAAGTTATGCGTTGCTTTCCTCTGATCCTCTTACCTTCAGTCAACCCAAATAAAAATTATCAAATTTTCCAAGCACTCTTCCCTCATTATATGCCACAAAAATTTTAACTGTCCCTTTCTGATGTTAAGTATACATGTCCTTTTTGTTACTATTGTCTCTAGAACTTGACCGTTTGTCACATGTTCGGTTGATATTCTCAGTGTCATTTTCACGAACAACATTGCTGTTGATTCAAGTGTCTTCTTCGTCTGTGAAGAGATTGTCTGGTATTCATAGTAAAAAGGAAGACTGATACTACATAACAGTTCAGCATTCTTTTTGCTTGTTTCTACTCAAATAATTTTCTCGCTACTGACAAATTTCTCTTAATGTTTTGATATAATATCAAGAGCAAACTTCTCATAAAACACTTGTTACTACCCGTTTGTTTCATGTAAATATATTTAAGTTTTAACTTAAAAATATAGCATTCACTCAGTATTAACGTAAAGCAGAGACGAATAGTAGGAATAATGTATGAGACAAAAAAGAAAAAAGAAATGAAAAATAATAAAAATGAAGCGGTAGATTCTTTTTAGTTAACGATAAAAAGAACAAGCAAAGCAAAAGTAGTGAAGAGAAAATATTGGCGGATTATTTGGAAGGAAGCCATGAGTTATGTGCTTGCTAAAACTGGAAGCTGACCAAAAAAGTGGCCAATGTGTAAGTGAAATGAACAAAAGAAAAAAGTAAATAAAACAGAATATTTATTTTTAAATAAAAATGTACTTTTTGAAACATCGCTACATAAGTGACGTGCTGCTTTTGTGTTTGTGTTTTTTTGTGTAAAATCTCTCATCCATCATATGAACACGGCATAGACAAAAAAAGCTGTAACTTCTGAAAAATTGAAACCAGAAGTAAAAGAAATTTCTGAAGCCAGAAACGACAGATGAAAGATAAAAGACAAAAAGATGAGAGATAAGAAGAAAAGAAAAGAAAATTAGATACAGGAACAGGTTGATACTGATATTTAATAAGTGTTGTTTTGTTTTGGAATAAGGCTACAAGGTTAAGAGGTCACCCAGTGAGAATTACTAACTATAACATCACAACAAGGCGCGATCCCAGAATTCGAATTCAAACAACATAGACGAGGGGACGCTGACAAGTTATTGACACAACGAATGATCTTTAGTCATAGAATTATTGAAGGAAAGTGATTGAGGATAAGAATTTTTTAAGACATTCGCATATGTGTGTGTGTACATTCATATACATATATTTATATATATACATATATGTGTGTCTTTATGTGTATATATTTATAAACAGTGTTTGTTGCGTGTTTTTGTCAGTTTCAGCGAGCGGCGAAAGTCTGCTTAATGCTTGAAAGCAATCTTCATGCCTTAGACCCAGTGTACACATTTATATTTACGTACTCTCTATCCATGGTATTGAGTAATTTAACCCATATATATATATATATATATATATATATATATATATAGAGAGAGAGAGAGAGAGAGAGAGAAAGAAATAATTATTATTAATATCATAATAATAGCATATGGGACTTCAATGATAATAATAATAACTATATCTCTATAAATACTCTATATCTGCATTGAGCACTTTGTAAAAAGTAAAATTACCAAATTGTTGAATACATATCCACTAGATACAGTCAGTTAAGTGTCATACGTGATACACGCTTTGGGCTATCATGTGTCGAAAAAGACATGACTGACTAGGCAGAAGATTATCCCGTAGTAGGTTGCCATTACTTTCTGCGATAGACTGATTGCCAGCCAAGGCTATAGAACCCAATTTGGCCTGTTATTTAACCAATAACTGGATGGAAGAGACGGATTATTGGTTTTCCCAAAGGTATTAGTGCGTAAGTGAATACAAGGAATTCAACTGGAATTGGATGTCGGCTCCCGATTTCTTGTTCCGAGTCGATAACCACTGCACAACAACCCACATCTATTAGATGATACATATATAAGCTGTTGGTGAGGGTTTCAGACTCAATATGTAGATCTACAGGTAGTGCCGTTTTTGGCTCAAGACAGTGGCTGGCATCAGGATTATGCACCATGCCACACAACCAGGGGAAGTCAGTCATGGCTCTCAGATAATGTCTGCGATCACATCCGCTTACACCGTGCCACCTAATTTCCCAGAATGCAAACCCTTGCTTTATTTGTGGGAAGTAGTTGAACGAGTGACCAACAAAACACAAAAGATGAACTGAAATCAAGTATTATGGCAGATTACACAACTTAAAAAAATATCGTCCAGAAGAGATGCAGGAGATTCAGAAGTCGTCTGGAGGCCGTGGTTGAAGTTAAATGGTGATTTAATTAAATAAATTAACTTTTTCGTATTTCAAGATATTTTGTGGAATTTTTGTAAATATATCTATTAAAATGTAATGGCTGTGTTCTTTTTATCTTTTACATAATTTAGACGACAATATTTCCATCGTACCCTGTATATGTGTGTGCGTGGGCATACGTATGTGTGTACACAGCAGTTTATTTCTTTATAAACGGTATCGAATATAACCAACAAAGAATATTTTGCCAAAATTCTTATTAGTTTTTTGGTTTCTAACATTAGAAACAGAAAAAGTTTGTTGCCGATCTTATATATATATATATATATATATATATATATATATATATATTTATAAATAAGTGTGTGTGTGTATGTGTGTGTGAGTCTGTGTGTCTGTGTTTACATATATGTATAAAAGCGATGTGAAATATTGTATGAAGCTAAAAGTGCTAACAGTCATTGAAATACTGATAGGAAAGACATTTAAAGCAAGTATATTTTGTAATAAAGTGCTTGATATCAAAGGTAGAGCATCAATAGAATTAGTATAAGTAAATGATTGTCAGAGTTTCGTAGGCGAATCTAGCCACCCAGTTTTCTGTTTTGCTCTTTTTTTTTAGTTTTTTCTTGTTTTTTTCTTTCGAAATTTGTCGTGTTGAGTTGTCATAGTTCCTACAACGTTTTTTAATAATTTAATGATAATGTTTATAATATATACCCCTACATGCACACATACAAACACACACATATACGAATGCACATATGCTTACATGTATGCAGATATGCATACACATACACCCGAACACACATGTTTATATATCTTCATTAGATTATCATTACTATTTTTTTATTTTGTTTAGTTGTATTGAATGAATTAATTGTAAAAGGATAGATTCATAATTAAATTTTTATTTTTTATTGTTTAGGATCATGTGTGTGTTTGTAATTTAGAATATATTATTTAATTTATTTAAAGTTTGTATTATATTTATATGTCTATTTTAATTAGTGTTTTGTTTTCTTCATTTACCCATTATTTCATTTTTCTTGTTTAAGAGTTTATTTTGGTTTTTAAAACTAATTATTGCTAGTTTTCCTCTAAGATAAATTGACAATTTTTGTTGTTAATGTTGTGTGAAGCTGCTCCCAATTATAATTTTCCCCTTGATTTTAGGATATTGTTTTCTTTTTGACCCCACGTGTATTTTGCTAGGGTTGTATTGTTTGTGTATTTTTTCGTTTGAATGACATTTTGCGGTTGTTATATCTTTCTTTAAATGTTTCTTTTTAATGTGTAAATTTTTTACTATATAAATGTTTTGTCTGTTAATGTTCTTTGTTACAATAGATTTGTATATTATGTTACATTTGCTGTTAAGTAGGCAATTTTCTTTGTTTCGGTATTTTTGTGTTATTTTTATGAATGTTGTTGCTATTATTGTGAGTATTTTTATTGTTTAGTGATTATTTTTCTATGTTATCCATGCAGTTGTAACTAATTTTATTATATTTTGTTGATAATTTTTCATAGTTTTCTGTTTTATGGAAATATTTTACAACTATTTTGAAGAATATTTTCATTATTTTTTATTGTGTTGTTGTAGGAGGTGAACCAAATTATATATTTCTTTTTCTGTTGTTTTTATTTGAATTGTTTTCATTTTTGTATTCTGGTTTGTTTGAATATCCACTGTTTCTTAGTGCTGATTTATGCTTTTTGTTTTCGTCAAATATTTTTAATTTGTCGAGACTTTTTAGTGATAGATACAGATATTTGTTTGAATAGGTGAGGGGGGATTAGAGTTTTTTAACATATATTGGATTGTTGATTGTTTTTATGTATGGTTTATAGGCTCCGTTGTTCATGGCTGAATGCTATATCCATGAAGTTGACGATTTTTTATTGGATTTACGGCTGTTGCAAATTCTAGGGTTTGAAGATTTTGATTTTTTGTTGTCTTATCTTTCTGCAATTTTGCTGTTGCATTTTCTTAGAATTAATAAATCATAATCTCTGTATAAACGTAGTTTATTTTATTAATAATATTTGCTATTTTATTGATTATGTATATGTATATGCATTTGCGTACTAGTGCGCTATCATAGTTACCTATTGTTGCATCAAAGATATTTTTATTATTATTGTTATTACTGTTACTATTATTGTTACCCCTTTTTTATCCATATTTTTTTTATTAAAGTATAATATTTTCGGCAGTATTTAATTATATTTTTGCTTTAATTGGGGATATTTATGTATTGATTTACTAAATTTAGTGCATTTTATAATGTGTGCTCATTAATGGGCGGATAAAATCAATTTATATCCTGTTGTATGAAAGAGTAATTCCCTATATTGGTAATGTTATTAAACCAATAGATCGTTGCTTTTGTATTTTTTCATTGGTTAATATTTAGTGCGTTTTATTAGTTTTGAGCAAATTTTTCTAAGATTTGTTTTCTTATTTTCCCAATGTTGCTTTTTGTTTAGTTTAGTAATCTGCATGTTGATTTGGTCGAGAAGTTGTTCCTATAAACTTTAAAATTGATAAAGAGCTATACTTTTGCTAATTGCTTTATTCGACAGTCCAGTTAGTTTAGCGGCTTTGTTTTTAGCTTCTTTATTTATATCACTTTCTGTTTCCTTATTAGTAGTTTTGCAAACATTCAGTGACTCTATATAGTGTGGCTAATAACGTATTTCGCGCCATTCTCGCAGATGTTCATAGATTCATCTAATGATATAATTCGCGCTTGACTTGCATCGCAGTGTTAGATTAACAGGACGACGGGGTATATTTTAAAGAACAGGGTCATAGCGAACAATATTAAGTGCTTTTAAGACACGATTAGATGTTGTTGCAAGAGTTCTAGTCTTTATAGTATTTAGAAATCTTCTAGCGTCGTTTATGTATGTTGATAAAACATACGCTTAGGCTAAAGTCGCCAATGAGAAACAAAATCAAAACTCTTGTTTTTTATTTCTCGTGCAATCCCAATGCAAAAAAAAAAGCGTTACAAGAAATAAATTTTCAAATTACTCAATAATTTATTCAGTAAATTATTAGATTCGTAAATGAGTAGACACTAAAAATGAAGGTTGTTGTGGAAAATGTACACTATGTAACTTACGCCAGGGAATAGCAGAAGTCCGAATCTAATTTAATGCTCATCAGAAAACTTTGATTTAAGTTGATCACAATATGTACTGGATTTGCCCTAAGTGATATTGAAATAATCTTTGTACTGGGTGTCACATCAAAATGTTAAAAGAGTTAGATCAGAAGATAGAACTAGACGGTTACTTCATACCTACAAGGTGCAAAATCGGACCTCAAAGGACGTCGGTAGTTACGTCAACATTAGTATAATTTGATCTTGCGTAAGATAATCGACTTATCGACTGATCGAGCCATTATGAGATTTGAAGAGAAAATGGAATCTTAGTACATAGGTATTTAATATGCAATGATTTTATTTATGATTACTAGAAATTCATCTAAATGCACTTAGATTGCTTGGCCTACTAAAAGCAAAAAACTCATAACTTGGAGGCATTAATATCATCTGGTCTCCCGCCTACAGTTTGAACGTCAGAATATTTACGATGAAAATGAACTAAAATTTAGGTAAAAGTAATATTCATGAATATTTCACACTCAGCATTAGAAATTAATGTAGAAATTTCAACACCAATGGCCAAATTTATTTATTTACTTTTGAATTTCTAAAGATTGTTTTCAGCTCAGAGTAAACTTTTCGACTTGTTCCCCACTCTGTCTGTCTATCAGTCTGTCTGTCTATCTCTCTTTCTCTCTCTCTTTTATATATATATATATATATATATATATATATATATTGATTATAATGTCTTCGGTCAAGGAAGCTTTTCGCCGACTGAATAATACCAACTGATCAAAAGTAAAGTAAAAGTCACCAAGATGAATTTTGAGTTTGAGACCGTTATATATAATTTTACCATAGACGGCAAATCTGCTTCCATCTGGAAATTTACTAATATCCAGATGAAAGCAGATTTGTTGTCTATGGTAAAATTATATTACGGTCTCTCTTCAACATGATTAGATGATTAGTTAGCCGAACGAACTCACCAAAAAAAGGAAAAAAGATAAATATTTTAATATTTTCTTTGAAACTATTTTGAAAATTCGAAATAATATTCGTATTAAAATATGCTTTTTTTTTTTACTGGCAACGTGTACTAATCTGAGGAATACTTAGTATCTTCCTCTATAAAAAGTGTTTTTCGGGCTTATACTAAGTATTAACTAATTATTTACATTCTTTTGCTCACTCTACCATATTTCCTTTATAAAGACGCCTTTCCTAAGAAACCGGACTTCCTCAGGTTCCTACTCCTCGAAAAATACAGGTATATTTTTGTGGCATATTATTTAACGCCGCTGAATATTTGTGGGTTTGACGATATGTTAGCAACCCAGGAGAAATTAAAACTAAAAAGGCGGAAGAACTCTTTTCAGGAGTCAATGGTCAGCTAACTAGAGGTGGTATCTCGATAAAACATTATAGAGAAGACAACAGGAAACCACGCCACTATTTTTCCCAAGAATATTCATGGATATGAACAATCAATTTATAAACCCTAATGGCTTGCAGGGGGCCAAGCTTAAAAACACTGACTCTACGTCCGGTAAGGAACGATATACACAACAGGTGTCACCAAACCGTCATCCAGCGACTGTTAGCATAAACGGCGTAAAGGAGACACATTTTCTCAGAATTGATTCCTCGCCCGTAATTCCAACGACATGAGTCACAGGTATCACCTGATCGTTATGCTGCGACTATTCACACCAAACAAACTATAACTCTTCGGGCGTGGAACGTCAGAACGATGTAAAACTGTGGACGGCTGGAAAACATGAAGCCAGAGATAGCTAGATTAACCATTTTAGGTAGATGGGAAATGAGGTGGTGAACAACGGAGACTTCGTCAGTGACGACTGCAGAATTATATAAGCAGCAGGTGAAAATAATGAAAAAGGAGTCGGCATGATACTGAATAAAACACAAAAAATGCGTTATGAGATACTGCCCGATATATGAATGAATTCTGGTAGTTAAACTGAAAGGGAGGCTCCTCAATATATCGACAACACAAATTACAGTAAAAGAAATAGAACCCTTCTACTCCATGATAGACAACGCTAATGCTCAGTGCAATTCACAAGAAATCAGAATTATCATGGGAAATCTGAATGCCAAAGTTCACCAAGAGAGGGAAGATAAAACGGTTAGCAACTTCGTACTTGGAAACTGGAATGGCCGCGGTGAGAAATGTGTCCTATGGTGCCAAGTGAATAACCAGATAATAACCAACACCTGGTTTCAAGAGCACTCAAGACGACTATGGACACTGAGAAGTCCAGGAGAAGAAACTAAGGACCAAATTGATTATAACCATCAACAAGAGATTCAGGAACACAGTCCTCCACCTCAAAACCTACTCAAGTGCTGACTGCGGAATCGACTATCTGCCAAACTAAGGATGAAACTACAGAAATTAAAGAAACTTAACGCAGCCTCCAGACTGCAATACAACACACTCATGAATGACCCGAACCTGCAGGAAATGTACACGGAAAGCGTGAAAAAGAACTACGAAGGACAAATTAGAAACGGAAGCTCAAAATGGAACGTACTACGAGTGGCTCTAGTGAAATCGGCAGACGACATCATCCAAAAGGAAAAAGTACGTCGAAGAAAAATGAATGGATCACTGAAGAGATTCTTGACATGATACAAAAGAGACAGAAAACAATGCTAGGACACGGAACGGAATACAGGAAATTACTCAACGAAATAAGATGCACATGGAGACAGACTAAAGAAAGATGGCTCAACGACAAATGCGCCGGAACAGAGTGTCTGCTCATGAAAAAAACATATGCATAAAGAATAAAGAAACTAAAAGGACAAAAGGCTTGCTTAGCTACTGAACATATAAAAGCAAAAGACGGAATACTCATACTAGAAAAAATACTTCAGCGATGGACGAGTATATAGGAGATCACTTTCACGACAAGAGAGAGCAACCGGCAATACAAAGAAATATGGACAGACCAGAAATATTGAAAACCGAAGTGGAACTGGCACGGGCCAAATTGAACAGAAACAAAGCAGCATGACCTGACGGTATTGTAATAGAAATGCTGACGTCCTTAGACAACTTTGGCGTAGACAGGAACACAGAAATAATAAACGAAATCTATAACTGGCAATATATATTTTCATAGCACTATCCAAGAAACATGGCGCAAAGGAATGTGAACTCCACCGAAAAATCAGCTTAATGCACTACATTACAAAACTCATCATACGGATTCTGATGAACAGAGCGCGAAGCACAATGGGCTAAAGGTTAGAACAAAAACACTGTGGTTTCGTTAAAAAATACCAGAAGAAAGAACGCGATATTCATGCTCAGAATGCTTTCTGAAAGAGCAATAGAAATGTAAAAAAATCTTCATCTATGCTTTATAGACTTCTAAAGGGATTTGACAAAGTTCACCACAAAGACTTGTTCGAGATACTCAGCAACCTCGGTATTTGATAGCCGACACGGAAAGGAGAATGCAGAACCTCCTACAGAAGGTAGCAAGAGAAAACGAGAAGAAAGGACTGAGCATTAACATCAAGAAAATATATGTATAGACATCAGCAAAAAGAAGAACCCCAAATGCCTACTACAGGTTGAAGAAAGTTAAATAAAACAAGTAAAGGAATTTAAATACGTGAGAAGTGTTCTGACAGAGGATGGAAAGTGCGACACTGAGATCCGAAGATGTACTGGCATAGCCAAGGGCGCATTTCAAAAGCTAATCTGAGTACTGAAAAACAGGAAAATCTCATTCGAAACAAATAAAAGAGCGCTTTAATACTATGTGGTATCTGTCCTTCTGCATCGCAGTAAATTTTGTACGGTATCTTCAAGGATGAAGGAGAGGATTGAGGCAGTAGAAATGTGCTACAGAAGGGTACTGAAGATACCATGGACTGAGCACGTGTGCAACAATGAGGTGTTGAAGAGGATGCAAACGAGAATAAAATTCATATTTGACACCAGGACAAGACAGATGAAATTCCTAGAACATGTTTTGAGAATTTAATACTCACATGATGGATAGAAGGTAAGAGAGACAGGTGAAAGCAGCGAGAGAAATGCTTGATAGGCTAGAGCAATCAGAACGGGTTTGGAAGAGATACCAAGAGGAGAAATATTAAGAGCGACAAGAGACAGAAGCACATGTAAGATTATGATCGCCTACTTTCTGAACAGACACAGGACATAAAGAAGAAGAATATTCACTAACTGATAAGTGTGTCTTGGAAGGTGTAATGCCAGCTTGACAAGTTTAGATGATGTTGTAAGAAATCTTGTGTTAATGGAATTTAGAAATCTTTCAGGATCGTTTATGTATTCTGATAAAACATAACATACACTTGAGCTAAAACTAACCTCTTGGTTTTTTATTTCTAGTACAACCTCAATATAAAAAAAATAAAATAAAAATACACTGGTGTAACAATAGCTTAGCATTTCGCGGATTGTTGAAATGCACTTGTTTTAAAATTTTTATTTTTTAAAAGTAACATTTAAAATCCACAGGTTGTACAAAAAAAAAAATCGCAAGAAGTAATTTTTCAAACCATTCAGTAAATTAACTGGTCTTGTTTTTTAATTTAGGCAGATTAATTTTTAATGCGGTAACGTAAATGAGTAGATACTTAAAACGAAGTTTTTTGTGGGAAAATGTACACTGGATTCACTCTAAGTAATACTGAAATAATCTTCGTAGTCAGTGTCACATGAGAACATTAAAAGAGCTAGGTACTTCAGATGGTAGAACTAGAAACTGATTTCATACCTACAAAGTGCAGAATCAGACCATAAACTGGAAGTTAATGTAGCTGAACTGTAAGAATTATTTTTTATATTTCAACCAAATAATAATAATATTTTTTAATATTTTACTTGTGAAATATTTTTAGGTTGATATTTGTTATATTATAAGGATTTATTCTAAAAAATTCCTTATTTTAAAAATAAAACAAGAGCGCGTTTGGTATTGTAAAATAACCATATTTGGAATTTTCCTTATTTGGGAAAATGGGCGTTCCTTTGTTACAAAGAACGCGAAGCAAACACCTGGGTTTCAAAAAAAGGCGGGAATATTATCGTCTGTAAGAATTTTGCTGTTTGCTAAAATAGCCAATTTTAATCAGAAACTCTTGATCGTTTCCATCCTTTGGACGTGTCAGATTTTCTCCGGTTTCACTATAAGTGAAATCGTTATTTATTTTCTAAGTTGTAAACTTAGCAACTTAGATATTTGGAGGAAACTTTTGGTATCTATAAGATAATCCAATTCCTCTCTTTTTAATTCAAGAATTTTCTAACGATTCCAGTTCGACGTTTCAGATTCTTTTATATTTCACTATAAGTGAAATCTTTATTTTTTAAATTGCAATATTTAGCAATTTATAATTTAGAGGTAGATATTACTAACCTCTGCCTTTTATGTTAACTGTGAGAAAAAACTTTGCATAACAAACTAAATGACGTTTTCAGATTTTTCCGGTAAAATTTACGTAGTGAATAATTGCTATTATTTTTGAAGTGATTTTAAAACTAAGCGTTTTATTCAAAGCTTCATTTATAATTTACATATTAACTGCTCTAATATGTAATTTCTTCAAATTAAAATTACCGTTTTAATAACTTGTATTCAATAGCTTTGAATTTAGCCTAAATAAAGTCTTTTAAAGTATTTAAACCATAAGGTTAATACATCATTAAATGTCATTTACATTTTGCGTATTTGTAATTGTGCAAAATATATAAAATTAGAAAGAACCTATGAAATGTTTTTTCTATAAGTATAACAAATTACTATATATCTCTAAATTTAATTCTGAGATTTTAAAAATATTGTCTCTTTATTAACAAAAGGACAATTTAAAATGTTACGTTAAAAATTTAACGTAAAATAATTAATATAAGTAGTAATAAAGCATATGTAAGGGAAATAACTTACTCCAAACTTGTCGGCTGGTTTCAAACAAAAATAACTCATTTCATTTTCATTTATCAAATAATAATAATAATAATAATAATAATAATAATAATAATAATAATAATAATAATAATAAATTGAACATCAAAATAAAAACAAGGCAGTCTCGCAGACATGAAGATCCACCTCGGAAAAGAAAAATAGAAAAAGAAATCGAACAACTTAGAAGTGAACTATCAGTACTGGATGAACTGAGTAGAGGAATAAATGTAAGAACTAGGAAAAGCAGAAGAGCCGAAAGAAAATACAACATTAGAAATGAAAATGAAGTCTTATCAACTAAAGAAAAAATAAAGCAAAAAATACAACTGAAGGCTCAAAGAATAAGGCGCTATGAGAAAAGAGCAAGATTTTACAGACAAAACAAGATTTTTCAAACTGATACAAAGAGATTTTACAGGGAAATAGGTAAAAAAAGAATTGAAGTGACAGTCCCCCCCAGAATGGAAGAAGTCACACAGTTCTGGGAAAAGATATGGGCTTGCCCTAAAGAACATAGCAAGGAAGTACATTGGATTGCACAAGAGACAGAACGAATGAAAAATAAACCAGAACAGACATGGGCTGGAATTACAGAAGAGGATGTTAAATTTGCACTAAAAAAAGCACACAATTGGAAATTCCCAGGTATAGATAAAATTCCTAACTTTTGGCTATATTATTTAAATACAGCACATAAAAAACTAGTTAAAGAACTTCAAGAAATGGTTGACGATCCCACTAAAATTCCTGCATGGATGACCAAAGGGATTACATTTCTTCTACCCAAGAATGGTGACACAAACAACCCGAAAAACTACAGACCAATTACATGTCTTCCAACAACATATAAACTATTAACATCTATTTTAACAAAACAGACATATTTATTCTTAGAAAGAAATGACATGATACCGCTTGAACAAAAAGGGTGCAGACGTGGCTGTTATGGATGTAAAGACCAATTGCTAATTAACAAAATGATCCTGGAAAACTGCTACAGTACAAAGAAAAATCTTAGTACTGCCTGGATAGATTATCGAAAGGCATTCGATAGTGTACTACATCCTTGGATTTTAAAGACTTTAAATATATACAAGATATCGCCCGTCATCATCAATTTTATCAAACAGTGCATGTCTATATGGAAAACAACCCTTTACCTCAATCATATAAATGGAACCTATAAGTTTGATGAAATAAACATCAAAA
Source organism: Ascarosepion bandense (assembly GCA_037127315.1). Classification (NCBI taxonomy): domain Eukaryota; kingdom Metazoa; phylum Mollusca; class Cephalopoda; order Sepiida; family Sepiidae; genus Ascarosepion; species Ascarosepion bandense. The sequence continues at coordinate 5,937,951 of JBBBDQ010000663.1, read as the reverse complement.
GAGGTATATTTCAAGGTGATTCTTTATCTCCCTTACTATTCTGCATATCATTAATAGCACTAACCAGTCAACTTAATAAGACAGAATGTGGTTATAAAATAGGACAAAAGAAAATAAGCCATCTATTTTACATGGATGACTTGAAGTTATATGCTAAGAATGATAATGAGCTGGAAGGTCTTCTGCAAATTGTAAAATGCTTCAGCGAAGACATTGGAATGAAATTCAATTTGAATAAATGTGCTAAAGCTACAGTTTTACGTGGATCAATACAAGAAACATCCTCAATTAGCCTAGACCCTGCTGTAACAATAAAAGAATTGAAACTAGAAGAAGCTTATAAATACCTAGGTGTAAATGAGAGTGAAAACATTCACCATAAAAAAATGAAAGAAATAGTGCGTAAAGAGTACTATAGAAGGCTACGAATGATATTAAAAACTGAATTAAATTCACAGAACAGAGTTATGGCCATTAATAGCCTTGCAATCCCAGTTGTCCAATATAGCTTCAACATCTTAAACTGGAGTCTAAACGACATCAGGCGAATGGATTCTAAAACAAGAAAGCTTCTTTCTAAGCATAAGATGCATCATCCAAAGGCTGATGTAGACCGTCTATACATACCCCGTAAAGAAGGTGGAAGAGGTCTTATTCAGCTGGAATTGTCATACAAGACAACAACTATTGGCTTACTAACATACATAGAAACAACAAAGGATTGGTAAGGCAACATGAAGAAAGAAAGAAAAAATATTCAATAATAAAAGAAGGCAGTAAATACAAACAAGATTTACAGTTAGTAGATTCTGTAGAAAAACAAAACAGAAGCCAAGAACCAACTATTGCGGCAAAAAATATGAAAATGAAAGCCAAAGATAAAGCTCTTCAACAGATGAAACAGCGCTGGCAAGACAAACCTCTGCATGGCCAATATCCAGAACGTGCCAATAAATCCAATGTTGACAAAGCTAATACTCATCGATGGTTACGTGCATCTGGATTAAAGTCTGAAACTGAAGGCTTTATTCTTGCAGTACAAGACCAAAGTCTTTTCACTAGAAACTTTCAGGCAAATATTATGCATAATAATATGGATCCAAAATGCAGGTTTTGTGATAAACACCAAGAAACAATAGACCACCTAATATCAGGCTGTTCTGTGCTTGCTCCAAATGAATATAAAAATCGCCACGATAGAGTTGGTCAATATTTACATTGGGCAATGTGCAAACATTATGGAAAATCTGTAAACAAACACTGGTATGAACATCACCCAGCACCGGTTACAGAAATAGAAGATGTAACCATTCTATGGGATTACACCATTTAAGCAAACAGGCCAGACATTATTGTTAAAAACCAGAAGGAGAAAACTTGTCTATTAATTGATATGGCTTGTCCAGCGGATTGTAACATAGCAATCAAGGAATTTGAAAAACTGTCAAAATATAAAGACCTGGAAATTGAAATAGAAAAAATGTGGAAATTGAAAACAAGAGTTGTGCCAGTGATAGTAGGTGCAATTGGAATGATAAAAAATGGAACAAAACAACACATTGAAAGAATTCCTGGAAACCCCAGCTTAAGAGATATACAAAAAAATGTCTTATTAAGTACAGCCCACACACTAAGGAAAACATTATCTATGTAATGCTAGGAATGATACGGAAGATAGAAAAACATGAAATGGAGTCATAACAACACGCCACTACCTGCCTTAGGTCTCCCCGCAGACTTGTTTGGTAGTGAGACCAAAGCAGAAATCGAAATATGATGAAAAATGACATAATGATAATTAATATGTTACACCTTTTTGCTTTGAGGACATTTATTGCATAACATTTTGTAAATTTTGTTTGAATAAATTTGGTGTTGAATTAGATCCACGGAATTTGTAGTTCTATATAAAAGAGTAACAGATGCATTTTAAATCTTATTTATTTACAGCGTTAGCAAGTAAGTAACAATTGTTTGTCTGCCTCCACAGAAAAGTTTTAAATCTTTCTATCAGAGACTTGCGACGTTTTGTCTGTGTAAAAATCGTGGCAAGGTGGAAAATAATTCATCCTCAAGGGCATGTAGACACTTTTAGACTCTATCAAGTATAGAAATTGAAGGCTGGGCATCTCCTAACCATATATAGCAGCAGTACTTCATTTTCGGCTTGACCTGAATCTTGGAAGGTTAGAAGATAGCACGAGGTGTCAGGTATTTACTGAACCGGTATAGGTAACCGATCATTTTCCCAGTATATTTAGCGATGCTAAACGAATAATTGGTGAATTGTTAAACTCAATCGACACGTGTATAGTTGAAAACAAGACAGCAAGAGCCAATTGGAGTTTTTTCTTTTTGGTTTGTTAATGTAGTATTATTTTTCAGTGCCATGATAAATGAAATATTTATACTGCACGTCGTCTCAACTAAGTTTTGGAAAATGTGACACTAACATAGCCTATCAAGAAAAAACAGGGCGAAACCAACTTAACCAGCAGGAAAGAAGAGAAGCATTGTCAAGAAATACCCAGGAGAGGAAAGCTGTGGAGCACCATGATCGCCCTTATTCTGAAAGGACGCTGAAACTAGCGGGGAGCCGAGTTCGAATTCCAGCCGAATTCATTGCATTTACTTACGCGCAAATACCCTTGGGAAAGGTATTAATCCGTCTATTCCTTCTAGTTATGGGTTAAATAGCAGGTTCTATAGCCTTGGTCGGCAACCAGTCTACCGCAGAAAGCAATGGCAACCTACTGCAGGATAATTTTCTGCCCAGTCAGTCATGTCTCTTTCGAGACATGATCGCCCAAGCGTGTGTCACGTATGGCACTTAATTGATTGACTGATTTTCGTAAAGTTTTCGCGATAATTTTCCTTTTTTATTTGCTATCTTTTTCCCTATTCAATTTCTTCTTTTTTCTTCCTTATCTTGTATTTATCACAGTTCAGTATACATTACGAGACGGGTGGTAAGACCTCCGACTGATGTTTAATTAATAGTTCTTATCCCACCTGCATACACATATATATATATACCTCCACATGGATAGACAAACGCACTGTCACACAAACATACGATCAGTAATATATATTTATAACTTAATATTCGCATACATCTTTAAATAAACACACGCGCGCGCGCGCACGCACACGCATATATATATATATATATATATATATATATATATATATATATAGACAAATAAATGATCAATAACAATATCAATGTCAATATATATATATATATATATATATATATGTGTGTGTGTGTGTGTGTGTATGCAGATATCAACACGAAAGGCAGGCGAAAAACAGCCTCTCTTAAGGTATAAACAACAAAAAGTGAGCAATACAAAAGTCAAAATTGAATATGCAGAGCGAAGATATTTAACAAAATACTAACAGGCCAACTAACCGCGCTACTCGGGTTTCAACCGTGAGGTCTTCTCAAACGAGTGGAAATTTTTTTTTACGACCGTTAATATAGCATTTTAAAGCAAACGAGGCTTTCCATTTCATTCAAGCGAGCAATAACTGGATTTTATTTAATATCACGAGTTTGTAACTATGTATGCTGGATACAAGGATGTTAAATTCCTGCATGGCAACTTGCATCAACCATAAGGGAACACTTGTCTGAGAAGGCCTATATATATATATATATATATATATATATGGTAATATTTTTATTATAAATTTATAATAAAGGATAGTTTACTGCAACACAAACGCTGTTGTGTTTCGGTGCTATCTTACTAGCACCTCGTCAGTCAGTGAAATATTGTTTTTACTGTTAGGAATTATTATATATAGAAGCACAACACAATCTTTTACCAAATACCGATAATTAAGAAGTAGTTGAGAAGTTTAACTCAGCTAAACAATAGAAAATTAGGTCATGATAGGAAAAAATTGATTGTAAGAGTAAAGGGAGACACATAAGAAACACATTTTTCATGCCAGTGATGAAATGAATTGAGATACATATGTTGCAATTTTGTAAATCTGAAAAATTATCGCCTGTCATTGTGAATCAGCTACTAAATTTTCTTTAAGTTATTATTTAACTCAAAGTAGTGGGCAAGAAATAAACATGGAAAGCTTTTTTTTTTAATCACGGCACTTCAAATATATGTACACGACTCAGTGGTTGATCTAACCGTTAAGCTGCAACAAATTAAATTATCAAACGGTTGGAGAATCAGTTAATATATGCTAGCGCATAGATTATAGATGTTTGTTATATTATATTATGTTATATTAGGAAAAATTGACTATATTTTAGTGTAAAAAAATAACTATATATTATAAAACGAACTATATTTTAACTATATTTTAAAAATTAACTTTAATTTTAAAAATAAATTTTAGATTTTAACTATTTTTTAAAATTATAACTATATTTCAACTATATTTAAAATTTAAACTTTTAATATTTTACCTATATTTTAAAATTTAAATTATATTTTAACTATATTTTAAAATTTAAAATAAATTTTAAATTTTTACTGTATTTGTAAAAAATAACTACATTTGAGGGTATGTTTTAGAAAATAAATAAAAATGAAGTTAATTTACTACGTTTATTGAGCAAGTTTAGTTATGGAAATTTGATAATTTGTAATTTTTCTTGTAAACATAGAAAACATAGCTCATGTAGAGATTTACAAGTTCTGGTATTTTTAATATGTTTCATTTTACGGAAGGGGTTTTATTAGCATCTTTCAATTGCCAATGATAAGTAGAAGTGATATGCTATTGCAGTTAGTTTTATTATTAAAAGATAAGGTGTCTAAGTAATGGTGGGTCTTAAAAGTATTCTTGGTACATCCGATTTGATATTTCATTACTGTAGGATTTTCTATGGTGGAAATAGAGCATAGGTAGACTGTAGAGTCAGTTAGACATTTATTTACTAATGGACACTCAATAAGCTTTCGGTAATTGCAATTACTGTTATTTTGATCGTTAGTATTTTTAAGACGTTGTTGATTGTTTAGGTCATTATATCTGTTTAAAATTGTATGTGCATGTTTTTGATAATATTCTCAAGGTTATCACTACAGCTATAGCTTAATTTCAGTATATTTCTGTTTAAAATTTTGCTAAGGGGGTTAATTTTAGGGAAGTGTTTTTCAATTAATTTTTGGAATTTATGCCCTCACTTAGTACTTATCATTTAGTTAAATGGTGGGGGGGGATGTACCAAATGATATTTCTCTTTCTATTTTTATTGTTGTTGTTATTATTATGTTTATTGTATTTCAAGTCAGGGCATTTATAGCCGCTGTTTTTAAGCGCTGTGTCATAGAAATTGATAAGCTTTTAAAAGTTGTTTTCCTTAGAATTGTTACTAATTCTTTTTTCAGTAGAAAAGAGTATATGCTTCATGATTGATCGAGGGTGATTAGAGTTACGGTGGAGGTATATAGGATTAGTGTTAGTTTTTAAGTAGAAAGAGTATGTTTCATCGACTAGATCAAGGAAGTCTACCTTTTTAGATTAGTTTTGATAGTCACCTTAAGGTTAAGACTTTTCAGTTTCTTATGTATTAATTTTCTTATTCCATTGGCTTTAACATTAGTAGATTTTTTACCACCATAAGACTATCATCCCTGTATAACCCTATATCCTCAATATTTATATTGTTATGTGTGTGTGTGTGTGTGTGTGTGTTTAGGCAGCAGTCCTTCTTTTATGTAAATTTAGGTAAAAAGTTCTGTAGTTAAGTTTTTTTATAAGAAAAAGGCAACACTTAATAATATTAACTATGAACATGGTCACAATATGTTAACCGTGTTTGCAAAATGAAACAATGTTATAACTCTAAATACATATACAAAACAATCCATATTTTCAGTTAACATTTTACTAACATTCACATTTTTTTAATTATTGATTTTAAGTAAACGGTAATAACATTAAGTTTATTATTATTATAAGTTTTAACCTTACCTCGAAATGCACACACACGCACATATATATGCATATGTATAAAGGTAAGTATGTAGGTGGAAATGTGTGCATGTGTGTATGCATGCGTGTATATGTATGTATATATATCAACCAAATTTGAAAGTGTTAGATACATCCAATCGTGTATCAATTCTATTTTTACAAACTTTGGGTGTGAGGGGGCGGTTTCCTGATATCAACACAAAGTAAAATGTGCATATAAACATTGGCCCTAAAAGCTATCGTTTTTCCGCAGCACAAAAACTCAACAAATGTTCAAAATGTTCTCTGCTTGCTTCTACACATGCATACACCAGTCGGATCATTGACTGGCAGAACAATTAAATAATATTATATGGTATACAATGGTGCCACAGGCTCTCATGACACGTTGGAAGATTTTATGGTAGATGCCAGCAAGTACATCGCAAACGATGTGACTAAAATGTGCTTGTGCCCCGTCATACATGAACCATATGCGTATTCGTATTAACATGAGTACATACCCTGGCAGATCTGGAAATGTATTTGAAATAAAGTATCTTTAGGCAAGTCATGTAAGATGTGCTAGAAGAAGTTAGGGACCTAGCAGACAGTCACCTAAAATTCTTGGCCATACATTAATCGTGAAACTGATGCTGGTGTTTAGCCTATATTGTAGCATGGAGAATGCGATTAGCCCACAATTCTTCGTTGTGCAAATTTGTTATTCCATGTTTTCCAGATGTTGCCTCATCCGTAAACAAGACTGAAGAGAAAATAATAAATCGGCAGTTTGTGCAATAAACCTCCGGCAAAAGTTCACTCATGGTGAGTGATCAGAGAGCAAAAGACCTTGCGCACTTTGCCAATGATAGAGATACAGGAGCTGATTTTAAATTATCTTCCGATTGGTACGATGAGATGTGTGACATGACAGGGTCACTTGTCGTGGGTTGATACCCGGATCGTCACCGACAGCCTCTGAATTTGTTTTTCGTGGTCAGGCGTACGAGCGGATTTCAATCTTCCTTGTTTCATAGTATATTGTGTAAGTTAATAATGTTGTGAATATTTTACGTGCAGGAATAACTGATTTTAAGAAACTTTCTATTGAAAATTCATTATAAGGGTGTTATTTTGGTTAATTTCAAACAGGAATTAGTCCACCAAGAAATTTTGAGAGATAAAGCAACTAATGTAACAAAAAATGAAAGAGAAAAATAATATGGTTTAATCCACCATTCTGCAAGTTATCCAATATAAATATCGGCCGATATTTTCTTAATCTCGTACACAAGCATTTCAACCAAAATAACCTCCAAACAGAAAAGAGATATACTTTGGGACATCCGCAGGAATTTAGAAACAAAGACTTTAAATCACTGACATTTCTTCTCCAATGCTTCCTTGAAAAATCAAACAGCCCTATCTAAACTTTATTGGAAACACAAAAATGAAGGATTCAGCCTACAAATTAAATGGAGGATGATCGGTCATGCACATATTTCCAAAAAAATTCAAGGACATGCAATCTGTGTATAACGGAAAAAATTGCAATGATTAAACATAAAAATTCAAGTGAACTATTAAACTAAAGAAATGAACTTATCTTCCAGCGCAGACATAAAAACATTTAAAATTCCCTAACAAAATGGAATTTACACTTAAAATTTTAATTCGGTTGAAGACTGACATTTACAATTTTCTTACCCACCCGCATTATTGATTTTAATTAAAATGTAATTGCATTAACATTATTACTATTATTATTCGTTTTAAAATTATCTCGAAATGCACACACACACACACACACACACACACACACACACACACACACACACACACACACACACACATATGTATAAATGTATGTATGTAGGTGGAGGTGTGTGCATTTGTGTATATATGTGTGTATATGTATGTATATTTATATGTGTATATATACGTATGTGTGTGGAGATATATTCTTGTATGGGTACAAAATTGTTTTACTTACGTTGGTTTTCAAAAAAGTTTTACTTTTACAGGTTTTGCTTTTAATTTCTTAAAACGTTTGTATATGGTTTTATTTCCCACAGCTTATATCGCGTACAAATGAAAAAAATCAAGGAGCGTAACTGGTTTTTTTTATGTCGCTCATGATAAGAAAAATACGACTAAATTTATTTTTAGGGACCTGGCTCTGTTTTATGCAATCAAATGAATTTTAGTTCAAACTTACTGATAAATATTTCTTTGTTAATTAGCTTTTGTTCGGCGTTTTTTTTAGTCCTATTGATAGACTCGCAAAATATTAATGTTTGGCAGATTTTTTCTCTGCATTCCTCTATATGTCGACTAAGGTTTTCTAAGGTATCTATAATTTGTTGACGATGAACAATCATCCTTGTCGGAGTGTCTGGCTGCTGTTAAGAATATAATATTCGTGGCAAACTTTGTTTGTTATTGTGTATTTTAAATTCACCCAGAAATTATTTTTAATCTTGATTTGGATCCGTCATTTTAGGGAAATTCTTGGCCTTCAAATATGTAGCTGCATACTCCGCAGTGGTGTCGTTTGCTTTTTTTTAACCTTAAACTCTTTAATTTTGGATAGTTGTTTGCAATTGAGAGTGAGTTTTTTTTAGTGTATATATGTGTATTTGTGCGTGTATAATATATTTCTCACACACACACACACACACACACACACACACACACACACACACACACACACACACACACACACACATATATATATATATCGTTAAATATAGAAAACAAGGAAAAGTTAATTAGATTTTTTTAGTAGTACTCCATTACTCACACCAAATAAAAAAAAAGTAAGAACACTGGAAATACAAGTTAAAAAACATCCATTTTCTGCTATGTTTAACGAAAAATGTTTTAAAAGAAAGGTTGCTGCTTATATATATAATTCATAATTATATGATTACGCACGCACACGCACGCACGCACACACACACACACACACACACACACACACACACACACACACATATATATATATAATCATATAATTATGAATTAAAAGTACATTGTGACATGGAAATTTCTGTTTCGTGATAGACTCAGGCAGTGTTGGATGTTGGTTGTGAAAATGATTTACACCAAAATACAAAAATTCATCGGTTTGCTATTTATGTATGTGGGAAGATATAAAATTTATGTGTGTGTTCCTTTAAACTAATCAGAATAAAGATTAACTTTGAAATTTGGCCCAGTAGTTTCAACGGAATACATACTTACTTTTTTTCTTTCATTTTTCTTTTTTCTTTTTTTTCTCTTTAATGTTCAAAGTGTCAACCTATTTTTAACCTAATTTTCTTTTTCTTTTTGTTGTTGTTTCACACTATATCGTATCACTTTGATGTATCTATTCTAGTACCAAAAATGTCCTTTCAGATTTCTCCAATTCCTGACCTCTTCTGATAGAAAACAGGAATGGGATGAAGAAAGAAGAGAACTTTTTATATTATTGTTCAACTTCAGGGGGCTTTTGAGTAAATTTAATCTTCTTATGAGTACGAATTTAATTCTGTAGCAATTCCTACTATTAATAATATGTTGTCCTATTGATGACTCGGATGCATTCACAAGCTGACTACCATTTGCGGTAAATTTCAAGATTCTAGGAGGTAAATGTTGCTTAATTCTTTGATCTAAACTCTGAGATATCCTATCTATGTAGTCGCATCCGCAACTACACTGAAATTTGTAAACAACGGAATTTATGTGAGGAGAGAATTGTTCGTGTAAAAAGATTACAGGGGCCTACTTCCTGAAAGCAGAGAGAATGCCTTCTGCGACTGAGTATTATTGGGCTCTAGTATCCTTAAAGTTTTTTTCTCTATAACAGGGTTATATAGAGATGATGGTCTTATGGTAGTACAAAATACATTTTAAAACCGATAAAATTAGAAAATTAATCCATAGAAAATTCAAGTCTTGAAGCAAAAGTAATAATCAGCATTGATTTAAAAATAGTAAACTTACTTGATGTAACATTGGACTTAGTAATTAATACTTACCAACCGTACATAAAACTTAACGAATATCTATTATAAATTTACCTGAAGTCTAATAATCTCCCCCACGTATAATCAAACTTGTACCGTTCTCCACAGTATATATCCCCATTTAACCAAATGGTTAACCCAAAGTTAGGGTTGAAATTTTTCAGTTAAATTAAGAAACATTTCCCTAATAATAAACCTCTAAGTAAAATGCTTTATAAAAATACGCTTAAATTGAACTATGTCTTAAAAAATAAACAAGAAAAAATTTTAAGATTCATAAAAACGAAAATCTTAGATCAGTACGAAAACCAAAGTAACAATAATTATCCAAATAATGAATATAACAATAATACAAATTTACGTAATGTTCGAAATCCTAACAATTGCCCACGAGAAAATAGGTGTCTAATAAATTTTGTTGTGTACTAATGTACTATATCATCAAATGAAAATGCGACTATTAAGAAAGTTGACATTCGATCTACTAAGAACACTTTTAAACAGAAGCGGTATTTGCATTTAACTTCCTTAAAAAAATAACACGTACCGAAAACAAACATCCATTTCTGCGTATTTTTGGCAGTTAAAAGATACAAATAAAACCCCTAAAGTAAAATGGAAAATTCTGGATAAAAACATGAATCTGTAAATCATTCTATGTCAACTTCCTTCTGTATTTGAATGAAAAGCTGCAGTTTCCCGAAAAATAAAGTACTACTAAATCGTAGAGATGAATTGACGGTTTTATGTAAACACCGCAAATATTTCTCTTTAAAATTTAATTAATTATAATAGTTCATTTATAACTGGTGCTATAATAATTTATTATAATTGTTAATTTATAACTTATCTCTAATATTACTTAAAGAATATTTTAAATGCCCCAGACTAAACTTATTTGGTTTTCTAAAATTCAATATACCATAGCATATCATAATTACTTAATTCTAATTCTAACATAAACAATCCAGCCTCATTAATAGATAAGGTAGTAGAAAATCAACTTTGAGAAAAACTTAAAATCCAACTTGCTGTTAAAAATGATTGTCCAGCCATTTAAATAATGTAAGTTCCCAGACAAAATTAAAGTGTCATGTTTTAACATTATGGTACATTGTTCTTTTTCCTGACACAAACTTTCAACTCAATAGTTCAACGTAATTCTTATTTTGATTGCACAATTACGACACACCTACAATCATATTGTTTAACTTCCTCCAACCAACACTCCTTAATTTTCCAAGTTATCATGAATCATTTTATATTAAATATTCATAAATAAATCATTTTCTCCATTCAAGAAAAACGGTTTTGTTGTGAAACAAAAATTTTTGAGTAGTGATATAATGTATTTATAAACCATTGTAATAACAAAAATACAATCTTAAGTTGTACTTTGTGTTGAGCACTCTTTATAAAAGAGTAAATGCATGAACAGTAGTTTTAATTTATCTGTTCTTTCACTTCCTGATAATATATATATATATATATATATATATATATATATATATATATATCCTTTTCTCGATCTGAATTTATTAACGTTTCTTTCTTAAAGTTTGTCATGTATATAAAACCGTTTGTGCGAATTTATCTATTCATTAAATGTATAATCAAGTTACGTTATTAGAGAAACCATTACAACGTAAAAATCCGTTTTGAATAATATCTAATGACCGCTAAGCAATTTGTCAACTGTTATATTTGAAGCAAAAAAAATTTAGTCATTTTTAGCAACACAGTTTTGCGGTTACTTTTTGTTACCATAACTTACACCCCAGAAGATGATCTCGGAAGGAGATTGAAAGTACTTGTGAACATCAAGAAATGAATAATAAAATAATCTGTCAAAGTTACTGCTCATTTCTTACATGTTTTTTAATAATAATTTTCGAAAGATTATCCGTGAGTATGAACGGATTTAAACTTATTTGCTATTTATTTCATCTGACATGTCTAAAAAAATTGCACAATATATATATATATATATATATAATTATTAACCAGTTATTGGTTATTATAATTATTGCACAAAAAATATAAATATATATATATATTTATATAATTATTAACCAGTTATTGGTCAGAGTTAAATTAGACCAGTAAGCAGTTATATCAGAAAACGCTCAACGCATATTTAATGTAGAGCTTTTAAATATGCTAATTCGGAAGGTCAGCTAATTACGCTACCTTGGTTTCAAACTTTCGGCATATTTAATTCTTTTATATTAATACTAATTTAAAAATAAAACGCCTGAGGATAACGAAAAGACGAAACCAAGGTAGCGTAATTGGCTAACTTTCCGAATTAGAATAAATATATATATATATATACACAGACAAATCTGCTTCCGCTGTACCACAGCTCAGCTTATCAATACGGTTAGGCATCCGATTGCTTTTACCCAGGATTGAAACCCGACCGCATTGGCGCCAGTTTGCGATTCTACCTATGAGCTATGGGTGCTCAGTAGAAGAAGGCAGACTTTATCGTATGATGTATCATAAGTCAGTAGTTACAGTGCTCTAATTCATTACAGAATGAGCGATGCGTAGATGCTGGAGTAGCTACTGTTTTTTCAAAGTCTATCATTTTTCCAGAGTGTTCAATGAGGGCGTGAGAGCGTAAATAGTCATCCGCAGACAGATCTGTTTCGCTGTATCACAGCTCATCCGTACGGTTAGACATCTGATTGCTTTTACCCAGGATTGAAACCCAACCGAATTGGCGTCAGTCGGCGATTCTACCCATGAGCTGTGTTATACAAATGTAAAGTTTTCCACTTAGCTCATTGGTGTTACTTTCAGCATCCTAACTCCAGAGTTTCGTGGGAGGACATCTAGCAATCCTTCCACCAGTCGTCAGGGAGCAACAGAAATATATATGAAGGATAAAAATATAGTTTTCGGGTATGCTGTATTGTGGCTAAAGTGATCAATATCAGGAGTAGAGCATGGAATCAACGTCCACGTATTCGTCATTAAGGTTTGACAATATAGGCGCAACAGTTAGACGTGTGTCATTTGCTCAAGACGCAGTATGTATAAATGAATACCTCTGAGACTTTCAATCCAGATATGACAATGAAACTTGTCAAGCAAGCAGCCTCGCAGAAACCTTACAACCACACATGTTTATACTATATGTTTGCTTGTTTAGCGGCATATAAATGTTTGGGTCATTTTTTATCGACATTTAATTTTCTTTGGATAATTAGTAATTTCTTTTTCATAAATGAATTTCTGGCAACAAGTATTTGTTAATAAATGTATTACTGGTAATTTTATTCTAAAAATAGATTTTTTAAATAAAACTCTATTTTTATAATTTGACAGTGTTTTGACTCCAGTTTAAGGGTTAACTATTTGCCCATATCTAGGAAGAACCTCTATCGCTTAAGTAGTAAACTTGAAAATGAAAATTAGTATTACCGTTGTAACGTAGGTGCAGTCAGTCAAATTTGCGTTGGGGCGCAGTGGATATCGGCTCGGAGTTCGAATTCTATTTAAATTCGTTGCATTCAGTTACACGCAAATATCCTTTGGTAAGTTATTAATCCAGGTCTTTTTCCTCTAGGTATGGATTAAATAACAGGAAAGATTGAGTTTTATAGCCTTGGTTGGCAGCCATTCTATCACAGAAAGTAATGGCCAGATACTGCGAGAAAATCTTCAATCCACTCAATCATGTCTTTTTCGAGACATGCTCGCCCAAGTGTGTATCACGTATGGCACTTAACTGATTGATTTGGATAAAATATCAAGACAGATTGGATTATATAGCCTTGGTTGGCAAACAGTCTACCGCAAATGTAGTGAAAATCTACTGTGGGAAAATTTTCTGCCCAATTAGTCATGCCTCTTTCGAGACCTGATCGCCAAAGCGTATTAAACTTAACTGACTGATCGTAGATGAAAATGCTGAATGTATTTTAATATAGGTTTTTGGGAATATATAATGACGTAGAAGCTTGTGTCGCTAACAGCATCCCTTATAAAACAAACAATTATAAAATCTACGAATTCAAGCTGAGAAAATTAAAAAAAAGATGAATAGGCTGTTTATTTGTGCCGAGGGATGAATGAATGCAAGAATTGCTCAACACTAGAGGCTGTCATTGACGCATTTCCGTATTTTGAGCCTAAGTAGCGCAACTCAGAAGCTAAGTAGAGTATTAAGAGACAGGAAAATTTTGCTGGAAACAAAGAAGAGAGTGCTGCATTGTTATGTGATGCCTGTCCTTTAATATAGCAGCGAAAGCTTGGACAGTCTCATCAAAGATGAAAGAAAGATTTGAAGCAACCGAAATGTGGTTCTACAGAAGGATACTGAGGATACAATGGACAGGACATGTGAACAACGACGAGGTTTTTGAGAGGAAACGAAAAGGAAACTTATACTTAACATCAGAACTAAGACAGCTGAAATTTCCGGGACATGAGAAAAGAATACTTGGTGAACCAGATACCAACGGGATGGATATAGAGCAAGAGAAGCAAGAGAAAACAACGCATGACATACTTGATAAACTTGAGCATATAAATGGTTGAGGAGGGTTTGAGCGGGATAACAGGAGAGGTATTAAGGGCGACAAGGGATAGGAAGATCTGGAAGGTCATGATCAGATACGTTCTGGAGGGACACAGCACATAAAAGAATCTTTTATGTTGTGATTATTAAGAGATCTATATAATTCTCGCGATCGACACACACACACACACACACACACACACACACACACACACACACACACACACACACACACACACACACACACATATATGAACGATATATATATATTCTACGTGACGCGTTTGCCTTGCTCTGCATTTGCAGTTCTAGAACATAGCTGTTTTTGTTCGCTCTTCCTATTTAACTATATATACATTCTAAAGATGTTTTTTTTATAAGAAACAACAGGCATTTTCAGTCAGGTGGATGTCCAAAATAGGATTAAAAAAATATCGATATCTATGGAGCATTACTCAATATCTTGTATGGTATTCTTATAGATAACTTTCTATCTATATATAATACCGTGTGAATAAATTAAAATGAGAATCTGACGTAATGGTAGTATATAAATTTCGAAAAGTTTTATCTCCTTATGTTTCGCTGATGATGCAGCGAGACCAGAAAAATAATTTTATTTGACATGAATTAAATCTACGTTGACGAGAGAAAACAAGATTCAAGTAATGCGTTTGAAAACCTGATAACCTCAAACTTATAGATGAATTTAAAATAAAAATAATGAAATGTATCTATCAGTTTGAGTTTGGGTGTTGTTTCGCTGTTTTGTTTGTTTGTTCGATGAGGGTTTATGCTGATTTCAAGAGTCATTAGTTTTATTTAGATATTTTGCGGTAGATGTGCCAAACGAAAGAGATAGGATTGAGATTACAAACAATACTATACATATCAGTCAGGTGCCATACGTGTTACACGCTTGGGTGATCATGTTTCGATGTGACATGACTGACTGGGCAGAAGACTTTCCCGCAGTAGATTGCCGTTTCTTTCTACGGTAGACTGGTTACTAATCAAGGTGAAAGAACCCTATCTTCCCTGCTATTTAACCTATAGCTGGAGACATAAGAAATGAATTAATATCTTTCCCAAGGGTATTTACGCGCAAATGAATGCAACGAATTCAAATAAAATTCTAACTAGGCTCTTCGATTTCTCGTTCCGAGCCGATATCCACTGCACCACAGCGCTCTATACATATATCAAAACGTTTTATTGCCTTAACAAAACCAATAAAATCACGAAGGATATACAAAGAAGCATATAGAAATTAATCTGGCATTACTTGTGCGTACGTATTTTAATGAACTTATATTGGAGAATAGTTTTTTGTTGGTTAGAGCTACTAACTTACGACATTTCTATGCGATGCGGTTTTCATGCAAAACACAGTCAGCTGTTGACTAAGAAGACCAACAAAAGGGAAAGGCAGGTAAAATGAAAGCAAAAAGAGAGATCTACTTTTACTTGTCTTTCGACTGACAAATTCACACGACCTCCAGATAGTCAAAATGATTCCCAGTCTCCCCCAATTGTATATCTCTTTCTGCTGGCTTAGACTTATAATTCGTAGAAATGAAAAACTCATACCAACTACAGAACCCTTTAATTTGACCTCAGTGCCAAAGCCGTGGTGACATTTTTGACGATAGCACTGCAAAACTGTAAAATCATTCCCGAATCGCAGTGCAATCAGTGCTTTGCTCTGGTATCATTATTGAGATTAGTTTTTAATACGATCGCACCCTGTCGGTTGGGTTTTCAGAATACGCCGACTGCACCAATGCAGACGGACAAATTTCCCCACCACCTCCAAAGAAGCATATTGGGTATGACAATAATCCTAATCCAGCAATAAGACCTCTAATTAGGAAGTTTTGAGGAGAATGGAATCACATCTTAATTGCTCTTGTTCCCAGGTCTACCCGGACCCGAGGTGGTAGCACCTGTTAGGGTCCCGGCTATGAGCTAATAGTTAACCCCCAAAGAGGTTTCAAATCGCTATAAAAATATGAAAATAGATTTTTATAGCAAAAATTCCAGCAATACATTTTCGAAGAAAAAATATTACTAGTAATATATTTATGAAGAAAAAATATTAAGAGCAATATATTTTTGAAGAATATATATATATATATATATATATATATATATATATATATATATATATCTGAACCACGAGAAAACCCTCTTTACACTCTTTACAAAATACTTCAATGAAAGCTGATCTCCAAACTGATTTCTTACTAAGAATTCATACTCTTTTCATACAAATCTATTGTAAACATTTTGTCGGCATTAAATAATCTATGGAGGTTGATATTCCGTCAAACAAAACGAACCATTATTATATTTTTTTCCAAGCTTAGTTATATATTAATAGCTGGAGGCTTTTATGGAACTTTCAATGTATCTTTGACTGAATAAATAATGTTTATTTTCTGAAAATCAAAACTCAGTTTTTTAAAATTAAAAGCTGAGATCCCGAAAGTTTCGGTGCCACACAAGTGAATATTAACTGCTTTATATTTGTAGATTTATTTCCTTAAACCTCGGGGTATTTTGTTGTTGCATACTTTTACATTTTAGATATTAATCTGCTGCTCCTTATGTAAAATAAACTCCTTGTTGAATTCTTATATATTTACTCAAAGGAAATGGCATTGTCTTTTAGTTGACCAAGATCAACAACAGGGATATTTCGAAGTTACTTCCATTCATACTAAATTAAAATTGAATCAATGTGGGTACCTAAACCCTGAAAAACAAATTTTTTCCTATCGACGCAGTTAAAGTAAAAATCAAGCGTTCAAATGGTTGACGTGAATCAAGATCCGTCTTGCTAATATATCTTTTGTTCAAAATCATCAGCGAAATATGCCATTGAAAAACTTTTCCGAATTTTGTTCGTATTTCAATATGTGTATCGCTATTACAAGTAAACGACAAAAGAGTTTGAAAAATCACTGTTGGCAATCTTTTTATGACATTTTCTATTCTCGCCTTTAGATGGATAAAAACAAAAATTCAACCAGTCAAAGCAGAATAATTCATTCATGTGATTTCTTTTTCTGTTTTCATTAAACTTATTGCAGAAAATAAATAATTTCTTGCTTGATAATCGATGTCTGGTCTTATCTACAGACACTTAACATCAATGAATTTGCAATATTTATCTTTACCAAAATGTCGATACGCAAATGTAACGTAGAATATATTGAAAAATTGGCATTAAAAATTCTGGCTTCGCTATAGACTAAATAATTGATCTAGAACCTAACAGGGTTCATGTGATATGTCAACAAGTCATAAAAATATACAGGCAAATACAACATTTTCGACACTAGTTGATATGTTTACGCTAAGTCAAATGCAAAGCAACTTATAAATAGATAGACTGCGTTTTGGCAAACCAACAAATAGACACATCATCTTTTTAATACATTTACAAGTAAAGATGAACACATAAGTCTTTTATCCTACTGAGTCTTGCTTGCGACAAACACGTGCGTCCATTCCATGATTTTACTAATGCCATTATAGGGATATAACCTCAAGGGTATGGAGACAATTACCGCCTTGCTTCACTGAAGAGAGAACATTACTCTATACTATCAAAACTCTCTATTTCTCTTATACACATAAACACACGCACAATCATAAAATTCAACACATATATGAGCTTCCCTATTATTCAGATGTATTTTTAATCATTTCACCCCAAGCAAGGCGATTATGTTATTAGTAGGCAGGGGGTTACGGGGTGTAAAAGAGAATTAGAAGACGTCAGTAAGGAGAAATAACAATAAAGGAACAGGATTCAGGGAAACAAAAGATGGCGATAAATCCACTAAGACACAATAGGTTAATGAGAGTGAAAGAGAATGCCAAACCCTGTCGACCGCCTTTCTGATATCTTTTAACATTTTTCTGTTATTCAGGAGTGAAAGAATATGAAATTGTTCGTTATCTTTAATGTTCCAGGCGCTTTCGGTTAGTTCTGTAGCCATTTTCAAAGAAGCTGTATTAGGGACATTCGTTCTCCGAGTGTTGTACTATATAGTAGCTTTTACTGTGTGACATGTGACTTCCTGTGGAAACTGTCACGTGCCATGCGTGGCTGAATTAACGTGATGGAACTAGAAAACACACAACCTCTCTATCTCTGCTACTGAACAATGTCAGATCGATTTCGGGGGATCGGAGAATAAATATCTTTAATACAACGCCCTTTTTAAAGGCTAATGCCCTAACCTAAAGTGCTTTGAAAAGTCAGAAAAAAAATAAGGTAACATGATTCAGGAAGATCGAGGATGGTGATAAAGCCACTAAGACGCTATAGGTTGCCAGTAGTGAAAGAGAATGAGAAGACTTTAGTGAGGAGAAAGTACAATAAAAAAAAATGGTTCAGGAAGACCGAAGGTGGTGATTGATATAGTATCTAATTTTTTGAAGATTGTAGATGACAAGAAAGCAACAAATCGGAACAGATTTCCACAAGTAAAATATGCTAAACAAGAAACTTTTACAATAGAACAGATGGTTCCATGCAGCTAGTTCAAACTTGGAAAAAGTGAGACCTAGTTGCCAATCTAGTAGCACGCTCAAATTAGGAGGCACTAAGAAGGAAAATTCATTAGAACAATCGACATGACAGAGAAAAGACACGTCTCATCGGGGAGAAAGTGAGTGAAGCCGATTTGCTAGGTCAGGATTACATGAATTTTGTCAAAAATTTCAAGATATACACGCGGAGCACCAGATCAGATATGACAGCAGTATTTAATGCAAGGATGAATGGTAGATTTATAAGTGCAGAATATTCTGACGAGGAAATTTTTCTGGCATGACACAGTGAGCGAATTTCCCTAGCAGTAGAAGTAGCAATTGATTCACTACATACACTTCATTTCATGTCTTGGGAAAGCGTGAGCCCAAGGTGGGTAGACTGTTGCTCTCCTGATGTTTAGCATCAGTTATGCTGATGGCCGGCAGAAAAGATTCTCTGTGGTGATTAAATGAAAGTAGCACTGTTTTGGAGGTGTTTTAAATATTCCTTGCCCCATTTTACCTCTGACTAGAAGATCTTTTCGAGATCAGTTATTCATTTAAGTTCGTCAGATTAGCTGGATTCGCTACTATGACAGCAGTAAATAGTTGCGTCATCTGCATAAGCGCATAGTTGGAAATAGATGACACCGGGAAGGTCGTTGATAAAAATCAGAAAAAAACGTAGTTTCAAGGATAGCACCCTGGTTAACCCATACCTTAATATGAAATGTTCGAGAACACTATATTCATTACCCGATTTCTTAAAAATGATTGCATTAAACTAAATATTTCTCTAGAGACACTAGAACCATTGAGCTTGGAGCGAAGGCTAGCATACCAAACCCAGTCGAGCGCCTTTCTGACATCTTTTAACATTTTTATATTTTTCATAATTATTAATGTTTCGAGCGCTTTCAGTTAGTTCTTAACCTATTTTCAAGAATGTTGTATTAGAGATATTCGTTCTCCGAGTGCTGTGCTACATAGTAGCTTTTACTGTGTGACATGTGACTTCTTGTGGAAGCTGTCACGTGCCACGTGCGGCTGAATTAACGTGAGAGAACTAGAAAACACACAACATCCCTATCTCTGCAAATGAACAATGTCAGGTTGATATCGGGGTATCGAAGAATGAATATCTCTAAAACAACACCCTTGGAAATGGCTAAAAACTAGCCGAAATTGCTTTGAACAACATTAACTCTGCCCAGTTTTTTCATATATATATATATATATATATATATTATTGAGTTTTTCTGGTATTTCAATATTCTTTCGTTTTATATATAGCCTTATGATTGCGTTTACCATAAAGTGTGGTGAATGTGAGCGTGCGACATCCGCCCAAAGAGATATGTGCAGGCCTGGTATGTTTTTATTTCTATGAGTAATCAACAGTTGCCCATGCAGCACGTAACGTCTTCCCACGCCACCGATGTTGTTCAAAGGAAAGGCAGTAGCTAATACAGATTTTGACCGGAATCGTCGCAGAACAAATCTGAACATGACATTGACCTCTCTGAGGAAATACGGCTTGGATTCAGAGTTTTCTTCTTCTAGTTTGATTGACAACCAGGGCTACAATTTTATCAATATCGGGAAGCAAATTTGTACTGCTATTTACCCCATAGTGCTGAGGAAGAGAAGTGATGCTTTCATACCTTTCCCAAGGGGATTAGCACGTAAGTGAATGCAACAAGCTGGATTGGAAAGCGAACTTGACACTCCATTTCCTCGATTCGAGTCATCCATTTCACAACCGGTGTCCCCTCTCTTCTTATTCTTCTAACTCTCTCTCTCACTATATATATATATATATATATATATATATATATATATATGTGTGTGCGTGTGTGTGTGTGTGTTGCGTGTTCGTGGCTTTGTGTGTGTGCGTGTGTTTGTATATAGCAGATACTTTCAGAATATACAGGGTTACTAAAAGTAGGTAGACAGTAAGAAACCATCGGGGTCAGTCAGGTGAACGTGCTGGCCAATCAATTGTACCTTTTTGGTCAATATATTTCTCAGGTAATGTCAGATAATGATACGGACTGCACTTGAATAATGTGAAGCGGCCCCATCTTGTTGAAAGTCGTACACAAACCTAATCTGTCTTACTGTCTGTCTACTTTTGAACCACCCTATATATATATATATATATATATATATATTGCAAATTTTTATTTATTTATATCAAACTATAAATGAGTCCTACTTATTAGTTATAGTTTTACATTTTCATTGTCGGTTTCCAACACGGTCATTATATCTACTGAATCTCTTGTGTACGTATCTATTTGGTTGTGCATTCAACGAAAATAGAAAATAATTTGATGTATTTCAAAATATTTCCAAAGCACTTAAACTTGTTTACGATTTTTCAGCCATTTAGCATTTAATGTTTCACGAATCAATGTTCAGTGTTCAGAACATGAATATTCAGAATACAGCTACAGCGAATAGTTGCCTAAACTGATGTCTCCATGTAATGATATGCATAATCAAATATGTGTGTAGTGATTTCGGTCTGCAGATACGCTTTCTTCCTTGGAAAAACAACTTCATTAGGTTGTTTATGAGCGAATGTGTGTTTGAAAAATATTAAATTGCCACTTTTAGTTTGTAATTTCTTAAAGATTACAAAACTTGGTGAATTAAAAAATGTACGCATTACTATATTTTCAAACTTTATTTGAAAGTTTGTAAATTATGCAATAGGTGCAAGTATATTGCTGGATTTGTAATGGAATTATGATGTTTAGGAAATTCTTTGTAGCAAACCACTCGTTTTGGAGGATGTCAATGTTGTTTTATTCTTTCTTTTGTAAACCCATCTCAAGATAAAACATTAGCAATGAATTAAGTATCAAATCCCGATAATGCTCATTGTATGTTATCATTAAATATTGGTATTTTTTATGCCAATATTTAATTGGTTAAATTATTGGTTAGTAGAAAAGTGTATTTTTACTTTTTGATAATTTTACTACAGCAAGAGAATAAAGCCACGATAAGGCAATAGATTACTGAGTGTGAGAGAGTATGAAAAAAAAAAAAGAAAGAGAAACATTATTAATAAAAAGGGAGAATAAAAAATAAGAATTAAGAAAAAAAAGATAACGATTGACATTGTTTTTAAATTTTAGAAGAACAATTTTCACTGGGAAGTAATAAGTCGAAAGAGACTTTTAAAAGCGAGATGTGCGATAGGAGAAACACTTAACTTAGAACTTACAGTTATATCTAACCATTTAAACAGTAAAATAATGAGACTTTAATGACAATCTAGTAGTGCGCTAAAATTCTTAAAGTCTAAATACTATAGAGGGAAGCTCATTCGAACAATTATCGTGACAATATTTATAGAAGAGGCACAGGGAATAGAAAAGAGACTGAAGACAAAATGCCAGATTAGGACCAATAACATTTCAGATTCTTCTTTGTATTTTATAAAGAATCTCTAAATAGCAGAAACATAGGCGAGTATATGATAGAAATATTCAAATATTCACTGCATGGATGAATGGTACGTTTATAAATAGGTAAGATAAATTCCCACGAGAAAAATTGTTTAGTAAAATACAATGTAGCAAATTTTTAAGCAGAAGACCAAACAAGTGAATCAATGTAATATTTCCACTTCATGTTAGCGGAAGAGGTTAATCTGAAAAGGGGAAAATTCAAGCATTTAATCATTAATCACTTTTAAGTAAGTATAGTATAAGAAAAACGGGCAATTCATAAATATTAAAAACAAAAATATTAGACTGAAATTGATTTAAATTTTAACAAGTATGAACTTACCCTGTGAAGTTAAAATTATGAAAGTGAAATTGTTGGCAGTCTGTTTGATGCCTGTCGACATTGGTTGCAAACAGCCAGATTTCTAAGAATTTCTCAGGTAATGTCAGATAATGATACGGACTGCACTTGAATAATGTGAAGCGGCCCCATCTTGTTGAAAGTCGTACACAAACCTAATCTGTCTTACTGTTTGTCTACTTTTGAACCACCCTATATATATATATATATATATATATATATATATATATATATATATATATATATTGCAAAATTTTATTTATTTTTATCAAACTATAAATGAGTCCTACATATTAGTTATAGTTTTACATTTTCATTGTCGGTTTCCAACACGGTCATTATATCTACTGAATGTCTTGTGTACGTATCTATTTGGTTGTGCATTCAACGAAAATAGAAAATAATTTGATGTATTTCAAAATATTTTCAAAGCACTTAAACTTGTTTACGATTTTTCAGCCATTTAGCATTTAATGTTTCAGCCATTTAGCATGTAATATTTCCACTTCATGTTAGCGGAAGAGGTTAATCTGAAAAGGGGAAAATTCAAGCATTTAATCATGAATCACTTTTAAGTAAGTATAGTATAAGAAAATCGGGCAATTCATAAATATTAAAAACAAAAATATTAGACTGAAATTGATTTAAATTTTAACAAGTATGAACTTACCCTGTTAAGTTAAAATTATGAAAGCGAAATTGTTGGCGGTCTGTTTGATGCCTGTCGACATTGGTTGCAAACAGCCAGATTTCTAAGAACAACAGGCAGGTGTGGATGTGACCACCAAATCTTGTTGTGGTAAGGAAGCTGACAGTTAAAATATTTGAAGCATCTCTCAGTATAACGTGACCTTTAGCCACAACCCCAATATATTTACGTAACAACATGGAGAAGATGCTGTCTCTCCACATGATTCTATTTTTTTTGTTATGAGAATCTACATATTTCTATCAGAACGATGTTTTCGAAGAAACTAAATTCAAGATTTTCAGATGGAATAACTTTAAACACAAAAAGGAATTTTACATATATATTTAAATATATATGTAATATATATCTAATATTGAAGAATGAAAACATAGTAGTATGTACACAGATGAAAAGGAAAAAAGCATTTAAGTCTTCGTTGTAAAGTAATGTGCATGTGTGTGTGTGTGTGTGTGTGTGTGTGATAGATAAATATATAGATAGATAGAGAAAGAAAGAAAGAAAGAAAGAAAGGATATTTCCCCATGGTGGATAAGATCCATGTTAACCCTACCTTTTGGAACAAAAGTTAAAGAAAGGCTTATGAAAACCCAACTATCTCTTTCTCTCTGGGAATTCGAACGTGGTTCATTAATTCCATTTTCCACGCTATTAGCCATTAACATATGCACAATTCCTTTATAAATAAAATTCTAAAACTTGTTTGAAGAAATTGAGGCGAGAAAACCTTATTGGATGTTTTATTCACAAAATTGGTTAAAAGAATAAAGAAAAATTTTTTATTGTCAAAAGAATTATTGATATTTTTAAAATGGTTTCCAAGTTAAATTTATGAAAATTTCAATTATGAAAAGAAAATCAGAATTAAAATGCAAATAACATCATTAGTTTTAAACCCTTTTAAACTCTTCAATTTGAAATAAACACCATCACCTGATAAGACACAGGTAGTGTCGAAACAAAATAGCTACCTTTGTAGTCATATTATAACATATATATATATAAATTTCATATATGTTATATATCATAACCGCCATAAAAAGACCAATCTTTTATTTTATCACCACGTATGATGATTTGAACATTTGAAAAATAATGAAAAAGACCAAAAAAAAAAAAAACCCGGCAAGCTAACCGGTTTTGAAACTAACTCAACAGAGCTAAATCGAGCGTAATATATAGAAAAAAGTTTTTAAATGAAAATGATTAAGAGACCAAATACATGATTCTTCTGTTTACATAATGAAGTTTTAGAGATAGAATATACATAATTTCTAACACTTTAAGGTGGTAATTTAAGTGGAACACACTAAAGATTCAAAATGGGTTCACACTGATATATTTCACCTTCCCACAAAGGCCGATATATAGTCAGATCTGTTTCACTGTACCACAGCTCATCAATACGGTTAGATATCTGATTGCTTCTAGCCAGGATTGAAATCCAACTCAACTGACATTAGTCGATTCTACCTTTGAGCTATGGGCGCTCGGTAGCGTGTTATATACAATGTAAACACACGCTAGTAGCTGAGAGTGTTCAAATGAACTATATATGAATTTTATATATCTTTTTGATTTAATATATATATATATATATATATATATATATATATATATATTGTTTATATATTCAGAACTTATATGTGAATATATATTGATTATATATATATTTTTTTTCAGAGGTCATGCCATCTTAGACGGTCAAAATAACTTCAAACGGATACTACCCATATTTGGAACTGGGCGCTATCTATCTTCTTTCCTACCTCCTTCCCCTTAAATTTATTGTAAATTTATTTATTTGTTTGTAATCTTATGTTTATTATTATTATTATTATTATTATTATTATTATTATTATTATGTTCCCTCTTCATTTTAAGAAAACGTTCATTCCGGCAGAAATTTTATGCCAGATGGGGGAAATATTGTAAAAGAGTCTGATGATATGAGCTAATTAAGCTCATTGAAATGAACTATAGTTTATAACTAATATGAGTTGTTGAGTTTTCCTTTATAAACTTCATATCCCTCTGGTTAACACCCATCGAGCTCTCTATATGGATTTACCTATTAATAATTTATATTAAGGAAATCTTGTTGGATTATCATCACCATTTACGGACTGGCAACTATATATATATTAGTTGTAAATCCGAAAGAAACGGCTTGGAGGTAAATACCAAACGGATTATTTTGAAATTTGACATTAAAACTGATCTAGACAAAGGGATCATTATAATTAAATTATTTATTTAGAGAGTCAATATTTATTAAACATAAAAAAATGGAATGTTTCCAAAATCGGATGGTTACTTCGACAAGTGAATTTAACGCCCATCTCATTCACAAAAAGAAGTCATTATGGGGAAATAGATTTATTCCTTTGCGTTCGTGTAAAACACGGGAGTGAGGGTAGGGAAAAAGAAAAAGGGAAAAGAAAAAGCGTGACAGATTCTTGTTGGAACTAGTAAGTTTGTCACTTTGACAAAAGTGAAAAGAGATACAATAAAATAAGTTAAAAAATTAAAAAAAATATTTCAGGAATAAATATATCAGACAAAATAAAAAGACCTCTTTTAAATGGTCACTTAAACGGTCATTAATGTTAATATTAAAATTATTTTTTAAATAACTTATGTTAAAATTTAACCGGGAAAGAAAATGTATTGAGAAGGTATATTATAACTGTTTTAAGGAATTTTAATTTTAGATTTATTATAGGGAAGTTTATATCAAATTTGAAGTTTATATCGGCATTTACTTTTAATTTTTTTTCTTAAGTTTAAAAGCAAATTTTGTTTAGGATTTTTAATATTTTAATGTTTTCAAATAAACATAGATTGCATCTATCGTAAAGGTTATTGGGGTGCGGGTCAAAGGTATTAATCTCCAACTTACTATTGGGTTATATCTTTCCTCTTTCTTTTTTCAGTCTTCGGGAAAGGGAAGTTTGAAATTTTTAATTCGGATTGGAAAGTGAGTGTTTATGAAAGTAGTTACGCTTATTAAATTCTCCCGCCGAAATTCCAGTGTAAACTTAATAATTATTTGTATCATTTTTGAGGAGATGTTGGTTGGTAGATCACTTGTAACAAAAGAAAAACGCTGATGGACCTACAATTGCAAAAAAGCTATTATACCAGTTTTATTATTAGTTCTATCTAAATTTTTAAAAATCTCTCTTTTGCTGATATTAATGATATAATCAACATCTTGTGTGAAAGAATAAATAATTTTCATAGAATTTCTATTAAAGTTTCTGTATAGCAGATTATTGGCATGAAAATGTTTATTTGCCAGCTTCATCAGTATATTTCTCGACGTTAGTGTTAGATAGTCTCGAGAATGAGGGGGTTAAACCTTATAAATTTCCATTTAATTCTTGTTTTAGATGACTCAGATTTAACAACAGGTTTTACATATACCAATTTGTTCTTAAAACCACTTTCCTGGAGGGCTTTCATCAGTAGTAACGAATTCAGCAAATTTACAAAAATAAAAAGGGTCGTAAGACAATGATGGGTTTTTTCCTCGGATCTGTTCAACTTGTACAGCGAGAATATTTTTAGGACCCTAGATGCTATGCCAGGATTTGTAATCGGAGGCCACAATTTAAACAACATAAGATACGCAAATGTTACAGTGCTGATTGCAGACACGGAAAGGAAACTACAAGACCTCCTACAGAAGGTAGCTGAAGAGAGTGACAAAAAAGACTACAAACAAACTGCAAGAAAACTGAATGCATAGTCATCAGCAAAAACAGCAGCCCAAAATGCCAAATACAGATGGGGGATGCTAGAATCTAGCAAGTACAAGAATTTAAATACCTGGGAAGCGTTCTAATAGGAGATGGAAAGTGCGACACAGAGATGCGAATGCAAATTGGCATAGCCAATGACGCGTTACAGAAGCCGAGTAAAGTATTTACAGGAAATTTCACTAGAAGCAAAGATGAGAGTACTAGATTGCTATGTGCTGTCAGTTCTTCAATATGGCAGTGAATGTTGGAAAATATAATCGAAGATGAAAAAAAACTTGAAGCGCTGGAAATATGGTTCTACAGAAGGATGCTGCGGATATCATGGACCGAGTATGTGAGAAATGATGAGGTGTTGGAAAGAATGGCAACGAAAAGGAAATTAATATTGAGCACCAGGAAGAGATAACTGAAGTTCCTGGGACATGCAATGATGAAGGAGGACTTAGAGAACTTCATACTGACAGGGGAAAAAGACAGAGGAAAACAGCGGATAACATATTTAAAGGGCCTGAGCAGGTGGGTGACAGAACAGGGGTTGCATGATGTAACAGGAGAAAGCGTGTTAAGAGTCACCAGAGATAGGGAGACGTGGAAAGCTATGATCGCTTTCGTTCTGAAAGAACAGAGCACATAGAAGAAGAAGAATAAAAAGCTACAATGTCAGTTTTATGAACTGAAGATTTAGTTTTTTTCTTTAATTTGATAAACCAGTTTATGGTATCGGAAGAATCCTTTCAGAGATTGAAGCAGAAAATGAACTGTAATTCCTCAGTTATTCTTTTAGAAATTTTCCTAGAGATTAACACTGCATCACTCTTAGTAGGATTAATTAACCTAGTTAGTAATTCATTATTGCAGTCTTTAAATAAAAGGTAAGCGTATCTATTAAAAATTTTTCCTACCCTATCAGCAATATTAAGTTCGCTGTCAAAATTGGATGTATCATTATCGATTTCCAACTTTTATGTTGTTGAATTTATTTAATTTATAAGTGCTGGTGATTTTATTTTTAATAAGTTTGAGGTAGTGTGAGGTTTTAAATTTTATATGTTTTTAGATTTATTAGATTTAATCCGAATGTCCTTAATATTTCTTGCGGTGTTAATGTCATTTTTAGTAATTTTTGGAAATTGTTAGATGGTTTACGTAAATTTCGAGAATTAAGTTGAATAAGTCTTTTTCGAAGGAGTTTACAAGAAGGTGGGCGTTTTTGTGTTTGAGATTGAATGTGTCAGCTTGGTTGTCAGAAGTATCAACCGATTTGAGTTAGAAGTATACTTTCCATCGAAATCTCTTTACAAAGTCTGTAATTTTTTTCACGAGGGAGATGCTAAAAGTAAAAAGTCCTGATATAGAATATTGAATATTGTTTTAGGGAATATTCCTGAGTTAAATTTCTTAATAACTAATCAAAAATCAAAATACTTTTTAATAGTTATGTAATCTATTCTTATTAGCAGGAAAATTAAATTAGATCTGTTGTGGAATCTCCCCTTTTTCTATGATAATAGACGATTTGATTATACATATACTCCTACCATACGTCAGATCTATTGGAGACATTGTATGAGTACCGTAATAGGTCAGTAAGTTACCGAGAGATACCGAAGTAACACAGAGAATACCAAGTCAGTAGTTATGGTAGCTCTGAGCTCCACTCAGCTAGAAAAATATTACACAGACAAACTATTTCCAGTACGGCTTCACTTCAAAGACTTGTATATACAAATAAAGTCATTACTAATCGTATTCCTGGATTACTAACCTGCGTTCCAGTTTGTATATTTACGTTCAATATAACCTGTTTGTCTATCTCAAATATCTGTTTTGTTGTTCATTATTTTGTGTGGTTTTCTCACCCGGAATCCACAACAATATCATATAATAATTTCCTGTTCTTAAATCTATTTTATTTTAAATTTAACGTTTTATATTTAACTTATGTAAGAATTAACATATGTTTTGGTATTAACGCCGTAACAGTTTTTAATTTAATTCAGTTTCTAAATAATTATTCTGAAATTAAAATTAATGAAAATAATTGTTTCATTTCTTCTTATTAGCCATATAATTTAATTATATAAAAACTAAGGATGTGCGTTGTGGTGCATTGGATATCGGCTCGGAACGAGAAATTGGGGAGCCGAGTTCGAA
The DNA here is from genome assembly GCA_037127315.1 of Ascarosepion bandense. NCBI lineage: Eukaryota > Metazoa > Mollusca > Cephalopoda > Sepiida > Sepiidae > Ascarosepion > Ascarosepion bandense. Next base: position 5,908,461 of record JBBBDQ010000663.1, on the reverse strand, counting down.
TTCCAGCTGAATTCATTGCCTTCACTTACGCGCAAATACCCTTGGGAAAGGTATTAATCCGTATATTCCTTCCTGTAATGGGTTAAATAACAGGACAGATAGGGTTCTATAGCCTTGGTCGGCACCAGTCTACCGTAGAAAGCAAGCCAACCTACTGCGGGATAATCTTCTGCCCAGTCAGTCATGTCTCGAAAGAGACATGATCGCCCAATCGTGTGTCACGTATGCCACTTAACTGACTGAGTAACTTCCCATTCTTTAATCCATTTTCTTTCTCGGTTAAAGTTTAAGTTTTTTAACCAATTTAATTTGATAACTCAATAAATCCCTGGCTTAACGAATAAAACAACTTTTAGGCAAATTTAGACTTTATTCATCAACATAGTCTTCTTCTACGGTGCTACACTGATTCCAACGCTTCTCTTAACAATTCGATGCCTTTTTTGTAGAGCGATTTGTCTTTGGCCGTAAAATACGCCTTACTTTCAGATATCACTTCTTTGTTAGAGCCAAACCTGGAGCATTCTTTTGAGGCCTGCAAACAGCCAGTAGTCGCTGGGGTCTAGATCTGAGAAATAGGATGGATGTGGAAGCAATTCGAAGTGCAATTCATGTAGTTTTGCCCATATTGCAATCGACGTATGACATGGTGCGTTGTCTTGGTGAAAGATCGTTTTTTTTCTTCTTCATTTGCGGCCAGTCTTTTGGCAATTTAGTTCTTCAGCCGCACCAAGAATGATATATAATATTCGCTATTGATGGTTTTTCCTTTCTGAAAGTTATCGATGAATAATGATTTTGCGCATTCCAAAATAATGATGGATGCGTGTTTGGTCATCTTGAACAATTTTTACCTTTTGCTGTTCACTTAGTTCATTGCCCATTTGACTCCAGAGTGAAGTGTTGGATCCATGTTTCATCCATTGTCATATATTTACACAAAAACTGCCTGTTGCGTTGAAACAGTTGTAAACAACGCTTTGAGTCGTCGACGCGTTGTTGTTTTTGATCGATTGTGAGCAAACGCGGCACTCACTTTGAACACAACTTTCTCATTGAGAAAAGTTCATGCAAAATGGTGAATACACTGCTTTCTGATATGTTCAACTTCTCTGCTATGTCAGACAACTTCAATTTATGATCAGCCAAAATGAGTTTGTGGATTTTTTTTGTGTTTTCCAGAACAACTGCCATTTTGGGTGATCTGAGCGTTCAGCAACATTTGTGTTTGTACGACCGCGTTTGAAGTCAGCATACCACCTCTTAACCATTGTTTCCGATGGAGTAGAGTTCGAATAACACTTGTCAAGACATTGCTTTGTTTGAACTGTATTTTTTCGCATCAGAAAGCAATGCTTTATCAACACACTAAATTCAGATTTTTTTTCATTGTTTTGAAAACTTGCAAGAGTAGCTTCATTTAAATAACTGTAATTTGTAAACTAATAATCCGATTGGGCCCAAACTTTGTCACGTGCTATTTGAAGATTAGTGCTTTATAGAAATCATATGGATTTTTTTTATTAGTGGCACCACCTATGTGTCAGGCTTAGGATATATTGAGTGATGTGTTAACATTATTTATTGTAATATAACAATCTGGCCCCACCCGAGGAAGTGATGCAAGCGATGGTGTTTCCCGTCGGTGAAGGGGGCGGCGAAGCGACAAGACAGGTGTTTGTGAAATACATCCTGTCGAGGCCGGAGCGGATGTCATTTGACCTTATTTCCGACAGCGGCGGAAATGGCTACAGAGGCAAACAGATCAGGTGTCTCTTAGAATTACGTGAGCGTTGCGTGGGCGAGGCAAAACCGGAAGGAAAGTCCCGGTTCTAGAAGACTATATAAAGACCTCGACACACGGATTCGCCAGCAGAGAACGGCCAGTGGAAGCAGAGAAACACCACGGCAAGAATACACTCCCGTCAACCCATTCTATGTGCCTCTCACCCTCTCCTGTTCTCTATTCCACACGGTTCGTCGTCATTAATAAAAATATAACCTTATATTTTTATATATGCGTGTTTGTTGTTTTGTCGTCGTACGGCGATATATAACATTTATGACCCTTTAAGCGGGGCCTTGTAATACCCTTATTTTGTGTGAACTATTTCTTTATTATATATTTTTTAATTTTTAATTTATTTTATCTCTTTTTGCTTCCGTCAAAGTGGCAAACTTACTAGTTCTGACAAGAAGAATCTACCACGCCTTTTCTTTTTCCCCACCCTCACTACGGATTTTTACACAAACACAAACAATAAATTTATTTCCCCCATAGTGTTTGTTTCACTAATGAGACGAGTGTTAAATTCATTGTCATTGGTGGCAAATTTTATAAGTTCAACGAAAACACCTTCGGGTATAGTCGGGGGAGTCAAATGACTACGATATAGACTATCACTACAGCTATCGATAGTCTCCGACAAAGAAACACAAGTGAAGAGGCTGCTAATGTCAAATGAACGCACAAATCTATCGGTGGCATCACAATTCCGAATAAATTGAGAAAAAGAAAAGGAATCTTTAATACAGAAATAACTATAATGCTACAAAACTGGTCGCAACATTACGGCCAGCCATTTTTCAACTTTACGTTGAGAAGACCCAATCATCGAAAGTATGGTTTTCAACGAGACCCTTCTTTATTAATCTTAGGTATTTCAGACGTACTAGTTCCTCGGTTATTTCAGAGGAAAGAACACCACTTTTTACCCATTTGACAAGACGTTTCTGAAATCGAATTTCAGAAGCCAAAGTAAGATCATGTGTGTCAACGGAAACAAAACATATAATCTTGGAAATATAGTTGTAGTAGAATATATTCCTGTGTATAACTAGTGCGTTTATTAAATTGTTTCAGCATAGTCAACATTTAATTAACGCAATCTTGGTGGTTCATAAGGACAAAACCAGAACCATTACCAGGTTTCATGATAACCAAGCAGTGATTATTCTAAAGTTATTTAATGTTTCGATAATATTTACTTCTCCATTTTGATTCTGAGGAAGACATAGGAAAACCGGCATAAAAATGGAACTCGAAAATCACTGGATTTATCTATACACAAGGTTTGAAGCTTAAAGAATTGAGCATAAAATATTTCAAATTCAAAGAAAATCTACTAAATTCTAGTCCATAAGCCAAAATAGCAAGCTGAAGGACAATAAGAAGACAAATTCAATACATTTTTGGTAGCATTTGACTCAACAACAATGAAGTGCATATTTCATAAAATCAAGTGCATATTTCATAAAATGAAGTGCATATTTCATAAAATCAAGATTTGAAATAAAAGCGTTTATGATGATCATTGTTAACGACCTGATGAGACATTGTTCGTTCAATGTCGAAACAAAATGTAAGATTTTGTTGTAGTATTTGACATGTTTTTATGTAATAATTAATAATAAATATTTATTTTTCTATTTTTTATATTGAGCATTGTTTTAAATTAATGTTTTGAACGTTGTACTTTTATTTTTCATTCTTTTTCATTTGTATATATATATATATATATGTATATGTTTGCAGATATATATATGTAAATATTTGCATATATATATATATATATATATATATATATATATATATATATACATATATACGTTGATAAATAAATGATAACTAAATAAACGCTCTTTTTTTATCTTTATGTATGCACATATCTGTACGTACATATGTGTCCGTGTCCACACATGTTCATGTTGCTTTGCGTGTTTTTTGCGTGTTTTGCGTGAATACTTTGTGTATTGTCAGAGCATCACTAACCTAGAGCTAATGATGCGTATATTTCATTGTATCTATTTTAAAAATTGTACAAAATATGTAATCTAAAAGGAAAAAAATCCCCGCAAAACAATAAATCTTTAACAGAAAACAATTCTCCGAAAAAGAAGGTAAGAAATACTGAAATATATATATAAAAGATAAGAAAACAAGCTTAATCGATTCAAAAAAGGAGGATGAGGTCTATCGTCAGAACTATTTTTAAACTAAATAAAAAAAATCCCCAAATAAATGAAAATAAATGTTACCTTTTTCGAAAATTTTACATTTCTAGTTTAGACTGCTATTTTTAATATCGTATTTCTCTTACTTCATGAACCTTTCACATTCTTTATTTTTCCTTTATATTTAACTATATCTTTTCTTTTACATTTTATTTCGTTTATGTAACTTTTTGTTTGACCCCAGCGCCGTTTAACAGCTCTTTGTGTTCTTGTCCTTCTTTTTCACTTTTTTTACGAAGCCTATAAACAGATTGAAGCATTTACAGAAATGTTTTGATAAGAAAAAGCGTGCTTAAAAAGTGGTAAAAAATCATAGCAAAAAGCGTTTGGATAATTTCAAGAATGAAGATATTTTAATAATGTTTTGAGGTTTTTATTTTGTTTTCATTTTTCTCTTTATGAATAGCCATTTTTTCAACCTCAGTCCGTGATATTGTTTGGGTAGTTAAGAAACACGTACAAGCACTGGAAAGGGAAGCCTTCAAAATGAAATAATTTAACACAGGACACTGAGAAACAAAGTCTTCATAAAAAGAAAGATGGAATTCAAAGAAACTAGAAAAATATATAGATAAATAGATAAATAAGAAAATACTTAGGTAGACAAATAGAACTGAGTGACATAGATAGATTGAAAGATAGGTAAGAACAGAGATAGATAGATAGATAGATAGATAGATAGATAGATAGATAGATAGATAGATAGATAGATAAGAACAGACATAGCTACACTGACTGATATAGATAGTATCAAACATATATAGATAGACAGTTAGAAAGAAAAAGAGAAAGCGTGCTTAGAAACGCAGTAGTGTCGAGAAATGAAATATCTAAGATAGAAATATTAAAAACAATTGTTTATTTATCGACAGAAAAAGCTACAAAAAAGAAAACAGAAATTGAAATAAATTGATAAAAATAAATAAATAAGATAAAAGTCGGAAAGAAAAATCTTTACTCCTCACAGAAACAAAACGAAAAGTTCTAGCAATAATAAAAACGGAAATTTGGCTTAAATCAAGACTGCAAAAAAGAAGAAAGGCGATTATAAGAAATGAATGTGTGAAAAAGCAATAAAGATGCATGAAAAATATTGCAAAGAAAGAAAAAAATATCCAGAATGACGAAAAAAAAAAAAAGAAAAAGAAAAAAGGTTACTGAGATTAAAAAGGCAAGCGAGAAAAAAAACCCTTAAAAGAAACTAATATAGATGTTGTAGTGTAAGTAAAGAGTCTGTTGAAATTGAGACACCTAACCGATTGCTCTCCTGGCAACTACGGAAATAACAAGAAGAAAGTGGAAAGAGACGGAAGATAACAAAAATAACACTGTCTCGGAAACTGTATTTTTTTCTGAGCTTTGATTGTCATGAGACATCTTACAAAGATCCGGATACAGAGCAGTTGGAGGGAATCAATTTTCTAAGATCGATTAGATCTTACACCACTTCGAGGTGCCCAAAGAGTTGATTTTCTAAGCGCCGCTTAGATGTGGTTGAAAGTAGATATTTTTTAGGATCGAACTCTCTTCTCAATTGTAATGATTCTAGCGAGACTAACTTGCTAACCCTTACACCATGTCGAGCTGCCCATGGTGATTTTCTATGGATGAGGCACATGGTCAAAAGTATGAGACAAGTCTGCTAAGCATAAGGCCCCAATAACTAGCTCGACATACTAAACTGTCAGGGTGATAGTAGAAAAAAACAAAATGTAACTGGTGCTGACAAACATACGATCGGAGGCCACTTTTGCGTTTGAGCTGAAGTGGGTTTGGCACAAGATATATATATATATATATATATATATATATATATATATATATATCCAGAAACAACACATAATGCAATATTTTTTGATTTTGCTAATAATTGCTTTTGCATCCAATTTACTAAACAATTTCTTTTTCATAGACCATTTTGATTTATATACGTGTATATTTTTAGATTCTCCTTAGATAGTGAATTTCTTAGCCTTATTAGAAAAAGTTAGCTGTGCTTGTTTCTTTATTGCCTTTTTGTTTGACATAGTCTGCTAGATGTAAATGGGGAAAAGAAACTACAAGGAATTGAGGTTAACAATTATAAAGAAATATCAGAAATTTATTATATATATATATATATATATATATATATATATATATATATTACTTTAGAACATGTGAATACAAAATTCAAACGCGAGTGACCGACATTGCCTTGGATCGTGAAAACGTATGTATTGGTTGATAGCAGATAATGTACACCCAGGACAGCAGAAGTGATAAAAATCTGAAGGAACGACAGTTTAAAATTGAGAATGAAAGATAGCTCGGTAAATAAACGCCATAAGAAAAAGGGAAATATAGTTAAGCAAAAATTAAGATGACGGAAAAGCAAAAACATAAGGAAAAATATGAAAGTAGAGAGAAACGAGAAATGAATCATTTAAGCTTTTCATAATCTCCAGGCTTCTATGAATAGATATCTTTATTAAAAGAACTGAGTTTCAGTATTTTGAATATTGTTTTCTTTTGCTATAAATATTATAAAACATGAATTCATAAAACTATTATTTTTGTGAAAAGATTATTAACGATTCATATTTATTCATATGAATATTTTCCCAGCTGCCATATGATTGTGAAGACAAATACATTTAACAATTATTTGCTTGTATGTTTCATTGGCGAAGAAGACGTATAGAATGAAAGAAAAAAAAAACTGAAAGAAAAATAGAAGAAGAAAAAGAAAATATCAATATTTACATTATTTACACACAGACTATTGTTCCCATCTTTATCAAACATGTATCAACTATTATGCCCACCAGTCTTTACAAGGTGCTGATCCAGATTTTCCAACAGAATTCTTTATTTAATCTACAGGTGTAGAGTGATCATGTCCAGAGATATCTCATCTTTTTCTTAATTTGTACAGCTCATTTATTGTTTGCCCCGTTTCCATTGAGTCCAAGTAAACAAACGGAAAAAAGTGTGCGGAATAACAGCAAAGAGAAAAAGAAATCAATTGAGTGGTAATTTATTTAATGGTGAAGAACATTTGTACACATAAGAGCAGCTTCACATCGATGAAAGCGCTCATTATCCTTTAAAATTCTATGTATTTTCTCTCAGATTTAAGGCTAGTAACGATTTATCACAGAAAGAGTTGAAAGTCTGTTAAGTGCATTACGTGATACATGCTTGGGCGATCATGTCTCGAAAGAGATATGACTACCTGGGCAGAAGATTTTCCCGCAGTAGGTTGCCAACACTTTCTGCGGTAGACTGGTTGTCAACCAATGTTATAGACTTTAATTTGTTCTGGTATTTAGCCTATAGCTAGATGAAAGAGACGGATAAACATCTTTTCCAAGGGTATTTGCGCGTAAGTGAATGCAATGAATTCAACTGGATTTGAACTCGGCTCTTCGATTTTTCGTTTTGTGCCAACGCACACCCTTTGATGCTCGTAAAAGAAACCAATATGGAAAACGAGATATGCATTAGGAACATTGATTCTAAAATGTCTATTTACGTCTATGAGACAGCTAGGGTGTGTGTGTGTGTGTGTGTGTGTGTGTGTGTGTGTGTGTGTGTGTACGCGTGCGCATGTGTACGCGTACACACACACACACTCTCTCTTTCTGTCTCTCTCTCTTTCTCTCTCATAATCATCAGGAGGCGGATGATCATAAGTTTTCACAACCTAAACTAGGCGAATTCATGTTTTGCGAGAAAAAAATGCACTCGTGATTCTCTGAGTGAGTAAGAAATTGAAATTATTCCCTTTCAATTAATTGTTGCTTCCTTACTGAATAAGTTTTTTTTTAATTCATAGAAAAGAAGAGTTTTCATTTTTTGTTATTCATAGAAAAGAAAACTTTTCAATTTAATTTGTATTCAGGTAGTCCCAAGAAAAAGACACGGATAAACATGGACGAATTTAAATCCTCCATGCTCTAAATTCTTAAGTTCCAACTTGAATAGCAAAACCAACGGGAGCTTAAATGGCAAGAGAAGCAAAACCAACGGAAACTTAAATGGCAAGAAAAGAAACTTGAGCAGCAAAAAAGAATAAATCAACTCCAGCTGGGTATACAAATAGAACGACTTGAAATTCAAAAGCAAGCTGAAAAAGAAAGGCTTGAATTTTAAAAGCAAATGGAAATCAGACATCAGAAACTAGAAAAAATTCTACTTCAAACACAACAAGAGCAAAGAAACTTGCTCAAAATGACAAACTGGCGACAATTTTCATGAAAACGAAAATGCGTTCTCACAAAACACGATAATGGAAGCAATAGACATTTTTACATATTGTTCAAACGAGGATGTAACTATTTTAGAAGATTCGAAGATTTATACGCCATATATTGCATAAGCTGGTCAGACTTTAAGAAAGTAAACCTTCTTCTTTCACAATTGGGCACTACAGCGCACACCAAATTTGTGAATTATACTTTACCACGGAAAACAAGCGAATTGACATTCACTGTAGCGGTTAAACTTCTTCCAGAACTTTTTAGCCATAAAACTTCACTCTTTCATAAAAGATGGAAGTGCATGAATTTAACAATAAAGTATAGTAAAGATTTTCCGACGTTTGCGTTCGTCGTGAACAAGCATTGCGACGACTTCCAACTGTCAGAATTGAGTGCAAATAATTTAAAGTACCTGATATTTTTTTCAGGGACTCGTTTCATTAGAGGTAGAGTTCTAAATAAATTAGGAAATGAGGCAAACCTTACTCTTAAACAAATAGCGGAGGATTGTCAGAGATTCATAAGAGTGCTCCATGATTCGAAAAATATCCAGGAATCTGGCATAGCTCACCTACATAAGGAAAGCACACACACACACACACACACACACACACACACACACACACACACACACACACACACACACACACACACAAGATTCTTCCCTAAATCAAACAAATTACAAAAGAAACGAGACAACTTGCTTCCTAACCCATGATTCGGTTGTGGATTATTACATTGATATATATATATATACGCTCTCACACTCTGATTGAGCACTCTGGAAGAATGGTAGACTTTGTAAACAGTAACTACTCATACGCGCTAAAAAGACTGCCTTCTTCTACTGGACGCACGTGGCATAGGGGTAGAATCGCCAAATGATGCCAAGTCGGTCGGGTTTCAATCTTGGGTTAGGAAGCGACCGGAGTCTAAGCCGTACTGATGAGTTGTAATACAGCGAAACAGATCTATCTGCGGATGACTACAGTATATATATATATAGTAAAGTTTTGTAATTTGCTTGAGGCATTGTGTGTATTAGGTTTATGGTTAGGTCTTGAAGGCTGTCATAATGCGTTTAGTAAAATAAAGGAAGGTAAAGAAGATTTGGGGTATTACCTATTTATTATACATTAATATTTCGAGATCAAAATCTCATCTTCTGAATGGTAGAGGAGCGTGAGTCTGTCCGCGTGAGTCTGTGATAGCCTTCAAGACGTAACTATATATATATATATATATATATATATATATATATATATATTGGTTATAAATCCGAAAGAAATGGCTTGGAGGTAAATACCAAACGGAACCTTTTAAAATTTTACATTAAAACTGATCCAGCCAAAGGGATCAATACAATTAAACTTATTTATTTACAAAGTCAATAATTATTAAACATAAGAATGGAAAGTTTCCACGATCAGATGGCTACTTTGATAAGTGAATTTAACGCCCGTCTCATTTAAAAAAACAAGTCATTATGGGGAAATAGATTTATTATTTTATGTTCGTGTAAAAAATGGGAGTTAGTGGGAGAAAAAAAGGGAAAAGAAAAAGCGTGGCAGATTCTTGTTGGAACTAGTAAGTTTGTCACTTTGACAAAAGTGAAAAGAGATACAATAAAATAAGTTAAAAAATTAAAAAAATATTTCAGGAATAAATAAATATGTCAGACAAAATAAAAATACATTTTTTAAAGGGTCACTTAAACGGTCATTAATGTTAATATTAAAATTATTTTTTAAATAACTTATGTTAAAATTTAACCAGGAAAGAAAATGTATTGAGAAGGTATATTATAACTGTTTTAAGGAATTTTAATTTTAGATTTATTATTTTGAAGTTTATATCAAATTTGAAGTTTATATCGGCATTTACTTTTAATTTTTTCTTAAGTTTAAAAGCAAATTTTGTTTAGGATTTTTAATATTTTAATGTTTTCAAATAAACATAGATTGCATCTATCGTAAAGGTTATTGGGGTGCGGGTCAAAGTTATTAATCTCCAACTTACTATTGGGTTATATCTTTCCTCTCTCTTTTTTCAGTCTTCGGGAAAGGGAAGTTCGAAATTTTTAATTTGGATTGGAAAGTGAGTGTTTATGAAAGTAGTTACGCTTATTAAATTCTCCCACCGAAATTCCAGTGTAAACTTGATAATTATTTGTGTCATTTTTGAGGAGATGTTGGTTGGTAGATTACTTGTAACAAAAGAAAAACGCTGATGGACCTACAATTGCAAAAAAGCTATTATACCAGTTTTATTATTAGTTCTATCTAAATTTTTTAAAATCTCTCTTTTGCTGATATTAATGATATAATCAACATCTTGTGTGAAAGAATAAATAATTTTAACAGAATTTCTATTAAAGTTTCTGTATAGCAGATTATTGGCATGAAAATGTTTATTTGCCAGCTTCATCAGTATATTTCTCGACGTTAGTGTTAGATAGTCTAGAGAATGAGGAGGTTAAACCTTATAATTTTCCATTTTCTTCATTTAATTCTTGTTTTAGATGACTCAGATTTTACGTATACCAATTTGTTCTTAAAACCACTTTTTGGAGGGATTTATTATATAACCTTTTTAATATTCATTGAAAATTTTAGAGTTGGAAGATAACCGGTTACTCCTTATAATAACAGTGTTAGACATTTGTTTTATAATAGTAGTTGGGTGGTTGGAATTAACATTAATATAGCTGGGGGTATCATTTTCTGTAAGGTAGGAACTGTCATTTAGATTAAGGGTGATGTCCAAATAATTGACATTTTTTAGTTTAGATGTAACTTCTATTTTAAAAACTAGTAATTTAAAGGCTCCTAATAATTTTCTTATAGATCATATTAGTTAAAAACTCACTGCTATTAGTGATGAACATAAGACCGTCATCACGGTATAAGCCAATTTATTTAAGGGTCTACAAATCTACTGAATGCATTATGACAAATACCTACTAGATCAGCAACTTGTGCTGAATCATTTTCCATTACCTTTTCCATTAGCATTTTTGCGATGGACGCACACATAAATGCATATTTTTATAATAATTTCATCTTAAGCAGACAATATGATGCGCTGGGGCTTACAGTGAGAGGAAAAACAAGGTACAAAGGATGTCGAAGAAAAGATAAGAAATGGATGGAAATCAAGGAGACGGAAAATAGCAGTTGACGTTGCATTTAAACTTCTGGAGATTGTTGCTCACAGAGAAGTAATCAAACGGAAGCGAGTTCCACGAACGGGAAGTGCGAATAAAAAACTGAGAGAGTTGAAGAGACGGTTACATTAAACTATTTTGATTGTAAAAAGGTGGGACCTTGGTTTCAATCTAGTAGCACGAATAAATATATGTGGCAGTTACCATGAAAAATACTTGTAGAAAGGACAGAGGGAAGTAACATCCCGTCGGTGAGAAAGTGACTGAAGGCGAGCTGCTAAGGAATATCGGTCATTTCCACAATGTGTAGAAGAACCATATCTATTGTGGTTTAATGACAACCTAGTTGTTTACATTAAAATCTGTAAGCTGACATCGGGTCTTTTATGAAACTGATGTGCGTTGTGGTGCAGTGGATATCGACTCGGAACAACAAATCAGGGAGTCGAGTTCGAATACCAGTTGAATTCCTTGCATTCACTTGCGCACAAATACACCCAGGAAAGGTATTAATTCGTTTTTTCCCTCCAGTTATGTGTTAAATAACAGGACAGATTTGGTTCTATAGCCTTGGCGGTCATCCAATCTCCCACGGAAAGCAATGGCAATCTACTGCCGGATAATCCTCAGCCCAGTCAGCCATGTGTCTTTCGAGACAGGATCGCCCAAAGAGCATATCACGTATGGCACTTAACTGACTGACTGTTGCAGTATAAGAGAGCAAAGTCAAGTTGTGTACATTTGCGATAGGAAATGCTAGAGATAGTAAAAAAAAGACGAAGAGGTTAGATGAAATAAATAAACAAACAAATAACAACAAACACACGAAAAATACTTTTTTTTATTTTTGACGAAGACCAAATGCATAGTAGTTATAAAACGGACGAATCTTTATTTTGAAACAACATTCTAAAATACGCAATTCCCGTTGACTTAAAAAATTAAGTTAATTATCTATTGCACAAAATTTAAAACTACTAACGTCATCACCTGCAAGATCTAAACTACAGTGAACCGATATATTTAGGAATTTACATTTGCTTTGAATAACTGTGTTCTTGATCAATCTAGATTCGTAAATAGTTACAATGGACACAATCACCGCGTAATTGACGAGAAGATTAACTTTGTACTTCTCCAACTAGAGTTCAATTCGATTTAATTTAAACCTACGTGGAGACCTACCAAATTCTAACTGCAACATACTTGTTCATAACACAAATATCATAACATCATCCACATGCAAAAATAGGTTAAAATTATGTAAGCGTTTTTAATGAAAAAAAAAGCCAAAAAAAATAAAAAACAAACAGAAAACAACACTTAATAATATCATCTACCAACACGGTAACAATTTGCTTACTGTGTTCGGAATATAAAACAAACACATGAATCTACACAAACATATAAACATTACACATATTCAGTCACGCGTAAAATGAAACCAATTTTCGATAATGGCTAAACGTATAGCCGAAACCACTTGGGAAAACAAAACATTTGGACCATGTTTATATAATTTATGCCCTGAAAAGAAAAAAAATATAAGATCACATGAAAAATTACATAAAAGACTTAACCATAATATTTGTCAATAATTCTGAGATGAGTTAGTATTTACACTATTTACATTGTTCTTATTATTGTCGTCATCTTGATTGCCATGTTTACGAAGTTTCGTTGTATACTCCGGCTTTTTTCAGGTCCTAGAAATTTGGGATCGAACCCTTTATCACTGGGGTATATCATTCTCATTCCATGTGAGATGCTACTTCTGGTAGCCATGTAGTTATCTTCCTTTAATTTAACTCCCTAAGTTATTTGTTCGTCACTGCTGTAGCCTGGTATTGAACTCACAATTCTTTGGGTCTTGGAAATAACCAACGTCTATATCCCCTGGGCCATGTGTTCATGAGGACAACAATATGTGAATTTCTGGGACGAAATTTAATGGCTCAGTAACTATTTTACCAGAGATCATATTACAATCTTTGATGCTAACGATTTTCTTAAGCATTTTATACTAGTGTTCATATTTTTGACGCTAATGATTTTCTCTAGCACTTAGTATTACTGGTTCCCATATTTCTATGCTTAGTCGACTAGGTGATATTTTGCCTTGCATATGTGCCGATTTCTTAAGTTTACGTAGTTTCCAGTGATTTTCTCTATCTATTATTTCAGCTTCATCCCATAGGGGGCGGCGATCCTCTTTTTCCCTCCATATGTGGTCAACTACGCCTGATGTTTCTATCTTCCCACGTGTTACGGCTTTGCGATTGTAGCGTTATTTTAAGGAGGCGGCCCTTTTTCCATTTTATATTTCTTTCCAAAGTTACTCCAAAACAGTGTAAATAGTGAAAATACTACCTAATTTTAGAAGTATAGATAAATACTGAAGGATCAGTACAGACCCGATACACCAAAAATACGGAGACAAATAGAAAGCTCCTACCTGAAGCTGGTAAGGATATCCAGCCACATGACATTCCTAAACCGATGCAGGGAATTAAGAATCATCCCAGCAGGCTTGGTACCGAGACTTGTCGTCAATTCAAGGAGAGCTCATCTGATAGAAAAAAAAAAAAAGAAAAGCAGGACACCCCCTGGTCAGAGAACGTATCCCGTAGAAGTGGTTGATCAAACAAAAATTAGTCCGATTTCTCCCAGAGACTTGAGACCTTCCTCGGCAGGATTACTGCCTGCTAAGAAGGTTGGGTCACTATGTCGATCCAGGATGTTTTTTCCACCTGAATCCATCCTGCATATATACAAGTCAACCATCCGTCCGTGCATGGAGTACTGCTGCCATTTATGGTCAGGTGCCCCTGCCGTTCTCCTCAGTGTTCTTGACAAACTCCAAAGGAGAGTCTGTAATGTGATAGGTACTGATCTGGCGACTCGACTGCAGCCACTTCCCCATCGTCGAAATGTGGCCTCCCTTTGTCTCTTCTATAAATACTTTCATGGCTTCTGCTCGGATGAGCTTAAGTCACTGATGCCTCTTCAACAGGTGTTTACTCGTGCAACCAGACTGGCAACTGGGTCCCACCCATTCACAGTCAGGTTAGCCAAATGCAGACGACAATTCTACTCCTGCAGCTTCCTCTCTCGCACATCCCGCCTGTGGAACTCACTCCCGTATTCTTGCTTTCCTGACGGCTACAACCTCCAGAAATTTAAATGCAAAGTCAATACTCATCTACTAACCAATACTCATGCACATGAGTTAAGGTAGAAAGTCAGACAGGCGTTGTAGAAAATCAAGCCACACAAACAAAACATCACAAATGAGGAAAAACTGGTAATCAGAACCCTACAAAGGAATGAGAACATCATCATACTACCAGCTAACAAAGGCAATGCAATTGTAGTAATGGATAAAACAGAATAGACCGAGAAACTAGAAGACCTCATTAGAAGTGGTAGCTATTGCAAGGTAAAGAAAGACACCACATTAAAAACAGAACAACAGCTGTCGTAGATCCTAATAAAGAACAAGGATCACTTCCAGCCTAGGACATACAGGCAGTTGTCTCAACGTTACAACAAGATACCTCACATGTATGGTCTACCTAAGATTTACAAAGACCGTATTCCGCTCAGGCCGTTTGTTAGCAGCTTATGCTCGGTGTGCCACCCTATGAGTCGCTTCCTTGTAGATATAATTGACCCACTAATAGAAAAGTCACTATCATATGTTCGAAACTCCTGCCATTTCGTGGAAGTTATCAAAGATGCTACCATCTACTACAACCAAATAGTGAGCTTGGGTGTGGTAAGTGTGTTTACACAAGTACTCACGAGGAGGCACTATCGGTAGTCAGAGACAGGCTGCCCTCAGACTCATCCTTAGGAGAATGTACCAGTATTCCACTAGATAACCTGATAGATATGCCGATTTTTGCACACAGATGAAATCTTAGCACTGGGCTTGCCATTATCACCATCTCTACCTAACATACACACAGAATAAATTGACGCGATGACATTAGAATCCACTGCTCTAAAGCCAACTCTCTGGATAAGATACGTTGATGACACCTTCATAATCAGCCACACAAGGAAGATGTCCAAATATAAACCAATGTTCCGAGGATTAAAAAATGTCTGACAGAAACTGAATTGGATCGGAAAAATGCCCTTTAGATTAAAGAAAGGATTTGTAAAACTATTATGTAATAAATAATCTGCTTTGGCAGTAGTCAATTTTCGCACTAGTGAAGAGAAGACTTGAAACAACAGAGATGTTGTTCAATCAGTGCCTGAGAATAACGTAGACAGAAAATGTGAACAATAAAGAAGTTATAATGCAGTGGTAGACGAACGGAGCCTATCCAAGTATATAATTTAATTTTCATAATAAATAAATAAAATTACACATGAGAAAAAAGGGCACAACAAATATTTTGTAAAAATCAGATATGTATTTCTCAGTAAGTACAGTGTAAATTTACTGTATATATTATTGGCAGTAGATATAAAATGTAAATACTGAATATTATAATTATTTAAATAATTCATGCGAGTTTTGGTAGAATTTTGTATATTGTTAAGCATTTCTGTAAAGAGTTGTTTTTTCTTTTTCACCATATTTCTGAATGTAAGTTTTGTTATGTTGTATAATATTTCTTTTGACTTGTGTATATGACGCTGGTTCTGGAGGCATATCGAGATATGAACGAATAAGCTACAAGTCACAATTAGCAATGATTTGAAATACATATTACTATGTATTTTGCAAAAGAAAAGGGGATGTATACAGAATAAAAAAGAAAAGGATCAAAGACAAAATGGTCAGTAATTGGCCGGATGGTTTCGTGGGCGGGGAATTCTGACAATGATGGATTGCCTTTGTTTGGGTTTTGAATATAAGTCTAAAACGGCACGAATTCAAGAGAGGATTTCAAGAATTCTGACTCGTCGATATGTCTTCCGCATCCGGTTTTGCGACCATCTAAGACCGCCCATGGAAGCAGGCTAGACCAACGTGCGACATGCGTTCCTTTGAAATCAGTCTTCCTACTGCCTCTTAGAATCAATGCAGCGACTTTTCATAAAACAAATACAAGAAAGAAATGACTCTTTTCCTTGATATCGTTTATTTAGTAGCGTGAATATTCAGAAACAACGCAGAATACAACATTATTTGAATTTACTAAAAATTGCTTCTGCTTCCAGTTCATGTAACAATTCATTTTCAATGGATAGCAACATGTATGTTTACAGATTCTCCTTAGATAGCGAATTTCTTAACATTATTGAAAAGGGTTGTCTGTCCATGTTTCTTTATTACATTTTTATTTGATGTAGGAGGCCTAATCTATAATCAATCCGGAACCCTGGTTAGTCAGCTACCATTATATTGGGAAAAGAAACTGCAAGGAAATTGCTGTTAACAATGAGAAAAAATACCAAAAATGGGATGCATAATGAAGAAAGAAGGCTTGAATAATTAACACTCACAAGACATACTGAAGGAAAGAGAAGTTGGGAAAACAGTAAATAATTTACTTAATGTTGTTATGGTGGTTAATGATAAAACATAAACAAAGAGGGTTGGTAAATGTGTAAAAGTTATTTGCAGCATTAATTACAGGAAGTTGTGGAGAGCCGACATGCTGAATGTGTTCGTTGCATGTAATAGAGACATTGAACCATAATAAAAGCCACAATACAAACATAGATGAAATGACGAAGTTATTTTATTAATTAAAAAAAATATGCATTATTTTCTGCTACATTTCTTTTTCCCCCAAATGGATGAATAGCTTACTATTTAGTTATCTGAATCTCGTCTAACATCGTGTTGTTCTCTTTTTAATCTCTTTATTGTAAATCGACCTTCCTTTTGAGAAACCAATCTGAATTTTTATAATGGTGATTAGATTCACATCTTCCTCCAGGCAAACCGATTAAACCAAGCCGAAGTACTTGGTTTACCTAGATAAATCCGAAAAATGATTGATAAGTATGAACAAAATGAATAATCCAAAACAGGCAACAGAAATGTTCTTTCATCCTTATATTCTTTCTCATGACAGAATGAACATTTAGGTTTTTTATACTCACAGTATTTCGACCATTGTACTCTCCTGATTTCTTCAGGTTTCTCTCTTTCTTTCACACAGAATCAATCCCACAAGCCTCTCAAGGAAGAGACTTACTAAGTGGCCGTAAGAATCTTAAGCTATGAAGATATGCCTGATAGATA
This sequence comes from Ascarosepion bandense, assembly GCA_037127315.1. NCBI lineage: Eukaryota > Metazoa > Mollusca > Cephalopoda > Sepiida > Sepiidae > Ascarosepion > Ascarosepion bandense. Next base: position 5,890,823 of record JBBBDQ010000663.1, on the reverse strand, counting down.
ATGGTAGACCCAAGAACCTGAAAAGGTTCAGATTGTCATTGTTGGGGAAAAGCACCCCCCTTGGAGTTTCTTCCATAAAATAGCAGTCTTTGGGAAGAATATAACTAAATGGAACTTCCTCTTTCGCAATTGAATACAAATGAGTTAGGATTTTTCTCCGCTATGTACACGGGTCTTAACTCTAGATATCTCAACTTTTGAAACTCGTGAATGAAGGTTGTCAGGATATTTTCCAATAAACTAGAAATAGGGTTTCAAAGTTGTGTCTGTAGGAAAGGGGTTTAAAGATAGAAAATAATTAATTACCAACAAGGTCGTGGAAAAGTTTTTGACTGTTTTGACTGTAAAAGTGTGTAACCTAGTTGCCAATCTAGTAGCTTGAGTAAATTCGTGTAGAGGGGGCATAAAAGAGCTCGTTGAAGTAGAAACCGGAAAAATATTTGTAGAAGAGACATAGAGAAGCCACATCTGGTCGTTGAGAAAGTAACAGGAGTCAAGCTTCCCGATCGGGATCGATTACATTGCAGATTCTACTTTGGATTTTGTCAAGAACCCCGAGATGAATATCAGGGGCGCCCGACCAGCTGTGACAACAGTATTCAATGCACGGGCGGATGGTAGATTTGTACAAGTGCATGATGGATTTACAATAACGAATGGAAGCACTCAGTGCTTCAACGCGAGAATTTTATTCACCTGTATCGTTATAGAAATTAAACTTTAATTAAGTTCAGCTCAGGTTCTTTATGGTGTAAGAATTCAGAATTGCTTGTGTACTAATTTAATTAGAAAAGGCGATATATAGAAATAGGTCGATTGTATATGAATTGTTATGAACTCATAGCTCGTGGCAATTTCATTGAATCTAAATCTTAATAATTTATGTTCAGTATTAAAAAAAAAACAAAAAAAACAAAATAAAACGTTTTTACGTCAAAATTGTGAGTAGAAAGATCTCAGTTGCACGCACCGGACGACGGTAAATCTTCTAGTGTAATACATTACCTTAAACGGCAGAATTAATTGATATGTAAATCCAGCCGTGTCAACAAAGGTCAAGATAGAAGTCAACCGGGGATAAAAGTGATTTACAGACATATCCTGACGTATATGACGTCAATAAAGCGACAACCCGACAAAGCGTAGGAGTTTAAGACTATATAAAGTCTAATATTTTTGCTGAAGAGACAAAGAAACCCCTCTGAATTCCGACTTCCGAGTTATTCAAGTGTGCGCGACTCTCTCCGGCTTCCCACCTGCTCTAAACAAGCATCACCGACGAAGAATAAAAATACAATATTATATTTTATATATACGTGTTCTTCGATTTTTGTCCAGATCAAGCGGCATAATATAGTACACTAGATCCTTTCCTACTAATGCAGGTGTGTCTCAGGGCTCTGATCTTGAACCTACTTCGTTCTGAATTTTCCTCAATGACAAAGTAGGTTTGATCAGATTGATAAGATCAAACAGGCGGTTGATCTAAAAAAATAGTCTTCTTCAGCCAAAAAATGGCTTGTGAATTTTAACGTTTTCAAAAAACATTTCTCTCCATTAATAATCTGAGCGACCCCTTCCATCAGTATATCTGATGCTAACTTCCAGCAGATTGACTTGTTGCATGTTCTCGGCCTAACATTTACGCTTGACATTAAGTGGAAAGACTATATTGAATCCATTTCTAGTTTTGCTACTAAGAAATCTGGTTCCTTGTGTTGCACTAGGCAGTTTTTTCAAGAATCTATCTTATATACATATCTTTCATCCATACATAAGATATTGCTTCCACATATGGTCAGCTTATTGATAAATCCCTATGAAGAATTAGCGATATCATTAAAATTGATCTAGTGTCATGATTGCAGTCTTTTTGCCGTAATGTTGCCTCTCTTTGCCATTTTCTATCTATAATTACTTTCATGGAATTTGTTCGAATGGGATTTTTGAATGGTACATAGAGTTTATGAATTTAAATGCAGTACTAGATTGGCAACAAGGTCTCATCAATTTAGATTTGAATTTGCTAGGTGTAACTGTAAGATCAATACTAACAATTTGTTTTCTCATTCGTGGAACTCTTTTCTTACTGTTTGATTTCCAGAGAAGTTTTACCGTCAAACATTTAAATGCAATATCAGTCGTTATCTTCTTGATTACTCTTCTATTGTTCTCGGTCCTCAATAATGCTTCTATTTTCTAATTCCCTCACATCAAGTAACCTCTTGTGTATGCTGAGCTTTACTTGATTATATGGGGTTAATACAAAACAAAAAATGACAATAATTGTTGCACTGCTTGTATTCTTTAATTTTAATTTAAGTTTATATTCGTATATTATTCTTTAGATTTTAAGATGTTTCAATGATGCGTTTGGATTACATTCTTACATTCTTTATGATGCAATTTTTTTGGTTGTAAAAATAATTTTTTACTGTTTTGGAAGTGTTTGTCATTAATTTTATATTGAGATTAGCTAAACTCCTTTCAGTTATCTTTTATAATCATTTCACCCCAAGCAAGGCAGTTTTACTGCCACTGGTGTGCAAGGGGTTACATAGGAGGAGAGTGATGAGAAAGAGAAACAAGTTATGCGTGGTGTAATAGAATAGGTAAAAAAAAGAGGAGAACACTGGTGTTACGAGGCTGATTACAGGAGAGTGGACGGGGAAAAGAACATGTGAGTCAGAGAAATAAGTGATGACAATTGACCTTACATTTAAATTCTATTGCAGCTGTCAGGAATACAAGTTCACGGAACAGATTTCCACAGGCAGGAAGTGCGAGAAAAGAAGCTGATGGAGTAGAAATTGCAGTTACATTTGATTAGTTTCACTATAAAAGGGTGAAACCTAGTTGCTAGTCCTGTAGCTCGAGTAAATTCAAGCAGAGGGGTCACCAGTAAGCTAAGCTCGTCGGAGCAAAAGCCGTGAAAGTATTTCAAGAAGAGAGAGACGGAGATCACATTACGCCGGCGAGAAAGTGACTGCAGCTAAGCTACTAAGTCAGGATCGGTTACATTGCAGATTCTCCTTAATATTTTGTCAAGAACCCCGAGGTGAATAGCAGGAGCACCCGACCAGATATGACAGCAGTATTCAATACACGGGTAGATGGTAGATTCATATATGTGCAGGATGGATTCAGACAGGAAAAACTTTCTGGCCTTACACAATGAACCGATATTGCTAGCAGCAGATTTAGCTATGGATTCGATGTAATTCCACTTGAAGTCTGCTGAGAGAGTTAGGCCGAGAAGGCGCAGTGTTTTGCTTTCAGGGAGACTAGCCTGATCTATGCTAATGGGTGGTAGGAGCGATTGTCTATGGTGTTTAACAGATAGCAGATTCGTTTTGAAAGCATTAAAAGTCATTTCTTTCTCCAGCATTTGGACATTTAGTGTTATCAACGCGGGATAATATGTATATTTATTAATATGCTTAATTATATATATATATATATATATATATATATATATTAATCATATCACCCGAGCAAGGCGGAAACCACATCCTAAACAGGGAACAAGGGATGAACCTCTTCACCTGTTCAGTAGACGCGGGTGGAGTGTGAACAGGGCGATAGTTAGATCTGTCTACTCCAATTAAAGATCTGTCTACTCCAATTGTGTATTTGGGCAGCAATCCCTTTTTATACATGTTTTTTTTTTAAAGACGACTGACTTAAGACTTTCGTAGTCGAGCGGTCAAGACACAGCAAATCAATGGACAGTAAAGCAGGTTTGAGTTCTGCCGAAGACGCATATTTTCATATAAAGATTTCTCGATTATTCAGGCCGGTAGCTATAAATAAATATGTTGCTTAAATTTAACTACTAGAGTACTCAAATACAAGCATCCATTAAAAATAGTGTTTTAACAAATAGATTGTAATATATATTTGTATATATATATAGAAAAAAATGAAATATGTGTTAATAGTATAATGTACTTGTTTTCCTTTTGGTTAAACCTGTTTCATGACAGTAAAAGCAGTGCTGTTGCTGTTACTTTGTGCAGTTGTAAAAGTCCGTATATATATAAGGAATGTCTTAACGAAATTTCCCGTATACCCTCTAATTTTATTTGGATCTATTTACTTGGCATAGAATTATTTTAGGTCTCTATATTAGCACAATGCATTTAGGTTTAGTGGTTTCTTTTCTTTCTGAACGTAACCTATAAATCGATATAATTCTGTTGTATGCGACGGAAATGCACTATCAGCTTTTAAAAATTCTGCTTTTTCATATTCATCTGTCTTGAAAAGATAGATAATTCTTTTCTTGAAATATGGGCCAGTTCTGTGGGAAAAAATATTGTATATTTATTGAAGAAACTATTGTCCGGTGAATGATTACTAACAGTCGTTATGTTTGTATATCTTTGTTTCAATGAAATTATTTTCATACATGGTTTAACATAATACTGTTTATCTCTTTAATACACTTTATTGACTGTTTTTAATATCTATTCAAGAACAGTTTTGAGCATATATATTTGCAACACAAGAGTAAAGGTTCGGAGTTTGATAAATATTCACAGGAATTTAAATGCGTCCGGCTTTGTTTTGTTATACTTCTTTAGCAAAAAAAAAAAAAGAAAAGCATTAACACTTTCAGAATAGCAAAGTTCTTGAACATTTATGCATTTACGAGTGGACCTGTACCATAAAAAATGACAGCAAAATATTTATATCGATACGCCGTTGAAAAAGATGACAACAGAAATATTGATGTACCTAATATTGAGTATTTTGCATTAAAATATAACAAAAACAAAAACAAAATAATACAAAACGCTGAGTGTGATAAGTAGAATATATATATTCGATGACATAATCATTGCAAAAAATAAAATAATAAACCATTGTTAAAGAGCAAACACAGAGCAAAAGCTTTCATAACAGGTAGTAAAGTTTAATAACTAGTAGTAAAGAGAAAGAAGTGAGCGGACTCTGCCTTTCTATTTTCTCTCTTTCCATGAGCGTGACAGGAGGAATATATATATATATATATATATATATATATATATATATATATATTAAAGAAGATTTTATATAGATTATTCGAGAGATTTTCAATTCAATCTATCTTCCTGAACATAGATTTGTTATCTGGATATAAGTTATTTGTGACTTGATAATCTAGAAGGATAAAACATACGACCAGTATACATGATAAGCTATAATTTTAAGGTATGCTATATTTATGTGTGTGGATTGTGGTGTAATTGATGTCGGCTCGGAATGAAGCGAGATCGAATTTTAGTCGAATTTGTTTCATTCACTTTCGCACAAATACCCTTGGGAAAAGTATCCATATCTTCTCCTTTAGTTAGGAGAAGACTAGCAGAACAGATAGGGTTCTATAATCTTGCTTAGCAAATGGTCTGCAATAGAAATCAATACTACGGGAAAATGTTCTGCTTCCGATGTCATGCCTCGAATGATTGGTATTTATGAGTAAAGGTGCTCAGTATTAGAGATAAAGTGTATTTAAATAAAAAAGTTGATATGGTGTGAGTCTGTTACAGGCTTAACAACTATCCATATTGTTTACTTATATAGTTTTTCCAGCTAAAAAGAACGAAGCAATTATTTACTTTGACATTTAAACTTTAATAAAAAATGAATTATTTGAACAAGATGTAAAAAAAAAACAAAAACAGAATGGACCTATATTTACGAAATACTTCAAGAAAACGAATTACTCTCAAACACCAGAAAAGCAAATAGCACATAAATTAATTGTACATAAAAATAACGACAATGAGAAAATCCGCCGTCGATCGAAGAAACCTTCTGACGAGTGGATCCAACGATTACGAAAAGATTCATCTACGAATCTCCGGATTTGAGGTGCCGAATATCACATTAATCATCTAAGTGACTAACTTTATTTGTATTAATTCTATCTCTCTCTTTTTGTTATGTGTGTCTGCGTGTGTGTCACCATTGTTCGCTGCAGGGGTCATTAAAACTTGTTTAAAATAGTTATTTCTGTCCTAATACATGTCATTTAAATTATATGGATCTACAGCGAATAAGTACACTAACATATTTATACAACACACACACACACACACACAGACACTATCTTTTTGAAAAAGTGATTTTATAGCTGATAGTTTAGATATTTCTGAAATTGTTATTTTTTTTACTGAATTTCTTCGGCATCATATCTCTGATTTAAGATTCTCTGACATTGTCCAATACTTTTTGTAGTGCAAGTTTGTTATTCTGTTCAAATTTCGTTAGAATTCTCGCTCGAATTGCTGCATCTTTTTCGAAATTAACTCTTGTACAAAAATTAACCCTTCAAACATATCCGAAATCAATTCTTTTAATAATGGCATTTTTGAAAAATATATTTTCACTATGAAACACATTTTAAGCATTTACTGCGATATTGGAGTTCAGCACTCTTCTTTCTAGTCTTTATGCGTTTTTTCTGGAAGTCTGAAACAGCCAAATAGTTGAATTTAAGTATCTTCCCTCTTCTGATATCTCTAATTTGACAACACGCTCTGAAAAGCAATGATCTATCGGGTGTATTTCACAGATTAATCCGGCCGTAGATAAAGTCAACAAAGTGACAACTCGAAAAAGAAAACAATACGTGGGATTTTTACACAAGCGTCACCGACGAAGAATAAAAATATAGAATTAAATCTGTTTATTTGGACCCTGCGGCAGTATATAAGAGAAGGTCAGAATCTTCATTATGTCATTACACTCTTCGAATCACTTGTGTTATCCATTTTAGTTGTTGCTGCCATTGAAATTCTTCGAATTATTTGGTACAGTCCTTTGTGATCGAGTAGCGTCAGCCTACGAGGTTCAAAGAAGGATGATCAACAGGTTTCATTTGCTTGCACTCACCATTTGCTATCGTTTTGAAAAAGGGGTTGTATAGCTGATAGTTTAGATATTTCTAAAATTGTTTGTTAGTATGCAATCTTTCTACATGAATTCTTCGATCTGACGAGAGTACTGAAGAACGTGATTCAAGATTTTCAATTAATATTTTCGTTTTGTAGTAATTCGCCTCAAATCGTCATTATGTAACTCATTAAAGTTTCATTTGTTCAGCAATGTTACTATTCTGTAGAAAAGACGTTCTTTCCAGGAAATGGAAATGTTTCTTTTGTTGTAAGATTTCGAAAGAGAGAATGAAGTTTAATTCTTGCTACGTTAAAATGTAGTCTCTGCCTCCTTGAGTCAGATTTGGACAAGAATATTTTAAAGAATTGTACGCAAAATGTAGTATCTCCGGCCAAATCTTAAATAACAAAATCATGTTTACTGCATTTGAAGACTAGATCAATCAATATTCCGTCTATTAGGCGGTTGAAGGTAAGGCAAAAAGAAATACGGTAGACAGATACCCGTATGCGCGTTCAGGATGCTACTGTTTTTGTCGAGTAACGGAAAGCTATCGCAGTTATCTACATCCCATATAACAATCCGAATAAAAAAAAGAATTTGATACTATAAAGAATGAAGCAATTTATAAAACTTTTCATGCTTGTGGACTGATATTTGATAACAGAAAACTGCATCGATGTTCATACATCTCTTTCTCATCTACTTTACTCTCCATCCTCCTGCAGAAATCGCTGTTCCTAACTCTCTCCCCATTCCTTAATCCTCTCTTCTCTTGCTTTATATCTTTCGCTTTCATTTCCTCCCTTCTCTTTTATTTATCTCTCGCTTTACGCACATAAATACAAGCATATATACACATTGTGGTGCAGTTTATATCGGCTGCGAACGAGAAACCGGAGAGCTGAGTTCGAATTCCAGTTGAATTCGTTACATTCACTTACGCACACATATCCCTTGGGAAAGGTATTAATCAATCTGTCCTCCCTCCTATGGCAGGACAGATTTGGTTCTATAGCCTTAGTTGGCAGTTGTCTTCCCCAGAAAGTAATGGCAACCTACTGCAGGAAAAATTCTGCTCAGTGAGTCATGTCTCTTTTTTACGATGGCAATTAACTGACTGATATACCATGTAAGATTTTATAGTTCTCAACTCGGTATCTATGCTGATGACAGAACAATTTATTCCTGTTTTAATAGTAATCCTGAGGGGTTCGAGAATCTTAAATTAGCAACTCTTCTAAAAAATGATCTAAATTCTGTTGTTAACTGAGTCAAATAATACCTTGTATTTTTCAAACCTCTAAAACAAATCTGTTCACTTTAAATCGTCTAATACAACTCGAATTTACCTCTCATCAACAGGGCAGATGCTAACCTTCAAGGAAGTGAATCATTACGCCTTCTCGAACTAAGGTTTTCTGCTGACGCTTTTGAAAACATTATATTGACTCAATTGCTAGGCTCGTTGCCAGGAAAGTTTGGGCTCTGTGTCGTACTAGACCATTTATCTAGTTAGAATTTTTCTTATATATTTATAAGTCTATCATTCGTCCTTGCTTTGAATGCTGCCGCCACATCTGATCTGATGTTCCTGCTATATATTTAAATCTGCAATGATATTCATTCTGACCTGGAATCTCGGCTTTAGTCACTTTCCCATCACCGTAATGTAGTCTTTTCTATAAATATATTCATGCTAATTGTTCCCATGCACTTTTTTCTATGGTACATAGCCGTCATGCATTCAAAGCAAACACAGTACTAGATTGGCAGCAAGGTCTCATCATTTTAATGTTGAAATGACTAGATGTACCCGTAAGTTCTATGTTAACAGTTCCTTCTGTCACTCTTATCGTTTGTGAAAATCTGTTCCGGTTTCGTACTTCCCAGTCAACTTTGATCTTCAAAATTGAAATGCAATATCAATCATTATCTTCTGTCTTCCTAATTCTTGTTTTTTATTATCTTCGCTACTTAATAATATATTAACTCATACTCTCTAACACTCAGTAATTGATTCTGTCTTAGTAGCGTTATTGCCTTACTTGAGGTGAAATGATAAAAATTAATATCACTGCACTTACGAAAAAAATTGTTATTGACCAAACAATATTAGTAATAATTTTACAACATACTCATATAATAAATAAACCATCTAAATTGCTTTATATATATATATATATATATATATATATTAGACTTTGAAAAACAGTAGCTACTCTATCATTTACGCATCCTTCATTAAAACACTCTCAGCTATTGGCGTGTGTATACATGATATATCACACGCTAAAAGTCTGCATCCTTCTACCGGGTGCCCATAGCTTAGAAGCAGAATCGCCAACTGACGCTAATTCAGTCGGGTTTCAATCCTGGGTAAAGCAAGCAGATGTCTAACAGTACTGATGAGCTGTGATACAGCAAAACAGATCTGTCTGCGGATGACTATATATGTTTTTAATTTTTTTCAATAAAACGTTTATTACCATCATTATTAACTACCTGATGAGACATTGTCTTTTTAATGTCGAAACAAAATACTCAGTTTCGTAGTAGTTTGTAGCTTGTACATGTTCTAAGATAATAATTATTAATAATATATATATATATATATATATATATATATATATATATATATATAGTTTAATGTTGATAATGTTTAGCGCTAAAATTGTTTTTTCTGTGGTTTTACTAGTAAAATGTATTTTATTAAGCAGGTTGTTTTTTCTCGTAAAGTGTTCGATATTGGGGTAGAGATAGAACATTGATAAATACAAAGAATTTGCCTCTTTAAATGAGCATATTGATTCAAGACGATTTCAAGATTTCCTGAAGACACCATTATGATGTTCAAACTCGTCAGGGATATTATATATATATATATATATATAAACGAAAATAGCATTTACGAAAAATTCTAAAAGAAATCCTATTAATATTAATTTAATTAATTTAATTAATATTAAAAATGATCCTGGTGGAGGGATCTATATAAATAGTTTTATCTATTTACAGAGCCAAATATGTGTGTTTTCAAATAAAACTCCGAAAATTACTTTTACTGTATTTGCATGATAAATGTATTTTGCCGCAGAACAAGTGAGGTTTTTTCTTCGCTGGAATGACCATAAGGCATATGTAATTTTCGGAATTTTATTTGAATATAATTATTTTAATATGAATTTGATTAACTAATTTAGACATAGTAAGTCTATTTATATTCATTTAATCTTTTCGCACAAATGAATAAGTTGTATGCTGATTAAAGCATTATGGGAGGTGCTGTAAGTATTTTCATTAGTTTTATTTATATTTTAAAAAATCAATTTCGAGAAATATTTGAGAAATCTTGCTAAAAATACACATCCTCTGACAGGACTTTTCGAATATTCGGGCCGGTAGATGTAAATAAATAAATATACTTCTTAGTAATAAAAAAAGAGCATCTACTTAAATATGATTATCCATTAAAAATAGCAAGTAAGTTAAAAATATGCCGGATTTAAGCCATTATATATATATAATGGTGGGTTCCATCTTGTTCTTTTCTCGGCAAGTCTTTGGAAAATTTGCAAATACATTTTCTTACAACGATGCCTTTAATAGCAGATCAGACTGTTGTCTTCTGTTGGGTGGTAATCTTCCTAGGGGAAGGAAAATGAATTCAAACTGGTTTGAAATAAGATAATTTCACTTAAGCTATCTTGCCTTAGACACGCTACTGTTACTACGACTTCAGTAACTGTGGAGGTTTATCGACTCTCAGTAGTTATGGGACCTGTGCTGTGTCGAAATAATAGCGAGTAAATCAACGACAAGACGGGAAACTGTGTTGTGACACGTTCAATTACGAAAAGAATTTCTTCAGACGAAATAACAAATTTACTGATATAATCGATTTCATAGACGAAAAGAAAAATACATTGCCAGTTACTGTTCTCATCAAAACTTTAAAACTACGTAGACTCCCAATATATAAATTTAAATTTTAATACCAAGCATTTAAAATTTGTTTTTTTAATCATTTTTAACTATACCACATTGAATTAAAAGTACTCGCAATGCAACGTAATGACTTTCTTCATCAAATCAATATTATTCATTGTATTATCAATACAAGGATATTTCAGAGTAATTAGCCCGTGTCTTGGCTGTAATTAGGAAAGCGAATACAATTCTCGTATTTTGTTGTTATATTTGACTGTTGTTTCAACGGAAGCTTAAAACTTGTTGAATAACTAATCACCTTCATCACCATTGTTGTATAAGTCTCGTATAAGTTTTGAGGATTCTCGCTGACTGTTGAAGGATAATATCAAATATTACTGCCACATCTGGTCTGATGTTTTTGTTTTGCGTCCAGTGATTCTTGACAAAATCCAAAGAAGAATCCTCAATCGTTATCGGTTCTGACCTGGCTTCACAACTTCAGTCACTTTCTAACCACTGCAGAGTAACAAACCTTTGACTCTTCTATAAATATTTTCACATTGTTCTAATGAGCTTTTTTTTGTGGCTTCATTTTTAAAAATTGTTATTTCTACCATAATACAGAAAAAAAATGTACATATGTTAGGACTTAACATATGTACAATACCTCAAAACTTTGAGGTATTATGGTGGCTTTAGTAAGAAAGGTGAAGAAGAATGTGTTATTTTGATGTAAGGAATACATTAGTATGCTTGGGTTAGTAATCGTAGGTAGCTAAGATTAAGCAAAGACAGATTGAAGACCAGCCTTCTTGTATCCACCTTTTTAGCCTTGTGTCACATATTTGCATTTTTCAAAGCGAATATCGCTTTCTTCTTTGATATATCATCTTAAGGAATTTGAGCGCAGTAGTTCACATCATTTTAATGTTGATATTGATAGATGTTCCCGTAAGTTCAATGCTAATATTATCTTTACTCGCACTTCTCTTCCGTAGAAATCACTTCCGGCTTCCTGTTTTCCTGTCAAGGTTTACTTCCTTGATATCCCTTTCAATTCCTGTTCTGTCATTCATTTACACAACCTCGCTACGTAGATTACTTGCTTTCCACTGTTACTCTTTCCTTCAATATATAATGTGGGTGTTAAATTTTGCAAGCCTACTTTCTTCTTTATATAAACTAGAAATACAACTTGTATTTTTATTTTTCTTAAAACCTCGTTGTTACACTATTTGCATTATGCGAACTATTGTTCTTATCTTATTTAAGAAGTTTCGACCATTGTACGTTCCGGGCTTCTTCAGGTGCTAGGAATGTCGAACGGAACCCTTTATTACGATCACTTGGGTATATGATTCTCATTACATGTGAAAGGAGAATGATATACCTCAGTGATCAGAAATAAAGGGTTCGATTTGAAATTTCTAGCACCTGAATAAGGCCGGAGCATACAACGGCCGAAACGTTGTACATATGGCTGTAAAGATGAGGACAATACTTCGAATAATGTAAATAGTGTAAATACTACCTTATCTCAGAAGTATAGACAAAAACTTCGTTGTTATTTACATGTTCAGTCCATAGTATTCTCAGCATCGTTCTGTATAACCTCATATCTATTACCTTAAATCTCTTCTTCATCAGTGTAGAGATTGTTTCACTAAGCAAATTATTATAAATTATGATCTCGATTTTCAGTTATCTTTATTTCCTAAGTCTTTGTATTTTAATAGGGACGGCATTAATGAACAGACCCTTAATCTAAATAACATAACTAAATAACGCGGAATTGCAATGATTTTCTACTTGTACGTCTTTCTCTATTATCAAAGTTGACGGTGTTCTATGCATCATACCCCACCTTCAAGAAGATATAAGCGAAATATTTTGGGGAAATACATGAAAGTATATAAAATATTATATACATTATCGCACATTCTCGTATTATCGCAATAAACATCATTAGCCGTTGAGCGATAATCCATCAGATTGCAGATGCCCACCAGCTATTATTGGACATCAATAATATATTCTTTTGTTTGAAAGACTGCACTGCTTGCATTATCACAAAGAAATGATTACGTAAATCCTCAAAAAGAGATGGTTTGCCTGAACTCCATCTTTCTATGAATATAGAAAGCTGTATTCACACAGAACATAATATGATTTTCTCCTGAAATTGAAAAATTACTATTGTTTAAGTAAAACAATCAAGTCAACCGTTAATTTTGTGATTAGGTTCATCTTGTTTGATTATGTCTTCACTTGTCGTTTTTCACTTGAGATTTTAGAAAGGATTTTTTAAAATCTTTCTGCAGGTGCGTTTTCAAATATTAAAATAATAAAAAAAACTTTTGAGTTTTGCTATAGGAATTTTTTATTCTTCGCCTGTCTTTTGAGACAAGACATTTTGAAGTAATTTTCATTGAATTGATATTTATAAAAATACTGACGATTTTTTAAGTTCCTGAAATAAGTAATAATGATTCAGGGTATCGCCGTTATCTCACTGAATGAAGAGACGCTTTCTATCTTCTTTCAAGAAGTGAACCATATTGATTCTTTACATCTTCATGTTTTTTGTTCTTATTAGCAATACAGTATTCCTTTACTACTCTTCTTAGTGTTTTCCTTAGAATATTGTCAAATAGGTTTCCTATGATTATTGTCCTTGTGTTGTATTTTCTACCCGACTCCTGGAGTACACTCACCCGACTTTTGGAGTTCACTCACCCGACTTCTGGAGTACACTCACCCTACTTCCCTATCAGAACTGATGCTAAACTGTCTGATATCTACATTACCCAGACAGTAGTATCCCGTGTAATATCAAAACTTGACCCCAGCAAAGCTAGCGGCGGTGATGGAATCCCGGTGATTGTCCTTAAGAAATGTGCCCCTGAACTCTCCTCTGTCCTCTCTAAACTCTAAAACTACTGCCTCTCTGCTTCCTGTTTTCCTGCATACTGGAAATTCTCTTTTGTCGTTCCTGTATTTAAGAACTTTGAACCCTCGGACCCATCCAACTATCGCCCTATCAGCCTTCTACCTATTTTCGGGAAGGTGTTCGAGGCCATTATTAATGCTGAAATAGTTCAGTATCTTACTGACCATAAACTCTTCTTCGATAGGCAGTATGGCTTCCGCTTTGCCAGGTCCACGGCCGACATTCTAACAACCATTACGGAGTACATGTTTCAGGCCCTCGAGCAGTCCGGCGAAGCTCGTGCTGTTGCTCTGGACATCTCCAAGGCTTTTGACAGGGTTTGGCACGCTGGCCTTCTATGCAAGCTATGGGGTTACGGTATTACCGAACGATTGCATGATCTGATCCAATCTTTCCTACATAACCGCATAATGAAGATCGTCCTGAATATGCATGCCTCCACACCCTACTGAACAAACGCTGGTGTCCCTCAGGGCTCTATCCTAGGCCCGACGCTCTTCCTTATTTTCATAACTGACCTCCCAGATGAGATCAAGAGCCAGGTAGGTATCTACGCAGATGACATCACAATTTACTCCGGCATCAGTATGAATCCAGGCGTGACGGACAAACATCTTGTTGCTGACCTTGAGAGGGATCTACATTCTGTGGTGAATTGGGGTAAGAAGTGGCTTGTAAATTTCAAAGAGTCTAAGACCAAGCTGCTGTCTGTCAATCATCACAGGCAACCTCTCCTGCCTCCCATAAGCATGGGCGAAGCGAGTCTCACCGAAAGCAATACTCTGCGCCTCCTCGGCCTTACCCTCTCCTCTAATCTCAAGTGGAACCACTACATCGGATCAATAGCGAAATCACTGCTAGAAAGGTTAGGTCACTGTGTCGGGCCAGAAAGTTTTTCCCACCTGAAACCATCCTGCGTATATACAAATCAACCATTCGTCCGTGCACGAGTACTGCTGCCATATATAGTCAGGTGCCCCCGCTGCTCATCTCCGTGTTCTTGACAGGCTCCAAAGGAGAATCAGTAATGTGATAGGTACCAACTTGGCGGCTCGACTACAGCCACTTTCCCACCAACGAGATGTGGCTTCACTTTGTCAGTTCTATAAATACTTCCAGTGCTTCTGTTCCAACGAGCTTGAGTTACTGGTGCCTCCGCAACAGGTGTTAACCCGTGCCACCAGACTGGCAACTGGGTCTCACCATTCATAGTACAAATTAGAGATACCAAAATGAATCAAGTACAAGAAAGATAGGGCGATACTGAAATCCGAAGGCACATTAGGATAGCAAAAGATTCCTTCCAAAAGCTATGTATTAAGAAGCGGAAAAAGTCGTTAAAAATTAAGAAAAGAACGCTGAACTGTCATCAAATATCAGTTATATATCGCAACGAATACTGGACAATATCCACCAATGAAGAAGAGACTTGAAGCAAGAGAAATGTGGTTCTACAGAAGAAGGCTGAAAACACTATGTAGTAAACATATGAGCAAAGACAAGGTTTTAAAGCAAACGAAAACAAAATGCTCACTTATACGAAACAAACAGTTGAAATCTCTAAGGCAGATAATGAAAAAAGACGGCTTGGAAAGTTTAATAACCGCAAGGCAGACTGAAGGCAAGAGTGATAGAAGAAAACAACGCATAAACCACCTAGAGAGCCTGAGTAAAAGAAAAAATATTAAAGTCTACAGAGGAAAATGTGGAGAGCCACAATTGACTACGACATGATAGTACTTTTTGGTTCATATATTGGGTGGCGAAACCTGAAAACAAATTCGCCCGTCTTGTTGTACATTCAATGTTCAGAGTTTCCTCAGCGAATCGACACGCCCTACTTGCTTCCAGTCTTCAATCATCCCGGCTAGTGATCCACTAAATATTCCGAAATCTCTTGTCAGATTAAGTTCCCACTTCAAATGAATTAAGATCAGCAATCCAGCCTGGTATTCCAATACGGAGGCTACTAGGAAATTCGCAATTCAGAATTTTTCAATGATCATATCTGCTACCAAAAAAACTAAAACTTGGTAACAGTAACAGTAGTGATGACTAAACGCTATAAACAAAATTATATTTTCTTTGTAAATTCTTGGCTTGTACAATAAACTGTAGTCCTAAGTATGACGAGAAACTACATCCGGCAGTAATAGCCTCTTATTGGGAGATTGGCGGTTTTGAGTAGCGTAGAACCACTTCTTAATTACTGTTGTTCTCAGGTCCACCCTGAACCGAGGTGGTAGCACCTGTTAGGATTCCAACTACGGGAAAATAGGGAACCTGTCAAGCAAAAACAAAACACGATGAAAGTATTAAACATATATTTTCTAGTAAAAATATCAGCAATATATTTTTATATAAAAACTTAGCAGCATTACATATTTATAGTAGAATTATCAACAAAACAATGACCAGCAATACATATTTAAAAAATATCCAAAAATATATTTAATCTGTAGTTGCAGAAATACAATACAGTTCAAGATATATTAAATGAATCCATAAAATTGTGTTGACGATTTTTAGATTTCAGCATAAAATAACCCATGGAGGGTGAAATGCAGCTAAAGAAAATAGACCACTCCGCTAAACTGTGTTCAGTGATGTTCTGTCTCGAGATTCCTTATTGAGTCTGTTCACTACAGGAACTATATTTTCTTTCGTCTTAATGATCTGCTTACTTTCTGAAAAGTCTCTTTCTTTATTCCGATGCCTGCATTATATATTTATTTGTATTTTATTACATTAACAAGATAGTTAATCTACAGTAAGAGCTAGATTCTAATATATTCATTTCGCAACTCACAACTTTGGTTATCACTTTTGTTGAACCCTCTATATATAGAGACTTTTACAATTTATAGTTAGTCCTTTCTTCTCGTCTCCTTCTTCTTATTCTATATAATTTTTGTAGCTTTCCTTGTTCGGAAATGACTACTTTGTTGAGGAAGATGAGAAAGAAAAATGACCGATATTCTTTCAAGCCTATTTCGGAAATTGAAAGTTTTTTGATTAAAACCTGATAGTTGACTAAATGTCAAAAATGTAAGATATGTTTTTTTTTATTTTTTTTATAAGCGTTTCACCCCGAGCAAGGCATATCATTGCCACTACTGCGCAGGAGGCTACATAGAGTGGAGAAAGGATGATTAAATATAGGAAATGTCAGAGGGTGGGTGATAGGCGGGTAGGGATACCGAGAATGGTTAAATATAGGAAATGTCAGAGGGTGGGTGATAGGCGGGTAAAGATACTGAGAATGAGGGTTGGGTAGATGAAAGTATTCTGAGAATAATTGGGAGTTAGTGTGATAGGAGGTGTCTATTGACCCTACACTTAAACACCTGGAGATTGTAATTGTCGGGAAAGCAAACTTGTGGAAGGGAGTTCCACAGGCGGGAAGCGCGAAAAAAGAAGCTGTTGGAGTAGAATTTAAGGTTACATCTTATCTGTTTAACTGTAAAAGAGTGGGACCTAGTTGTTAATCTAGTATCTCGTGTAAATTCGTGCTTAGGCGTCACCAGTGCTCTAAGTTCATAGGAGCAGAAGCCATGAAAGTACTTGTAGAAGAAGCACAGGGAAGCCACATCACGCCGGTGAGAGAGTGGTTGCAGCCGATCTGTATCAACCACGTTACAGATCCTCCTTTGTATTTTGTCAAGAAGCCCAAGGAGAGCAGCGGGGACACCCGACCAGATATGGCAGCAATATTCAATACACGGGCGGATGGTAGATTTGTATATGTGCAGAATAGATTCAGGTGGGAAAAACTTCCGGGCCTTGCACAGAGAGCCGACTTTCATAGCGGCAGATTTGGCAATGGATTCGATATAGTCATTCCATTTGAGGTCCGCCGAAAGTGTAAGGCCAAGGAGGCGTAGTATTTTACTCTCTGGAAAGCAAGTCTGTTCCATGCTAATTGGAGGTAGATGCGATCGTCTATGGTGGTTAGTTGAAAACAGCTTCGTTTTAGAAGCATTGAAATTTACTAGCCATTTCCTACCCCAGGCCACTACGGATTGGAGGTCCTTTTCAAGTTCGGCAGCGAGGTTCACTTTGTCGCCCACACTTGGTTTTTGATCGATGCGAGAGTAGATTGTTGTGTCATCGGCGTACATGCCTACTTGGGATTTAATGGCGTCGGGGAGATCATTAATGTACATCAGAAAGAGCGTGGGACCTAGGATAGAGCCTTGAGGGACGCCCGCGTTCGCATGGTAGTTTTGGGAGGCATACCCATTTAATACTACCTTCAATGTCGCTTTTATGATTTTCCTAACATTGTGTAAAATATAATACTGAGAAACATTACATCCACCTAATAGATATTGTGATGCCAAGATAGCTAGATATCGTCTTTTCTATTGTAAATGTATCTAACTTTGCATCCTATAGATTTACCAGTGGAGATTTTGATACAGATAGAAAATAATATAGATTTATCAAAAGATACCTAGTTCTTAAAAACGCATGAGAAGTAAAACTCGCAACAGATTTTGACTTTAAATCGTATCCCTGTAATTTGTAATTAATAACGTAGAGAAAATCATTAAAGTTACAAAAATAGTCAAAGAGGAATTATAAGAGACAGATGATTATACGAAAGATTAAATGCTGAAATACATTTTGTACTAATATATATATATATATATATATATATATATATATATATATATATATATATATATATATATACGAAAGAAAAAAACAAAACAATATTATAGAGGTAAAAAGTATGATATATAAAACATTTGGGAATATTAAAAGCTGAAACTTCCGTGAGAAAAGTATGTTGAATATTTGCAAGTCTGGTTAGATAATGGTTAGATAATGTTTGACTGGATTTCCTGTTTTAATATATAATGAGCATTTTTGGTTCTTTTACTAGTTAATGAGACCAACATCGATTTCTGTTGATCTGAATGTAGACCGAATTGAACCAAAACCTATGAATACTTTAGTGAAGTTATCAACATATTCCGAGGAAACTTACAAGGAAATTATATTTACTTTATTACATTTATCTCAGCGGGCCTAAAGATGGATTATCCGCCTTGAACTTGCTTAATTTTTGAATAACTATATGAGATCATCACATATCAAGGACAATATAGGGGAAATGAATGAGAAAGTAGAACAATTTTTTAAAACTTCGTCAGACGAAATTGAATTCGTTTGAGCGACTATACACGCGCTAGTGATGCTGGAAATTTTAAATTAATTTTTTATTATATAATATAGCTAATGTAGCAAATTTAGTCTGATGAAGTTCTTATAGACGAACTGCGTCACACGAAAACTTTTCCCCAAATATCAATATTGCTTACGAATTAGAGAAAGTAGAACATAGAATTCGTGATAAAATGGTAGAATGAAGAAAGAATTTTATCTGATAGAATGAATTTAATATTGCATCGCTTTTTCATGTTAATATAGCTTTTTATAAGCGAAGAAATTTTGTTTATGAGAGCTTAGAATATCGAACGGTAAAAAAAAAAAAAATTGCAATATTGAAAATAATAAAAAAAAACGAAGAAGTAAACAGCAACAAAACCAGAGAATTAAACTTTAGAAATCTATGAAAAACCATTCCAAGAGTTGTCAAACTTTGTTTTGTGGATCCTTTTTGTCCAATATACTCCATAATATTCTTCACATATGCAATCTATCAGGGAAGAATAAAAGTTAAATTGACTCATTTTTGTAGAATAGAAAACGGCTTAGGAATGGGTCCAAGAAAAAATTGAATACTCTGGAAGAAAGCTGTAGAATTCATTAGCCAAAGTAGATGCGATTGCATGACGAGCATGCAATTATTTGTTCTGTGATAGGTGTGTCGATAAGTAGAGCGAAAGTGAGAAGGCGGCATATGAATATGATATGCGCATCGAGGATCCTTTATGCCAAATGGAGCAAAGAAAATCAAACTTTGTGTACGTCAGTGCAACTTAGAGCGAAAAGCCTTTTACGCTAAAATGATCTTAACACGATCGGCTCTTGGCGTCGTCCATAATAAGGACGGACGGAAAAAACCCGCAAGTTCGTTGTATGCACCTGATTACGTGGATGTGATGGAGAACATTCACAGTATGTTCAAACGGATGTCTACTTTAATAATGACCATCGGATCTATCAGATTGTTTGGTGGTAGTGGAGTTTGATGGCATACTTCCGGTGCTTATGAGTCAATATTAGAGTCAATGGAAAAATTCGGATTTCAAACACAGACTATCCTACTTGAAAAATCGATGCATCGGAATCATATTATGGTCACCGAGCAGTCAGCAATTATATGTGGTGAGGTTTTTTGCCAAAACGTAATGACATTTTTAACTTAGTAACTTATAATAAAAATATTGATCTCTCTCAGTCGCTACATCTATCTATCTATCTATCTATCTATCTATCTATCTATCTATCTATCTATCTTAGTTTGTTAAGATATTTCTCTGCCTTATGTGGCAATGAAAAGGTGACTGATCAGAAACCCATGATAATATGTTTGATGATATTATAGTCTTCTGTACAAAATATCCTATGAAAAATTTTACAGACACTTGCTTTGCAAGTGTCTTTGCAATGATGTTTTTAAACATCTAAACAAGCATATCGTCCAATAAAACGTAAACATCTTTTTTGTATTATCTTAACATTTCTCAGATCTGATTATTTCCATACTATTGATATATTGATGATTCTCTATTAATATTATCCCCGTGATACTGATTTACCTGGTCTTATAGACAAACCAAAAAGCCAACATCCGCTAGAATGTACGTATGAAATAGAACCAAACAATATTTTAACTTTCCTAAATGTCACACAACACCGCGATAACAATAACTTAAAATGGTGTCTAACGAAAATCAACTAATAAAATGATCTCGTAAATTTCTATTCCCATCATAGCAAAATAAAATCCTGTATAATCATCGGATTCTACTTAAGCACACTCAGAATTTACAGCCGTCAGCATTTACATGAAGAGGAGAAATACATTGTAAATACTTTCAAGCTCTTCACCCAAACTATTTCATATTCAATGCAAAATTAAAGTCTCATACTTTTTTTTAAAATAGAAAAGCTCTTGACAAACCCAACGAATAAAAAATATTGTTAATACAATTGAAAATTTATATAAAAACAACATAAATCTTGTCGCAATTACACTTAAAGCGACAAAAATTGAACTAATAGAAAACAAAATAATAAGTTTAATTGAGGAATTTACTCTATTAACTGTAATGGTTGCTACAAGGAATACACCGGAGAAATCTCAAGGAATTTAGATAAATGAATCTAAACTTATTTATAAATTTGAACTTTGTCTGTGTGTGTGTATGTGTGTGTGTCCGTTACCTATAGACTCCGAAACGGCTGAACCGATTTTCTTGAAAATTTACACAGTTGTACCATAAGCGTCTGCGAGTGTTCTTAGCTAGATTTTGTGTCGATGTACCACCGAGAAATATCAAAAATCGATAAGTGAATAAGGCGAATCCATTAAAAATTCGAACTCGGACATCCGAATTCTAATTCCAATCTCATACCCATTACACCACAACGTGCATTCACTTTCCCTCAGATAGAAACATGAAACTGTTGAATCTATAAATGGTGGCAAGATGGAAACTATAATTTATCATTTGTGAAAGTCGAAGAACAATAAACATATGTCTCAGCAGGTCGAAATGGAAACAAACATTCTGAAGAAATACGAAGTTTAGCTGAAAAATGCATCGGCTGACTATGATATAAAGTAAAGACACACACAAAATTTCAAGATATAACTAAAAATATATATGTAAAAAGACAATATGAGTACAAACAAGAGAAAACTCATCTTAAGCAACAGATTTCATCCTCTGATGGACTTCATATACAATATATATATAATTTTTGAAAATAAAAATTCCAAATTTATCATATAATAATCATTTCTGCGAATTGAATACGCTTCATATTACGGAAAAATTCAAAAATTTGTTCGAATGTGTGTATGTGAATAACAAAAAGAATTATCAAGTTTACATTAGGATTTCGGCGTGTGATTTTAACAACGTTATCATTCTCATGAACTCTCGTTTTCCAACCCTTATCTAAAATTCCAGACGTCCTTTTCCTGAAAGTTTTGTGAAATGAAAGAAGAGGGTGTCAACCTCATAGTGTTTTGGAGACTAATAAGTTCGGCCCACATCCCCAATAACCTTTACGACGGATGCAGTCTATGTTTAGTTGAAAAAATTAAATAATAAAATATCCTAAAGAAAATCTGCTTTTAATCATACGAAAGGAATTCATAAGCAAATATCATCATAAAAACAATTTTTTGAATTTTAAATTTTAGATGTTAAACCTGCTAAATAGTATCCAAATTAAAAATTCTCCGTTTCGACAGTTTGTTTCTTTCTTTTCTTCTTATTTATTGTGAAAATTATTACGACTATCATATATTTTAACCCTTTTTTGACCTTTATCTTTTCTACTTACATCATTTGATATTAAGTGGCGCCTTTCTTTAACTTTAATTTTATCAATCTGTTATTCACTTTTCCTAATAGGATTGGTTTAGCTTTTTTTTAACCGTTTTGCTATTGAATAATTAAAATAATACTTTCCGTTAATATGAAAGAACGGAAATTATGAATAACTACATCCACACTAAGGAATATCTCTTGGGTTCATACAACCATGGATAAAAACGCCATAATTCGTTTTAATTTAAAAATTGCGCGTTCAGAAATTCCCTGCCACGTCAAAGTTCAAATAAAACACCGTTACAAGAGCGTTCTTAAAAAGCAAAACGGTAAACGGTAAAATCAGTTATTAAAAATCACCTGAAGACACCACTTATGTTAGAAACCTAGGTAGCGGAATAACTCGTTTAAAAATGTAATATATATATAATTTGTTTTGTATATCATAAATTAATTTTGTTATTTGTCTAACATTTATTTACATCAGAAGTAAAATCCTTGTATTGATGATTGCTTGAATTTATTTCTCATATATTTTACTTTATCTAAGTTTTAATTTTTCCTTGTCAGTTACTTTTTCTTTTCTTTAGTTATATTATTTATTTATATTATATATCATTTACTTATATTAATAATTCATTTCATGTCTTTCCTTTTTATTCCTGAAAAAAATTTTACGTAAATTATTTTTATCTCAACAATAGTCAGGCCCTGTTTTAGTTTGAAACGTATAGCAAAATTGTAAAAAATTCGAAAAAGCCCAGTAAAGTTCGCTATCTTTCATTTTTATTTCTTTTTTAATGTATCTATCTGTCTCTCCTCACCACCTTGGTCTGTGTATCTTTCTGTCAACCAATCTAACATAAGTTTCCCTTCTCTTTCTTTATTCTTCTTTCACCTTCATTTTCTCTTCTTTCTTTTTCTTTCTTCATCTCTTTCTTTCTCTTTCTTTTCTCTACACTTTTCCTTTGCCTTTTCTTTTCGCACGCTTACCTTCCCATTTTATTACTCACACACACACTCATACAAATTTTTATACGTTCCATGATATTAAAAATCACCGAGAGTAGTGAATCTTCCCCACCTTCCTGCCCCGGGTTTCCTCCTGTCTGTAAATTTAACAAACCTTTCCCCGTCTCTTTCATCCTTTCCCCTTCTGCTCCTCTTATTCCTTCCTTCCTTCCTTCCTTCCTTCCTTCCTTCCTTCCTTCCTTCCTTCCTTCCTTCCTTCTATTCGCTTGGCATTTTCTTTTCCATTTCCGTTTGTAAGGCTGTTCCCGTTTTTTTACCCACACAGAGTCAAGCAAATTTTTGATTTTTTATTTAATATTAAAGATCGACGTTGAAGCGAACTAAATTCGCAAAAATTATCATGCGATCATGAATTTTGATTTTTATATATTGTAAAAAATACGTAATCTTATTTACATTGAGCCTTCTGGCTGGATCATTTTTAAAAGTTATTTTTTAACAATTAATATTAATGAAATCTTTTTGGGGATTTCACCACCAAGCCGCTTCTTTATATATATATATATATATATATATGTGTGTGTGTGTGTGTGTGTGTGTGTGTGTGTGTGTGTGTGTGTGTGTGTGTGTGCAGGATGCGATGGATAAATTGTCACAAAAATATATTGAAATACTAAAGTGTAAATTTATTCAATAAAATAGCCATTAGCTTCTACCACAGCTTTCGGACGACTTCAAAATCTCCTGCAAATTCTCTTGGATTGTTTCTGGAATGCTGTCATAATCCTTGACTTCAGTTCATGTTTGGTTTTATAAGGAGTTGTGTTGATCTCTCAACCGAACTCGCCTCACACATAATCTAGGGGTTTGCGGTCTGGGGTGTTAAGTGGTCAGATGTAAGCGGAGATGTCACAGAAATTGCCTGACAGCCATGACTATGTTCTCTTGCTTGCATGGTGCAGAGTCCTTTTGTCATACTAGGGTTTCGCAGCAGTCATCCTCTTGTTCCAAGGTAGCACTACCTCCTCAAGACACTTGATGTTGACCTCCGTGTTGAGTAGGAGGTTTGAGTGGAAGCTGAATAGAAGAATAACTTAAACCTTACTAGTGATCAGACCAAACAACTTTGGAATCAGCATTATAGTTATTCATCTCTTTCCGAATCATCTGCACTGTACTCATTTTTTTAATATTATTTCTAGTTAATTTCTGGCAATCATTTATACAATAATGTTACTTACGCTATTAAACGAAATATTCTGTCTCTTGTTAAGCTAAATAAAATAATTCCACAATCATTTTCTTTTTTTGTATCTTCATTTACGTCACCGATGGGGAATCTCGATGTTGTGTAACGGTTAGCAAGTTTGTCTCGCTAGAACATATTACAAGTGAGAAGTTAGTTCGATCCTCACTGGGTATTCCTTACTTTCGGTCTTGTGCCACATCTCAGCTGCGCTTAGAAAATTACCATTTACATCACCGATGTTATCAGAAACTTCTTGTAGCTTTGAATAATTCTTAAAGCATATTTTTTAAATTTCTCAGTTTAGACATTGTTGAGATATGTAAAATCAGATTTTGGATTGTATCAACGAACCATTATTGCTCTGACCTCTACCAATAATACTGTAAAAAGAGACTTCAAAATAATTGTTGCATTTAATTACATAAAATCTATATTATGTTGTTAAAAAGATAATGGCTACTCGATGTATTGTATTTTGAAAAGCCGTTTTAACATAGTATTTACAGTATATATTAGGTGAATTTGGTGTACTCTTTAATAATTTTAAACTTATTGTCAGACAGAAACACTCTTGAAGCATAGAAGACCTTAATTATAAACATGACAAAAGATGATCTTAGTTTACTTTTCTTGCCTGAGGTCAAACTGGGCCATTTGTCCATAAAAAGATCAGGGTATGAATTTCTGAGACTTATGACCTAATGTCTCAGTAACCATTTGAATATAGGCGTTTGTTAGTTCCAGTGACTTGACCGAAAAGGTTGTGAGCCCAATACGAGGTTACAGCAGTGGTGAACAAATAATTTAAAGAGTTGAGTTAAAGGGAGATTACTACATGTTTACTGGAAGTGGCATCGCACATGAAATGAAAATAATATACATTACACATTGGTCAAAAAAATGGCTTCAGTTCGAAATTCTTAGAACCTGAAGAAGGCCCGAGCGTACCACAACCGAAGCGTCGTTTTTAAACATGTGTCGGAAATTTACAGATGTAACGGGTCTCCTGATTGGCTGATTTAACCCGAACCTCGTTTTGAACTTTAGGCGGGCTTTACCAGAGGTTTTATGTTTTTTTTCTGATGGTTTTGTTCTCTCCTTTTTTCAGCTAGCACGAACAGTATCGGACGTATTGTGCCGCTCCGGATTTTTGTTGCAGCAGGGCCTAAATTGGCGCCCACTTGTCTCGCTATATCGAGACCATCTTACCAATTCTTTGTAATCTTTTAGGCTAATGCCACAACTTTGTAACAGAGAAAATCTCTTGTTACCCTTCTTACCTTAAAAAGGATACCCTATGGGCAAAGCCTTGCCTTCCTAGAGAAAAATTCTCTAAGCACTATCATCTTATACCAAGATAAGAAACTGTGAAAGAAGCTGACCCAGAAGAAAGTTCTTGTACGTCGCGGATCGCAGTTCCTTGTGTCTTTTTCATCCCACTCCTAGACGGAGGATACTATACCAAGCTAAGCAGAGAAAAGAGACTATACCAAGCTACACTGTAGCAGCAAAATTCAGCATATTTTTGCAAGACAAATAAATTGTTTTTCCTATACCAGGTATGTCTTGTTATGTTTGATAATTTCCTTTCACTGCTTAAGCGCTAAGCTATGTGAATATATTTCTCACATAGCTTTTATTGCAAAAATATGAGCGTTACATATTTTATTGTAAATTTTTCCCTTCCAGAATTGTTATTTGTGTGATTTTTTTTGGTGCTTCTTGTCTGCTACCTAAAAAAAAAAATTTTTTTTCAAAATTTGTCGGAGAGGGGGTTAGTTTGACTGGATAAGCCTTGACATTTCCTTATTTTCTCTCTCTCTTCGCATGTTATCCTGGTATGCTTGAGGGCGGCATATGGCGGGAGAGCGGCAAAATTTAAACCCTGTCTCTCTTCAACCTTTAAAATTACAATTGGAGTGTCCTGACTTCAGTGGGTCTCCTTCAGCGGATAAATTTGAATTTCGGACATTTCTCAGAAGGTTCGAATTCTGCACAGCCGACTTGGGAAGATATAACATTTGGTGCTTGTTGTAGTGACATTTAGTGCTTGTTAATATAACATTTAGTGCTTGTTAATACGGCATTTAGTGCTTGTTATGGTGACATTTGGTGCTTGTTAGTATGACATTTAGTGCTTGTTATGATGACATTTAGTGCTTGTTAATATAACATTTAGTGCTTGTTATGGTGACATTTAGTGCTTGTTAGTGTAACATTTAGTACTTGTTAATATGACATTTAGTGCTTGTTAATATAACATTTAGTGCTTGTTAATATAACATTTAGTGCTTGTTATGGTGACATTTGGTGCTTGTTAATATAACATTTAGTGCTTGTTAATATGACATTTAGTGCTTGTTAGTGTAACATTTAGTACTTGTTAGGTCTCTCCTTTCTGTGTATAGTACTGTACGTAACAGGTTGAAGGACGCAGGATTCGATCTTCAGTCCTGTAACTCCAACTGTGCGGATTTGCAAAAGAAAATGTCAGAGGATGGATCAATTACCTCCCCCTTCCCTCCTATGAAAAGGTACTGGGATATCATTATTCCCCTCGACAAGATACAATCAGACTTGCGCCCACTGAGATTAACTTTAACGTAGACACTAAACGTGGAATTCTGTCTCAGACTTCCAGCATCTATGATCCGCTTTCCTTACTTCTCCCAGTTACTATTCAGGGCAAGACATTCGTTAGCCAACTATGGAAAAACAACTTGTCCTGGGATCAACAGATCCCTGAAAATTTTACTATCCCTTGGCAAACTCTTGCTAAGGAACTTAATGAATTAAGCGAATTTGAGTTCCCCAGACGTGTGTTGCAGGAGAGCTTCCCGGTGGAATTTATTTGCTTCTGCGACGCATCTAAGCTCGCATACAGGTTTTCTTTATATGTTAAACAAGGAAATCGATGTTCCTTGTTGTTCGCTAAAGCTAAGGTGGCTCCCATTAAGCAGAAAACCCTACCTACTTTGGAACTAATGGCGATCTATCTCGCTCTCAAAGTTGTTCCTAAGGTTATTGAAGCCTTGAAGCCTATCAACGTACTTTCTATTTTCCTTGTGTCAGATGCACAAGTAGCCTTATCTTGGGTTTTAAATGGAAAGGGGTCTAAAAGAAATATTTTTGTGGAAAATCGTGTCCTGAACATAAAAAAAATGTTGGAGGACGTTAACATCAGATTTGGCTTCACCCCCTTGTTCAAGTATGTCCCTTCGTCGGAAAATCCTGCGAATTTGTTGACTGGAGGCCTTTCAGCCTCCAAGTTTAAACAATTGTTCGATTTTTGGGTATACGGATCCGATTGGCTAAATCAACATAACATCGACTGGCCAGTATCTCCATTACCTTGCCTTAATGACACCAACCGGAAGATTGTATCCTGTATGTTAACCGAGGATTCTCGCGCAGACAAAGCCAGTCTTCCTTTAAATATTTCTAAATTTTCAACATTGTCTAGAGCGATCAACGTTCTTGAAAAGGTTTTAAGGTTCGGTGATAAGTTGATGCATCGACACACTGATACCTACCATAAAGCCAAATTGTTGCTTTTTTCTGATATGCAAAGGGAGGCATTTCCCTTTGAGTTGGAATATTTGACTCAACCTTCTAATAAGGTGGTACCTCCTAGAATAACTGCCCTTGGGTTGTTTATTGATAGGGATGGTCTGTTGCGGACTAAAGGACGCATCCAGAATTCCAGTATACTCCACTTCGGAGTCAAATTCCCTATACTTTTGGGTAAACATCACCCCTTAACTGAATTGGTTATCAAAGAGGCGCATTTGAATTGTTGCCACATGGGAACCAATTCAACTCTTTCCAAGTTGAGATTATCCGGATTTTGGATTCCCCAGGGAAGACAATCGGTAAAGAAAACACTTCGTAGCTATATTACTTGTAAGAAAATTAATTCTTTACCGTATAAAGCTCCCTCGGGCTCTCAACTACCCACCCATCGGGCAAATTTTGTTCACCCCTTTCAACAAGTGGGTATAGATTTTACCGGCCATTTCTTGGTAAAGTACAAGGATGATGAAATAAAGATGTACATCCTGCTATTTACCTGCATGAGTCTTCGCGCAGTGCATCTGGAGCTTTTGCCTGACATGAGCTCCAAATCCTTCCTGTTAGCCTTCGTCAGATTTACCAATCTTTTTGGCGTTCCCTCTCATGTCTATTCGGATAATGCTAAAACCTTTCTAGCATCCGGCATTATGTTGTCTGAAATTTTCGTTTCCGACGAATTCAGGGAACATTTTAGGTCCGCTTCCATTAGTCATCACACCATTCCCCTTTATTCCGCCTGGTATGGGGGCGCATGGGAGAGAATGATCAAAACCATGAAGCAATGCTTGAAAAAATTAATAGGTAGGAGGAAAATTCAGTATTTTGAATTTTTAACGATAATTTCTGACGTGCAGAAAGCGATCAACGATCGACCGCTGACTTATTTTACCGCTTCAGAAGGGGGCCTAGATATTTTAACCCCCAATCACTTTCTACAAACTGGCTACAATCCACGTTTGTTAATTAGTAACTATGGATCGGAAGATCTGTGCCCCGATCCCCCTAGTAGAATAAAGCTGGTGCAATCTTTGGAGTTAAGACATAAATATGTCGAAAAATTTAGGAAGATGTGGCACAATGATTATCTGTTGTCTCTGAGAGAGAGGGATATGAATTTGAAGGGAGATTGCCCTCTAAAGGTGTCAGTTGGAGAAATTGTATTAATCAAATCTCCTAATAAGACTAGACCTTTTTGGAGTCTAGGTAAGGTGCTTAGACTCATTACCGGGAACGATGGTAAAGTTCGCTCGGCCTGTGTGTTGAGGAACGGTTGCGAACAGGTTCATTCCTTAAAACATTTATTTCCCCTGAAATTAAAGGCAGACAGAAGCACATTCAGTTCCCCTTGATCTTATTCTATGAAAAAAAAAAAGTAATGGATAACCATTACTTTATTCGTTCTCCGTTGGCAGTGTGTCGGAAATTTACAGATGTAACGGGTCTCCTGATTGGCTGATTTAACCCGAACCTCGTTTTGAACTTTAGGCGGGCTTTACCAGAGGTTTTATGTTTTTTTTCTGATGGTTTTGTTCTCTCCTTTTTTCAGCTAGCACGAACAGTATCGGACGTATTGTGCCGCTCCGGATTTTTGTTGCAGCAGGGCCTAAATTGGCGCCCACTTGTCTCGCTATATCGAGACCATCTTACCAATTCTTTGTAATCTTTTAGGCTAATGCCACAACTTTGTAACAGAGAAAATCTCTTGTTACCCTTCTTACCTTAAAAAGGATACCCTATGGGCAAAGCCTTGCCTTCCTAGAGAAAAATTCTCTAAGCACTATCATCTTATACCAAGATAAGAAACTGTGAAAGAAGCTGACCCAGAAGAAAGTTCTTGTACGTCGCGGATCGCAGTTCCTTGTGTCTTTTTCATCCCACTCCTAGACGGAGGATACTATACCAAGCTAAGCAGAGAAAAGAGACTATACCAAGCTACACTGTAGCAGCAAAATTCAGCATATTTTTGCAAGACAAATAAATTGTTTTTCCTATACCAGGTATGTCTTGTTATGTTTGATAATTTCCTTTCACTGCTTAAGCGCTAAGCTATGTGAATATATTTCTCACACATGGCAATAGAGATGAGGACAACAGTCTGTACAATGTAAATATTATAAATACTACATCGTTCAGAAACATAGACAAATTAGAAAGTGACTTTTGAAATTTCAAGGGCATATAAATAAAGAGGTTTTGAAAATGCCACTCAAATGAAATATTGAATGCAAGAGGGACAGAAAAATCGCAAATGAACTACATAACGATCTTGTGTATTGGTCGGCAGAACGTGGATTAGGAGAGATAGCAAAGAGACAAATTTTACAAGTTGTTAGAAAAGTCAGAAAATTCTGAAGAGCCATAATCACCCAAGTCGTGACGAAATACAGTGCATAAAAAAGCAGTATAGCAAAGGGTAAGCGTGATAACTTAGAGTGGGAAACGAACTTACGAGTCGACAAAATGGTCTAGTAAGTTTGTTAATTCTTACTTTTAACTAGGCACCCATTTTGACGAAACTTAACTGCGTTTGATACAAAAATTGCCAGTCATGGGGTGCAAGCGGTGATTACATTCATTACACTTGTAAATTGTCCTGAGAAAGGAAATTGCAAAACATTGCGCTATAACAGGCGTCTGAATCCATTTATCTATTGGTGTATGAACGAAAGTGTCAGCAGAGCTTAATTAAATTTCGACAACGGAGAGGTGTCTGATGTTTAGCTTTAAAGATTATGAAGTTTAGCTGAAGACGCTTGAGTAAATTAAGAATAGTCAGCCTTTAAATTAGAAATCTGAAGACTCCAGCTAATGTCTTAATATAAACATGAGAATATATTATTAAAAATAGATAAACGTAGTCAATTGCGTATTTGTTATATCGACATTATAAATTGTTGGATTTTATCAGTACGGATTGTATAAGCATGTCTTTTTAGTAAATGTACACGCATGCTTTATCATATAAAAGACAAATAGATATTGAAGAGATTGATATAGACATATGATTAGATTGCGATGGACTGACAGAGAGAAATGAAAAGGCAGTGAGAGAAAAATATGAATATATTGAAACCAATGCATGTTTATATGACTATATACAGATTAGTAAGTAAACGGATGTGTGTTGTGGTTTAGTGGATATTGGCTCGGAATGAGGTGTATATTTCAAACATGTTTTAAAACTATGCACTTGATGATTGCATAACACATGAGTCGTGTCATAGACGTAGGATAACATGTATATTTCTTAATATTATATACATAAAAGAACAGAAAAGTCAACACCAATCAAGGAAAATATATTTTAATACTTCAACGCCACCTTTTATCCTTTTATGTTGAATTATGGCTCGTTTATATAGATATATGTGCGTGTGTGTGTGTTAAAGAACAGAATACACACCACTTAATTGCTTCCCAGGTTTTCAACATGCAGGTCTTTTCAGGTAAGCAGAATATGTAGCTGTCTCCCCAATTGAGAAAAATGTGGCACAAAGTTTTTTTTAATGTGGGTAATCCGAGCCATATACCTCGTAAAAAATTGATTTTATACTTTTTCCCGGACGAAACTCTACCCTTCATCATAGCCTCGAAGGCAGAGAGTCCGACAATGTCAAATACTGGCTAAGCGACTAACAGCTTCAGGCAAACTGAATATTTAGCTGCCTCTCTACCCCAGACAAAATGTAGCTGATGGCCTTTTTAATGAGGGTAATCAGAGCCATATAGCTCGGGCAACAATTGATTGTCTTCTTTTCCCAGACGAGACTCGTCTGGGTTCATCTCCGCCTGAAGTCCTACAGTGTCAAATGCTGCTCAAGCAACGAATCGCTTCAGACAGGCAAAATATTTAACTGCCTGTCCCCGCTGAGGAAAATGTGGCACAAGTACTGTTTAAAACGAGTAATCCGAGCTACGTACTCGGGCAAAATCTGACTTTATAATTTTCTCTTGGTGATTCTACCCCTCGGCATAGACTCGTCTGTGTTTCTTTCCGCCAAAAGGCAGAAAGTCTTCAATGTCAAATTTTGCCCAAGTGACTACTTACTTCAGTCAGGCAGAATATTTAGCTTTCTTCCCACTTGATAAAAAATCTGACACAAGAACGCTTTAATGTGAGCAATCAGAGCAATATACCTGGGAAAAAAATTGATGGGTTCATTTCCACCCGAAGACGGAGAGTCTGACAATGTCAAATATCCGCCCAAACGACTAATCGATTCAGGCAGATAAAATATTTAGCCGTCTCTCCGCTTGAGACAAAATGGTCTTTTTAATGTAGTTAATCCGGGCCTATATTTTGGACAAATTTGATTTTCTACATTTCCCCAGACTAGACTCCACCCTTTCGTCTGGGGTTTTTCTCCGGACGAAGACAGAGAGTCCGGCAATGTAAAATACCGGTTGAGCGACTAATCACTTCAGACAAGCAGAATATTTAGCTGCATCTCCACCATAAAAAATGTAACTCATGGCTTTTTTAATGTGGGTAATGCAAGCCATATAGATTGAGCATAAATTGATTGTCTACTCTTACACAGACGAGACTCTACCCTTCGGTCTCCTCCAAAGTTAAACCGTCTGACAATGTCAAAGGCCGCCCAAGCGACTAATCGCTTCAGGCATGCAGAATATATAGCTGTTTTCCCACTTAAAAAAATGTGACACAAGGCCTTTTTATGTGGGTAATGTGAGCTATATAGCTCGTGCAAAAATTGATTGTCTACATTCCCGCAGACGGGACTCTACCCTTCGGCATATCCTCGTTTGGGTTCTTCTCCGCCCAAAGGCAGAGAGTCTGACAACGTCAAATGCCACCTAAGTGACTAATCGCTTCAGACATGCAGTAGCCTGCATGTTCAAAATATTTTGTTATATACAAGATAACCGGAAATTGGAAAGGAAGCTTCAAGAGAAGAGGGAACCCCCTGACGCCTACGATTGTCGGAACTCCCACAGAAGGAGAGGTATACACACACTAACGCTCCCAAGCAGGTTCGTATAATCCTAAAAAAATATTTTTTTGAATGTCTACATCTCGTCATAACTTCAGAATTTTCATTTAATAAATTTTTCTGGTCTGGGTACGTGACAATAGTCAGTTTTACCCCTGACACAACCCTCAAATTTTGTCACCAACACTATACAGTCAGACTTTCTTAAGTATACTCTATTTCTCTTTAAGGATTTTATTGTTCGTTTCCTTCAACTCCCATACGTGGAGTGGATAATCTGGTACAGTTTCTTTGGCTTTCCAAACTGAATGAAGACTTATGATTATACCAAATTTGTTTAAAGCTGCCAGCCCTACATATACCATTTTTTGTCCATTTGAATTTTCTACCCCAGCTTTATACACCATACCTTCAGTTTTACAAGCACTATCTATCGGATAATGACCCTTGTTCCTGCAGTTACATGTGTCACCACTATTTTCATTCTCCGTGTTACCCTTATAGTTTCTGGAGTTTTGCCTTTTGCCAGCTTTATCTACGTTACTGGTGCAGCTGTAACTCAATTTCACTGTATTGTTAAAAGTTTTATGCAATTCAGAGGAATTGGGGAAGTGTTTTTCAATATTTAAAAAACATCTTCCATATGTTAGCTTTCACTTCTGAATTGAAAGTGGGGGTTGGACCAAAGCAATTCGCACACCTTTTGCAACTCTATGCAATTCGCAGACCCTTTGCAATAAAGAACAGCTTATTTTATCCAACTCTTTCTTAGTAGGATTGATCAGCCGAAATGAGGGTCTGTTTATACTACGTGGCTAGTATATATATATATATATATAAGTGGACATTCAAGTCAATACCCTGAAATCATGGAACAGAGTCACCTGTGGGTGGATGTTGACTTCAATGACCACTTTCATATTTACATACACTTTGTTCTTGATAACGAGCCCTTGAAAACACAAAAATAGCATACCTTAAAACTATATATATATATATATATATATATATATATATGATAAAATATAGTTTTAAGGTATGCGAATGAACACAAATAAATGTATTAATAATAAAAACAAGAAATAATTAAGTAATCAATAACTGATAATGAGTAAAAAGTTGACAAATAACCACATTCAGATCGAGAATTTAAACATTATCTGGTTAGAAATAGTCGTAAGTTCTATGCTAACCGTTTTGTTTTCTTCACACCACTCGTTTATGAAACTCTCTTTTGGCTCCATGCTTTCTAGCCAACTTTAACCTGCCAAAATTTAAATGCAATGTCAATCACTATCTACTGTCCTCATGATCACTCTTTTCTCTTTCACCTCTATATTAATGTTTCTGTTCTGAATACTTTCTCACCCTGTAATTACTTGCCGTATCCTTACCCAAACAACGTCTAAATCACTCGGCCAACCCGAGAAGATCTGGCAATGCCACTCTCTTTAGCTTGTTCAAATGTCCTAGAGCTGAATTCGGAGTCTCGTAGGGTGAGACTCTCCCATGATCGTCAACGCCTGGGAGTGGATATATGTGCATTATAAGAGACTGGTTTGAATTCTTTCGAAGATGATCTTATACTGTCAAGAATATATTTGGTATCTACTCAGCGTATTATAAAGACCATTCTATTTTTTTTTTGGCTGGTAAACAGTTATAGGCCTATGTGTACGCTATGATTTGACATTCACTAACTCAGAATAATATAAAGCAACTCATAAATAATAATGTATTTTCAACTGAAGCCACAAGTCAGTGAATATCTATAACAGACTTAGTAGTCACGGCTGGAGAGGACAAGTCGAGAGCTAAATCATAATTAAGTAACAATTACGGAGAATATTTTATTGGGGTACTTGTTAGTAATATCCATTAATTAATTAGCAACTAAACATAATTATTAGAAAACACCTTACAACCACGACAGTTATTGATTAATTTCTACAAATGCAAATGTAATGAAAGAACAGAATCAACCCCGACTAAAAACTAAATGCCCGGAGGTCCAAACTTAGGAAATAACAAGTTAGTTTTCTTGAACTAATTGATTAAAAGCATTAAACATAAAACATAGAACATGGAACTGCATAAAAATATCAGAAAGCAAGTTTTGTAAAATCATGTGGGAAAAAATCTGAAAATACTTGAAACGATATAATGTATCTCAGATAAACAATAATGTTTGGAGATTTAATTCTGATGTTTTCTAAATTTTTGGTGAATACTTTGCTTGACAGGGTATGAAGAAAATCTTTCTTTCACTTTGATACGATAGTAGATATGACGAGAGACGACATAATGTCAATATTATTTAAAATCTATTCGCATAGGAGCACAAAATTAACAGGATGGTTTAGTGAGTTAACTAATTTATTATATAGAAAATGGCGGAAAATAAAAATTACCAGGTCAATTTTTTGTATCGTTATCATGTTTAGTCTAACTTCATGAAGGTATATTTATGGACTTGTTATTATTAATGGGACTTGTATAAACAACTCTATCGAAAAGTTTAAGATAATTTGAAAGCTTTTAGTGCTGGTTTTAGGTTTCTTTAATCTCTTATTCAAAACTATATTTGACAATACCATGCTTTTTTTATTTTTATTGAAATAATGCATTTCACAAAGTAATATCAAGATTTTCTTTTACATTATACTATGCGTTTTTTAGAGAATTATTCGAGGTATCTTCTCATAAGTGTGAAATAGAAATTTTGGCGAGAAAAAATTGTTTAGCATGACATAGTGAACCAACTTTATGTAACAACTGATTCAATATATTTATACTTCATGTCAATGAAAAATGTTAGTTTCAACGAGGCACTCTCCTAAATGTTAGCATCAGCCATACTGATTGAAAGCGTAAAATAAACTTAATGACGATTAAAAGAAAGCTGTTTCGTTTTAGATGTGTTAAAAATAGCAAGTCACTTCTTGACAGAGTTAACAAATTGAAGATCATTTTCAAGATTTTTATCTAATCTGTTAGATTTGCCATTAACACAGGAGTGACTAATCGAGAATTGATGACATCCAGAAAATCGTTGATGAAAATGAGAAACAAAATATGTCCAATCATTAATATCCATATTGTTATAAAGAGAAATATTGAATTTATGTAACAAAATTCTTAATTATTTAGTGAGTTTTGATGTTTAAAGTAATTCACCTATACCACAGAAAAATATTGTTTTCTGCTCTTACATCTTTACAATATATTTTAAAGACTAGTCGTAAAATACCAAATTAAATTTACCGGATCTAATCATGACACTAAAATTCTGTGATGGAATTCTTAATAAATAATAAGTTTTATTATTTTACCAATGCGAGAAGTTACATTTTTGTTTTGTATTTAAAAGGACAGTAATGTTAAGATTAAATATACTTTTTCAAAATAAAAGAAAAACACAAATAATTTATAAAAAATGTTTGTAACCATTATGCTCATTTTTATGAAGATTAATAATATAGAAAAATATTTAATTAACTTTCTGTGAAAATTCTCAAAGACAATTTTTGTTCATGTAATATCAAGAAAGTACCTTTTTAAAAAATAAAAGTAGTGCACATTTAAATAAAATAAAATAAATTAACAGCATACTTAATTCAATAAGATTATGTTAAACCAAGGGTAAAATTTAATGATTACTTTTTAAAAAGACTAAATTACTTGAGCCGATTTCAGCAACGAACTCGCACTGAGTTGAATCACTTTATTAAACGGTCGCATGTCCTCTCTTTAAATACGCCTAGTCATTGTCATTATGAAAAAATTGACACATGCGCAAAACAGCAATTTTATTATACCATTTTCAAATTTCTTTTATCGGCTACTATACCTACTTTCTATAAAAAGTATATGCAGACAATTTTTTCACTTTATCTCTGTCTTGAAAACTGTGCCTTAGTATAATTCTCTTTGTATTGATGACGAGTGCACGTGTTTTGCTCGTCATTGATTGATAAGAATTTTTGTGCAACATGCCGAAATAATTCGATCATATTATCAGCTTCCCAACAGGATCACAAGGTCATCAGCTGAGTGCTTGAAATCTACCGACAGAACAAAAAGCCTTCATGCATATTCTTTAGCGATATTCTAAATTTCTTATATATTTAAAATATATCCTTCTTATTTTGTATTTATGGTATTTTATAAAAAACTCATGCTTATTTAGAAATTAAGTATTAAAACTGTCCTATAATCCGATACAAAATAAAAATACTAAAAGATTAAAACTAAATGAGGTTTTATTTGTCTATTTTATGTTACTTTTATCTAATCACTTTCAAACCATCTGAATTTTTATACTATGATTTTTACTTTTAAATTATTCCCTTACTTTTGTAATCAGATTTGGCGTAAATATTTTATTTAAGTTTTAAAAAATTAGCATTGTCATAACTGTGGACAGAAAAACAAAAGGAAAGATAGAAAACATCAAAAATCGAGTCCACAAAAGACTTAGAAAATTAGAACGCAGAATTTAAGCGAAGGAATGTTTAGAAAAAACAAACTCCAAGAAATAGATAGATTAATGAAAAGTAAAATAGAGAGAGAACAGAAAGAATAAAGCGAGAAGGAAAAAGAGAGAGATAGAGAGCGAAATATGTTAGAAACGACAAATAGATGTAAGAGAGATCGAGAAAATGAAATAAATCCCGATAAAGAACATGTAAAAAACATAAAATCCAGAAGACTTTACAAAACCGTTTATTCTCATTAAAACGAATTTCCATAATTGGAGCGATCTCAAGGACGGATTAGGAAAAGACTTTCGAAGATAGCGCTTCCTTGCATACAATGTATTAGAAAATAATTTTATTTGCCGAAAGTTTTTGTTACAAATATAAATGTACATTTTTTTTTATCAAGGTTCTTTTAAATCATTTTACCTTAAGCAAGGCAATAATTCACTAAGACGAAAGTAGTTATTAAGAGTAAATGTAATTGAGAAAATATTGAAAAGTATGAACAATAAAATAGAAAGAATTCGAAAAGACAGAATATGACAATTTACGTTGCAATTTTATTTTTGAAGATCATAGTTTTCAGACGAGTAAGAAGCCGGAAAGAAGCTAGTGCATTTGCAACAGAAGAAACTGTTAGCATTAAAATTACAGTTACATGTAGCAATTTTAAGGGTAGAATGATGTAACATAGTCGCTATTTTAAACTTTGCATACAATTGTAAAGCAGAGGTACCAAAGAAAAAAAAAACAATTATGATGAAAATACTTATAAAAATAGTTACAGAGAAGCTACGTTACGGCGGTGGGAAAGTAACCAAACCCGAGATACCAGGTCAGGATCAATAACATTGCAGATTTTTCTTTGTATTTTATTACGCTTAAATCCATAAAATCTAGATGCTACAGAGGAGAGTTCACAGTAAAATTACTATAAAAATATTTATAGAAAAGGCACAGGGAAAATGACCAATCTGGAGATACCAGGTCAAGAGAAATAACATAAGATACTTTTTTAAATATATTACACTTACAGTTGTTAAGTCTAGGTACCATAGAGGAAAGTTCATAAGAAAAATGACTATAAAAGTATTTATAGAAAAATCACAGAGAAGCTACGTTACGGCAGTAGGAAAGTGACTGAAGCTGAGATAACAGGTCGGGACCGATAACATTGCACATTCTTCTTTAAATTTTGTAGATACAGAGAAGAATTTCTCGAAGACGATTAAAAGAAAACACTTTCGTTTTGCGACATGTATTTTAGTTAATTCAATCCAAGCAGAAGAAAGTGAAGCTAGGAAGATTGTATTGCGCCTGAATTCCAAGTATAAAGACGGTACTGTTCTGTAAAATCAACTTGCTAAACCCTGATTTTTTTAGGTTCAAATATAAAACGCGACACTCAATCTCTTGTACATCATTGTTTATTTTTACTCTAGATTTTGTCATCTATTTTCAGAGAGTAGATGTTTGGATTTGGTGATTTTCTCCGAACATAGATTCACATTTTCTTGAGGATTTAAGGAAAGTGCATTCGATCTCTCTCTCTCTCTCTCTCTCTCCATTACCCACACAATAACAAAAAGAATGAGAGCTTAGATACGCGCTTGTGCAAATTAATTGAAACAACCGCTTTAGGTTACTTCCTTTTAACATAAAGTCAGTTTTAGACCCACTAGAGTAACAAGGTGTAACAAATTTCTATTTTTCCCCAGATTAGGTCATTTGCAACCATATGCAGTAATATGAATCTGTTTTCTGGGTGTATGATGAAATTTGTCTTATCTTGAAAAATATTTCCTCATTCGTGATTGCATCAGATTTTTATCACGCCCGGACTCTATTGTCTCGACTGTTTGATTTGTTGTCCCACGGCCATTGTTTGCGATGGATGTTACTTTAAGGAAGCGTACGAAAATTGTAACGCTGCACGAATACACTGGTAAGTCTTACAGAGAGGTCACGGATATTGTTGGTGTTGGCCTTTCAACTGTCATTCGTGTCATCAAGGCGTAGCAACAAACTGGATCGTGCGGTCGGAACAGAAAAATCAACGTCAAGAGTGATGTATGCGCGATCAGGGAAAGTGATTCAAGAATGGGGGATTCAAGAAAGACATTATTCTTTTTGTTTCAATTATTTTTCACAAGGGTGCATCAGGATGCTATCCAGTTTATCTCTATATATAAAAGGCGATGTTCCCTAAGCACGCCTAGATTTTTTAAGCTACGCCATTAAAACTTTCTTGGGACACATATCCACAGGGAAGCCAGTTCAACACATACTTTTTGAGTTTAATTTCATCAATTTTTTCTTTTTCACTTTTTGGCCAATGAAGCCGATTGTTTACATTTGCTGCGTAAGACCAACCATGGTTGCTAAATTACATCACAGAAATTAAATCACACGTGTCAAATGCAACTAAAATATTTTTTCATTAAAAACAAAATGAGCCTCTATATTTAATTTTTATTCCGACGTTTTAAAAGTTTATTTGGTCAACAAAAAATGTGAATATTTTCCCCGTAATTTTGAAACAAAAGAAATATTTAAAAGTTCAAGCAAAAACAAAATATGTAAAAATAAAGTGCCAATGGTTAATTTAATTATTTAAGTCTTTTTTTTAGATTTAAATAAAGTTTTTGTTTTGCTAAATAATTAATGCAGGGAAGCAACTGTCTGTAATTCGTGTGGCATTAATGTAACTTTTTCCTGTAAAATTAAATGTCTACATTTTTAAATATTCTTCGAAAATTTCTGAACTGAGATCGTACTAGTTTTTATATTTCTAATTTCAGTAAAACCCAATAAATAATTTTTATGTTTATGTTAAAATCATTTAGTCAACAAAAAAACTTTTAATATTTTTAACAAAAAATGTAAATATTTTCCCTTGTAATTTTGAAACAAAACTAAACACAATGTTGTTTACAATGTCACAGAAAACATCAAATTCCGTTTACGCAAAACAAAAGAAAATAGAATTTTTTAATGTAATTTTTTAACAATTTTGAAACAACAATTTTTTATACAATTATTTTTTTATATAACCAAGTTTTAAAGGAATGTATCCATTTAATATCATAAACATTATTGCATCACGATATTGGATGTTGGTGTGAGTATTATAAACATTGCCTTCCAAGTAATTTAGCAGCCATCTTTGATTAAAGTGCAGCCACTCACACTAGGTGTGCTCAGATTTTGTAGATGTTTTCACATGCCTCCTAAAAAAAGAGCTCGTTTAGGCCGTATGACCGTTAAAGCTGCGGCAGTCAGGGCAACAAGGGCAAACTTCTATCTTATTTATTACTAACTCCATTTCCTGCAAATGTTTTCTATTCATTTCAAGTTCAAAGAACCCCCCCATCCCCTTAGAAGGGGAGAAAAGTATAACCGGCACTAAAACTACACTTTATACTCCGTTCGAATACTACAGCAACAGTCATTCAATGCCTTATTCTTAATGCTGAAAGTGGTTACTAACAGCCTCAGCTCGCCTTTCCAACTTTCAATAAATGATTTCCATTTACTCCTCTCATTGGCATCTTCTTCTATTTGTAAAATGTTCTGAGTTGCACGGGCAATACTGGGCTATGATGATAGTACTATATATGTACATCGTAAGCGCATCTGAGTTACCCACCTGCCGGAGCCAATCACTGATCTGTGAAGCAAGGATCTGAACGTGTTAACTTGGAGACTATCATTCAGGTCAAATTGCTGATGGCCCGGGATTGACTAAAGCCTTACCTATGAGTTGCTCGTTATAGTTTCTTGATGACAGTACTTATAATTAGCGGATTGTTTTCCTGGTACTACTAAAGTTTGAGGTCTACAAGAAAATAAACTGTTAGATTATTTTTATTATTACTGTTGTTACTAATTGCTTAAATATTAGCTAATAAAAAATAGACTATAGAGAATAAAACATGACAAAATAAAAATTTATGATTCGAAACGCCAAATGTATCACGTGAATTATAGCGATTTACCTAGTAGTTTTTTGATTGAACAAAAAAGTAAAGATTGGAATAAATTCAAGATTCAGTCGCTAGATCTTAATCTGAAAATGTCAAAGTTTCAAACCGTTTCCTGCTTAAAAAATTGTGTAGATTATTTTTATCGTGGCGGTGTTTTCAAATTGTTATCATTGTCTTCCTTTGGATATGACGATTCCAATGCAGGATATTAATGTTGTTGGCTTTTTTCCCATTTGGCCTTTAGGAAGGACATTTAGAAAAATAATAGGCAGCCTATAAGTTGCGTCCGCTAATATATAGAGGTCAGAAAAAATGGTTTTATAAAAGGATGACATAAATGTAGGAACAAGTTATTTTTGCAGAATGTATTATCTATCGATCGACAAAGACATTGAATTTTATCGGCATCAATCAAAGAACAAGATAAGATATACAAAGATCATTGGATATATTATTAGATGAGACACATAGGTAGATCGATAAGTAGGAAGGTGTTGGTAAAATCAAATCAAATGAATAAAAAGTCGATACGTACGTATGATGAACATTTGTAATACGAACACAGTGAATACGAAATTAGAAAATGGTTAGTAACAGCTAATACAGACGCACATACGCACATACGCACGCACATATATATATATATATATATATATATATATATATATATATATTAAAAAAGGATTAATTCAAATATATATATATATATATACGTATATATATATATATGTATATATATATATATGTATATATATGTATATATATATATATATGTATATATATGTATATATATATATATATATGTATATATATATATATGTATATATATATACGTATATATATATATATGTATATATATATATGTATATATATGTATATATATATATATATGTATATATATGTATATATATATATATATGTATATATATATATATATATATATATATGTATATATATATATATATATATATATATATATATATATATACGTATGTATGTGTGTTAAATCAGTAGAGAAAAGTAGAGAAAAGATAAAAAGAGGAAAACATTTTCATTCACAATGTGTTTTGTCTTCATTAGGCAGTTTGGTACAAAGCATCATGTCATAATGATAAACACATATGTATGCACGGGTTTTTATTTTTTATATTAAGACAGGAGTGAATTAGTTCCGAGTCCAGTCGAAATTAGTGATTTAAATAGAAAAAAGACAATAATCATAAAAAAAATGCATTTTGTTATATAATTTAGACCGGAAGATGCTAACATGGCAATAACACATTAATGGTTTTAATATAAAAAAAAACAAAAACAACACATACACACAGACAGACAAAACGCCATGTCAATAAAAAGGTTTTCCAATTTGTCTAAATATGTATGCCTTTTAGGGCTGTTTCGTAGTCTTTCTTTTTTAGCCTCGATGAATTTGTCTTCACTGGAAGAATTAATTGATTGTGGTATCTGCGTGGTTATTGATGGCAGATGGTTTTAAGATAATTAAAGTAGTTTATCACTGGTTTTTCTGCATGGTTTATATGTACCTTTTTTATAGGGCGAAGGTGACAGCTTGAGAATCTACTTCGTTTAGGTTATTTTTTATGTCTATGTCGAATTATAGATTTAAAAAAATCTTTATGATTGTTTTTTCAAGTCTTGTTTGTTACAGTTTCTTATGATTATGACTATTCTGGTACATTACAGGCTAGACACGAGCATCAGTTTACGATTAATGTGTGTGCTAGAGTTCTAGGTGACTGTCTAGTTGGGTTCATCTATTCCTCCGTTACATCTTACATGAGCTGTCTAGAGTGGCTTTATTTCAAACACACTTCTAGACCTGCTAGAACATGTACTCCAACTAATACTAAGATGCAAGTGGTTCATATATTATTGGGCTCCAACACATTTTAATCACATTGATGGCGATGCACAGGCTGATATCTACCATGAAAGATGGAAAGGTAGAGGAGGACTAGTTCCATGGTCTGCACATATCCCTCAACCTAAGTCCTTTAAATTTTTTGCTATGGAGCCACTTAAAGCAATTGGCTTAGGACACCGGTGCTTAATCAACGTGTCATGGGAGCCGGCGTAACCATTCGACACTGTGAGTGTATATGAAAGGGTTCGTAAGTCAATGGTCCTGCAGGTGCATGCCCGTGTAGAAGCAGGCGGAGGAGATTTTGGACATTTTTTTATATTAAGGAAAGAGAGAATTAGTTTTGAGTCCACTAGAGATTAGGTATTTACATAGAAAAAGACAAAAAATTAATAAAAAGAAACGCACATTTGTTGTATAATTTAGACCGTAGATGCTAACATGGCAATAACACATTAACGGTTTTAATACAATAAACCAAAAATACAAAAAAAACAAAAACAAAAAAAAACAAAAACAGAAACAAAACAACAACAAAAGCAACACATACACACAGACAAAATGCCATGACAATAAAAAGTTTTTCCAATTTGTCTGAATATGTATTTTTTTAATCATTTCACCCCAAGAAAGGCATTCCACTGTCACTATTGCGAAGGTGGTGAGAAAGAGTGGTTAGATATAAGAAATGTCAGAAGGAGGGTGGTAGACGGGTAAGGATACCGAGGATGATGGTTGGGTAGATGGGAAGAGTGTTTGAGAGAATGGATGTGTATTAGTGTGTTAGAAGTTGTCTATTGTCTTTACATTTAAACTCCTGGAAAATGTAGATGTCGAGGAAGCAAGTATGTGGAAGGGAATTCGACAAGGGAAGTGCGAGAAAAGAAGCTGTTGGAGTAGAAATTACGCTTACATTTTACCGGTATCACTCTAAAAGGGTGGGAACTAGTTGCTAATCTAGTATCTCGTGCAAATTCGTATCCAGGGGTCACCAGTGATCTAAGTTCATCGGAGCAGAAGCCATGAAAGTATTTATAAAAGAGTCACAGGGAAGCCACGTCACGCCGGTGAGATAGTGACTGCAGGCGGTCTACCAAGTCGGTATCGATCACATTACAGATTCTCCGTTGTATT
Organism: Ascarosepion bandense; assembly: GCA_037127315.1. NCBI lineage: Eukaryota > Metazoa > Mollusca > Cephalopoda > Sepiida > Sepiidae > Ascarosepion > Ascarosepion bandense. The sequence continues at coordinate 5,846,343 of JBBBDQ010000663.1, read as the reverse complement.
TTGTCAAGAATCCCAAGAAGACCAGATGTGGCAGCAGTATTCAATACACGGGCAGATAGTAGATTTATATATGTGCAGGATAGATTCAGACGGGAAAAACTCCGGGCTCTGCACAGAGAACAGACTTTCATAGAAGCGGATTTAGCAATGAATTCGACATAGTCTTTCCACTTGAGGTTCCGCTGAGAGTGTGAGGCCAAGGAGGCGTAGTGTTTTACTCTCTGGGAGGCAAGCCTGTTCCATGCTAATGGCAGGTAGGTGCGATTGTCTAGGATGGTTAAGGTGGGTGCGAATGTCTATGATGGTTAAGGTAGGTGCGATATGGAATCTACTATCCTTTAGGGCTGTTTCATAGACTTTCATAGCGTCGTTGGATATGGCTCCACTGGAAGAATTAATTGATTGTGTTATCTGCTTGATTATTGATGGCGAATGGTTTGAAGATATATAAAGTAGTTTCTCACTGGTTTTTCTGTATGGTTTATATGTGCCTTTTCTTAGGTTGAAGGTGACAGCTAGAGAATCTACTACGTTAAGCTTAGTTTTATGTCTACGTCGAATTCTAAATTTTTAAACCTTTTCATGATTGTTTTTTCCTAGTTTGTCTGTGTTTTATTTGTTACAGTTTCTTAAGATTATGAAAACATCCTCCCTGTAAACACATCTTCTAACCACCTGCTATCAATAATCAAACAGATACCACAATCAATTACCCGCAGGCTTTCAGACAATTCTTCCAGTGAAAACATATCCAAAGAAGATAAGAAAAACTATAAAATTATCTCACTCCCTTACACACCTCACAGCACAAAAAAGCCAACATTAGAGAAACATCATATGATTCTGAAGCTATAGAGAAATAGTTAATATTTGTTGATTCGGCCTTGTGTCAGACACAACCGAATTCCCTACAGTTTACAGATTTATTCAGAGTTATCAGAAGGTTGATTGGCAGGTTGGAATGTGTGGAATTGTGTGGAATAATGTGGAATAGTGTAAAAATAAAATATACATTTTTCATTCATTCATATATATATATATATATATATATATATATATATATATATACTTCTTATATATATATATATATCGGCCGGAAAATTTATAAGAAATTTTGTTGGCAAAATATGTCCACTTACACACACACACACACACACACACACACACACACACACACACACACACACATTTATGCTCTCACACCCGATTGAAGAAACAGTAGCTGCTCACGCATCTACGCATCGTTCATTCAGATATGAATTTGAACACTTTCGGTTACTGGCGTGATAAAGTTCACCGATCGCTCATGGCTCATAGGTAGAATCGCTGACTGATATCTATTCGGTCAGGTTTCAATCCTGTTTAGAAGCAATTGGATGCATAACATTACTGATGAGCTGTGATGCAGCGAAAACAGTACCGATAAATTAATTGGAATAAAATGCTATGAAAGCTACAAAATCAAAGCAATAAAAGATACGCAAAAATTTTTTGTCACAGCCAGAATAGCTTTAACATTAAGGGTACACGCATACGATGTCACAAAAAAGATGGCTACGACCATACATATAGTACTGTGGGATGTGATAAATTTTTGCCTGCGAATATTGAAATTCCGGAAGGAGGTCACTTGGAACTTGGAACTTTTTGTTGCATATTGTAAACATGTACTGAGAAAGAAAAATATTGTTCTGTTGTTGTGTGTTCACAGACAGGTGTTCACGCCTATTGTTAAAGCCTCCAATAAGGCATCCTTGTTTATCGAAAAAGATGACTGCCACCGAAATCATAGCAGTGTGAGGCTTAATAAGGTTTTGGCAGGCAATATTGAAATTCCAATGGAAGGTCACATAGAACTTGTAGCTGTAATAGCACATTACAGGTTAGGCAAAAGCATCACTTTACAAGTAATGCATGCTAGAGTTGTAGGTGACTGTCTGGTAGGTTCATATATTCCTACGGTACATCTTACATGAGCTGTCTAGAGTCACTTTATTTCAAACACACTTCCAGACCTGATAGAAAATGTACTCCAACTAATACTAAGATGCATGTTATTCATATATTATGGGGCTTCAACACATTTTAATCACATTGATTGTGATGCACAGAAAGAAAGGTGGAAAGGTATTGGAAGACTGGTTCCATGGTTTGCTCATCTTCCTCGACCTCAGTCATTTAGATTTTTACCTATGGGGCCACCTAAAGCAATTTTCTTATGCCGCCGTGCCATGGAGACCGGCGAAACCATTCGACACTGTGTGAGTGTATATGAAAGGGTCCGTAAGTCAATGGTCCTGCAGGTGCATGCACGTGCAGAAGCAGGCCGATGAGATTTTTGATATTTTTGTATGAGTTGCTGTGTTGAGCTATAACCATGGCTATCTGTTTATATGGACGTTCTACATCGTTTTCATGTCAAAAACCCGTCTTCAAAGTTTGTTAAAGTATTTTGGATTGAATCTTGGAGTTTACACTTAACATCGTTTACCGTAAACTTTGAATTTAATAACGAAGAATTTGTGTACATATATAGACATCTGTATTGTATGTGTCTTATATCTATATCTTCTGTTTGTATGTATGTTTGCTTGTGTGTTATAAGCTCCTCAATATTTGAACCATATGCGATAAAACTTGTCATATCTCCTCTTTTGGTCCTTAGGTAGGCTTCAATTCACCCGCCGATCAAGTATAAATTTTAATCACTTTCTCCCAAAAACTACCCAGAAAGCTCATTTTGACCTGCCGTTATATTTATACGAATGAAAACCCAGTCTGAATCATTAGCAAAATATCTGCGTTGGTAGAAGATATAAGACATTGTCATTTGACTGAGTTTAATGAATGCAGTAGGATTCCTAAGAAAGTTCTGGAGGCTAACGAATGTTAAGAGATATAATAAGTAACAACCAGTCTTTGATGGAAGGATTCATTGTTTTGTTTTTTTATCAGAAGACTTTAGGCAAATTCTCACAGTTATATGAAAAGGAAAAAATGCTGATAGGATACGAGCATGCTTGAAGTCTTTTAGATTTTGGCAACATGTCAAAACCATAAAACTGAAAGCACATGCGTGAGGTGATTTGTCTAATGATCGAATGTCTGAATAATTTTCAAAAATATTATTATTCCTTAGAGAAGAAGGAGCTATTAGAGATAATAAGCTGTCACCAATAAACACGTTTGTTTAGTCTAGGAAAGGATTAATGACCAAAGTCTTCTTAAACATCAATGAGCATGGTTATTAAGTATGATGGAAATTTTAGATCCAAAATATTACTGTAAACTTTATTAGTTTTGAAATTTTAAAATCCTGCCCAGACAGTGTCACTCTTCTAAGTTGTAGATCCTTTAGAGGTAGTTAAATATCCAGTTGAGCTTTTGAACGCATTAGATACAATTTATTGAAGATGTCAAGGTGGGATAAAGAGAATAGGACTTCATCCCATGAACACATTTGATTTCAACTGATGTAGAATTTCCTTTCAAGAGGTTTCTGTTCTTAATGAAACTAAGCTTTGCAATATTCAGAAAAAATCCCAACGGCAGATCTTCTCAGTTGTTGGCATACGCATTGAAGAACCATTTATTTTGCCAGGAACGCATTTATATTGCATGTTCAAGAGAAGGAAGCAAAAATATTTGCTTGTTTTTACTTTATCAGGAAAAACAAAAAAATATAAAAATATTATAAAAAATGTTTCATGAACATGTTTCATTGATCATTCGCAATTTTGCTGTCCATTTGTTCTGTTCTCATATTACAATCATTTTAGATAACTGAACTTAAATATTGTGTTTATATGCTTTACAAAATTAAAATAATTTTAGAAGATATTTAAAAAAAACAAAAAAACGTATTTGAATTGTTATATCTTCATGTTTCTACCCTTTTGTTGTGTTTGCTTGTTCTTCTGCTTATAATTTGTGTTTACGCATGAAAATTAAATTAATTAGATAATTATTCTATGGAATTTAAACTGCTATACTTTCAAGTGTGCTATGCTTTTGGGCTAAGAAATATTATAATATGCTTACATTTTACGCAATAGCTAGTTTCATTCTGGTCAATACCGGATGCTTCGGCTAGCATATAATATTGCACACTTGAGTTTTTCATCTCTTGCTATTATTATTTTATTTTCATTTTTTAACCCCGTAAATAAAATAGACTGCTCCTTTATCAATATAGTACAGTAACAATACTAATATTTAAATTATGCCAAACTCAGTTGTCAATTAGCCTCTGACGATTGTCAATTTGCCTCTGACGATTGCTTTGAGCAACAAACTCAAAGTTGTGCTATCGGTTTGAAATCTCTCTCTCTCTCTCTCTCTCTCTCTCTCTCTCTCTCTTAATGTTATTGATTTATTTATTTGTACTTTTTGGTGATAATTATTCGTTTTTAGATTTCAGCGTTTAATAACGTCGTAAAAATTTATTTTAGCGTCTGCCTGAGACGAGATCTGGTTATTTATCTAGTACATTTTTGTGTACGGGGAGGTAATTATCGCTATTTTTTGTCCAGAAAGATTTTTACAGTTTTAGAATTTGTAAAATATGTGTTTTTGTGCATAGCTACCTTGTTTCCAGGGTCATTCAGTTACTCCTCCGTATATTTGTTCTTCGTTATCTGCTGATTTCACATGGACTTGATATATTGCATTGTTCTGTATGCAGTTCTCGGTTAAGGGACATTACTTCTTTGCTCTGCTGTTGCACGAGAGTCCGATTTGCGTGGATGTTTTATTTGTTGCTATTTTGTGATTATTTATTATTCAGTCATGTTTTTAGCGCAAATGTAGTTGACCCTTACTGTTTTTCATCTTTTTTGCTGAATATATTGTAGAGAGTGTTTAATGAGGGAGCGTTTGTGTATGAATTTAGTGAATATTTTTTACGGTTGTTTTTAAGTTTTTGTTGCAAGACAGATTGAGCGCCGTGATGTTTCTTTTCCTGTTGGCTTTTTATGCTGTGCATTATTCATGTGAATGCTGCTAAAATCCTTTATCTTTTATGACTGTTCCATAATGTTTCTTGGCTTCCTTGAATATGTTTTTACTGGAGTATTTGCCAGATAACCTGCGGTTAATTGATTGTGAAATCGACCTGATTATTGATGGTGTGTGATTATAAGATGTGTATGAGTTGTTTGTCGTTAGGTTTTCTATATGATTAACATGTACCTTTTCTTAGGTTTATATGTGACTTTAGGTTGAATGTGAAATCTAGAAAACGATTTATTTTAGATTTGTTTTAGTGTCTATGTCGAATCACACATTTTTTGAAAATATTTTTTGATTTTTTCTGCTTTTTGTTTGTTACATTTTCACAAACCATCGTCCCTGAAAAAGCCTGTATCGTTTTTCAACTATTACACTTGGTTCATATAGCTAATGTATGCTAATAGGCTGACAAGTTGACACCGTTTCCAGCGTTTTGTCAAAGTTCATCTTTTTTTGTTATTCACGAATAAATTGAATGAGAAGGATTTTAGGAAGTGTTTAATGAGTTTTATTTTGATTGTGTTTATTTTTATTTTTATTTTGCTTGTGCTTATTTTTATTTGTGCTTGAGTTACAAAGATGACCTTATGCAACATGGTTTCTATTATAGATAGGTAAAAATCTTTTATATCTAGTTGTATAAATTTGCAATTATGTTTCATAGCGTGAGGAACCAGTCTATTTTTGTTCTTGTGTTCCTTCCTAACTTCTTCCTTATTTTGAAATATTTTTTTCTTGCATCACTTTACTTATTTCACCTAGTTCACATTTCGTTGGTTTTATGGGTTTGCGTGTTGAGTTAGTTCTGAAATTTTTATTTGTGGTCATTATAGTTGGCAGGAAAGCGTCCTCAATCTTAGGAAAAATGTTATCCGAATAGCAAAAAGTACGAAGTGAATGAGGGTGGTTTGTCTCAGTGTGTGCACGGGGCTTTAACTCAGTTAGAGGTAGGGAATCGAGAGGCGTGAGAATCGAGAGGCGTGAGAAGGTAAAAGAGTTGTAAAGTGGAAAACAATCATCTACAAGATTATGTACATGCTTTTAGATGCTCTCAAACTTTGGAAAGTTAAGACGTAGCAGAATCAATCTAGAAATTTCACTTGTGTTTAATCTGACTCGTAATGATGTTGTTTTTCATAAAAAAAAACACTTCCTTCAATTCGTCCTTTACAAACAATTCCTGCAAAACAATTAATCCAAATACAGAGACTATATAAATTTTGTTTGTATGTTTGCAATTTTCTAAAAAAGATGTATAAAACAATAAAAAATAAATGAAATACCATTCTCTATAGACGATGGCATATTATAGTCTTCAATACGCATGCAAAATTTTTAATGAACATAGAAGAACAAAATCATTCGATACATGCTTTTCTATTTAACTTGTCTATATGACGTCATTTTTAACTGATTTCTATTACAGTTCTAGAAATAAAAAAACGAAAGCGTATTTCTATGGCGAAGGATTCATCCCAGAAGCTGAATATAGTATTGAGAGACAGGAAGATTTTGTTGGAAACAAAGAAGAGAGTTCTGGAATGTTATATGATGTTGGTCTTTCAATATGGCAGCGAATGCTGGACAATCTCATCAGAGATGAAGGAAAGACTTGAAGCAACCGAAATGTGGTTATAAATAGGAAGCTAGGGCTACCATAGACAGATTTTGGGGAGGATGGAGAGGAAATAGAACTGGCATTTACTAGGAAAGGACAGCTAAAGTTTCTGGGACATGTAGAGAGGAAGGACGGCTCGGAGAATTTTATGCTCGCTAAACGGATCGAGAGACAATGCGTTCCATACTTGTTGACCTTGAACACATGAATGGCGGGGCGCAGTTTGAGCGGTATAACAGGAGAAGGGTTTTTAAGCGTTACAAGGGATAGGGAGATGTGGAGGGCCATGATCGCCTACACCCTGAAGGAACACGGCATATGGAGACAAAATAGAAAACGCCTGGATACACTCAACAAAATCTTTTCTGCCACACGGACAATTTTGTTATCCAAAAACTATTTGTAAATTTGTAAAAATATAATACAAAAATATACAGAACGACCATGTTGGGTGAATTTAACAAAACACACACACACACACACACACACACACACACACACACACACACACACACACACACACACACACACATATATATATATATATATATATATATATATATATATATAATCATCTGCAGACAAGCCTATTTCGCTGTATCACAGCTCTTCAATGCAGCTAGATTATGCGTGTTGTTTCAAGCTAGATTATCCGTGTAGCTTGAAGTCATTAGGCGAACATAATACCACTGAGCCATCTGCGTAACGCCAGAGATAGGCAACTTTCACAACAGTTTTTTCGTACGATGTAAACAAACCCCGATAACTGAAAGCATTAATTTTAATAGCCGAACCAAACTGCATTCAAATCAGTAATCAAATATCATAGCGTAAAGCCAGAAGTAGTCACCGTTTGCATGAAATCTACCTCTCTTCCAAATACATCTATCTATCTATCTATCTATCTATCTATCTATCTATCTATCTATCTATCTATCTATCTATCTATCAAAGGAAACTCAATACATCATCTAAAGTGGCAATAGATTATAATCCATTATGACATGCTAGTAAGTTAAACTAATTAAACCTCGATTTTGTTTAGTATAAATTTTCTCAGAATATTAAAAAAAAAATCAAAGAAATAGAATTCAAGTAACATGACCCAGAATTAAAAAAAATTATCTTATAGTGTAAGGGTCATATTGCTCTGGATAATATCTATTGAACCCTCTATACAGATCTATCGCTTATTATTTTATATTAGATAGATCTTTTTGGATTATCCTTTCCGTTCCTGGATCTATCTATCTATCTATCTATCTATCTATCTATCTATCTATCTATCTATCTATCTATCTATCTATCTATTCCTCAGTATACGTCACCTTTGGAAAATGCTTGAAACCATACCCCGGTTTAACCCAAATGTTGTGAGTGAAACTGGGTAGACGAAATATCGCCTCGAGTTGTGACAGTCACAAGTCATCGTGACATGCTTTGAGCTTACTGACCTTCTTAAAAAATTGATCACGCCTTATTATGTGCACTCCCCTAGAAACTATAACTAAGCATAGTTGCAGTATAAACGACTGTGTACTGTGTGGGTGTCACTAATAGGGATTTGGTAGACGCTCTGACAGACAGGTGTACTTGAAAACGAGTAGGTAAGTGGACTGGAATCTGCATCCCTCTTTGTAGAAAAAGCCGTCGTTAGATCATACATGCTTTGATCGAGATGGCTATGAATATTTGGATCTGTAGCCAAAAATACTGTTTAAAATAAACGGAGAGTCTCCATTAAAAATAAAGTTTAAAACAATAAAAATAATTTTTAGAGAAATAATTCGAGAAGCAAGAAAATATTCAAAGAATTTTGAGTTTCAAATTCATTATTTTTTTAGAAATCGCAGTTTACGTTTCGCAGATGAAAGTGAGCAGAACTATGGAATCTAAAATGAAGAAACATGAGTGCATTATGGAGACTTACTTAAGTACCATGGATTATACACGGATTTATACTTTTCTTAGAATATTTGCCAGGATTCGACTTTGGCGGCCAAAATGTTAAGAATTAAAAAGTAAATTTTTACGATGTTATCAAAAGTTGAAATCTAAAAACGAACAACACACAACAAAAAAGTACAAATAAACAAATCAATAACATTAATTAAATAATAAACACATTTACATCGATTACACGCCTACATATAAGTAAACTAAATGAAAACAATCAGCAACAAATTAAAAATCAATAAAAATGTTGATAGCAGACACGGAAACAAAACTACAAGACCTTATACAGAATGTAGCGAAGAAAATCGAAAAGGAAGGACTAAACAAACTACAACAAAACTGAATGCATGGCCATCATTAAAAAGAGTAGTCCAAAAATGTGAATTACAGACCGGATATACTAAAATCAAGTAGGTATAGAAATCTATATATCTGGCAATTAATCTAATACAGGAGGGAAAGTGGGACACAGGTTGGAAGGAGTATTGGGATGAGCAAAGATGCATTCCAAAAGCTAAGCAGAATATTGAGAGACAGGAAAAAATTCGTTGAAAACAAGGAAAAGAGTGTTGAATGGTTACGTGATATCTGTTCCCTTATGTGGCAGCTTATGATGGAAAATCACCTCAAAGATGAAGGAAAGACACGAAGCAACAGAAATGAGGTTCTATAGAAGCATGCTGAGTATACCATGAACCAAACATGTGAGCTACAACGAGGTTTTGGAGAGAATGGAATTGAAAAGAAAACTTATACTTAACATCAGGAAAAGGCAGTTGAAGTTTTGTGGGATGCGTAACAAGGAAAGAGGGCTTGTGAAATGTAATACTCACAGGACGGATAGAGGAAAAAAGAGACAAGGGAAAATAGTGCGTGACATACTTGATGGGCTTAGGCAAAGAGATGATAAAGCAGGGTTTGGGCGAAATAACAAGACACCTTTTTAGAGAACTACAATGATCTGGTATATGTGGAGGATCATGATCGCCTATGTCATGAAGAGACATGGCACATAAAAGAAGAAGGAGATTTGCAAGTAGGTGAATGTAACGTAATCGACTATCCAATTCCCCAATCCAGAGAGAGAGAGAGAGAGAGAGAGAGAGAGTGGTGGCGGTGGCGGCGATAGTAATGGTGACCAGCAACTTATTTAAAATTAAGAGTTAATTTTTATGCATGAAATTTAAATTTCCTGTTAATCTGTCACTCCCACAGCTTTATAAAACTCATGAAGATCTCTGTGATTGACAAGTTTCAATTTTTTTTCTAATTATTTTCTAGTCTTACTTTTATAAGTTAATTCAAACTGTGTAGTAGAGTTTGGAATATTCTAATCACTAATCGATTATAGATTATCACTGATCAATATGTGACTGATTACTAAGACGATCCAAAAGTATGTGTCAGATTTTATTATGCAACACAATGTTTTTATAATAAAGTTAATATTTAACAATCACTGTTGATATATTTTCATGAAATATTTATGTTTATATAATCATCTGACTTTTATCTTGTAATCTCGAATATAGATATTAACTTGTTTTCGAAAATTTATCATACAGAAGTGAGGCAGAAATGTTTATATAAATGTACACCCCAAAATATAAGTATTAGAAAAATATATATTTCAATACAATATATCTTATACCGATACGAGTAACATTTCATTATTTTCTATGTTAATAATGACATTCTATAATATTCATCACTATTTCCTGTTTTTAATTTAACTACAGGATATGCGTTGTGATGTAGTGGATATAAGCTTGGAACAAGTTCGAATTCCGGTCGAATTCGTTGCATTCACTTACGCGCAAATATCCTTAGGAAATAAATGAATCCATCTCTTCTCTCTCCAGTTAAATAGCAGGACAGATTGGGTTTTATAGCCTTGGTTAGCAACCAGTCTACCAAAGGGTAATGCGGGAAAATCTTTTGCCCGATCAGCCATCTCTCGAAAGAGACATAATCGCCCAAGCGATTATATCACGTATGGCACTTAACTGACTGAATTTTACTGTTGCGACTTTCAAATAATTGTTGCAGTTTTTAATGATTATCTGAGGTTTTAATGCGAATAGTGTTTCTTATTTGATTTCTAGGAAGCCTGATTTGGTAAGTTTGGCACTAGTCAGTGAAAGTCTTGCATGAATATATTTTTAGCTGGATGGAAAAACAACGAAGAACTCGTATATATATATACGAGTTCTTCGTTGTTTTTTTGTATTTTTATTCTTCGTTTCTCTCTCTCTCTCTCTCTCTCTATATATATATATATATATATATATGTGTGTGTGTGTGTGTGTGTGTGTGCGTGTGTGCGTGTGTATGTGGGGGGTCTTGATAGATATTTGAACATTTCTTTTGTAACCTAAGAAAATCTTATGCCAAATAAAGTACTGAAAATCTTTCTAAGATATATATTAGCTGAAACTCCCTGGTGTTTTTCCCAAATATCAAAGTATATGTAAATGTTTTTCATTATTTGTTGTTTAATTTTAATTTTATTGTGAAACACCAAATTGCATAATAAAATTTGACATAGTATAATGCAAAGGACTTATCAGTCGGCCGAATGTTAGACAGGCAAAGTGACCGATAATAGTGAGGTAAATAAAGCGATAGATAGATCGATTTGCAGATAGAAAGTAAAAACAAGATTAAGAACTCAGAGTTAAACAAACGGAAACAACTCATGTCTGAGCACAAAGTGCTTCTCCAAGGAAAAGAATCTTACGCTTCTTATTGTATCATTTTGTTGGCTACGAGGAAGAAACACGCCAGCCGAAAAGTTCCCATTGACGTTTGTCCCGCTGTAAGAAACAGAAAAAAAAAGTTCAACGTATCTGTTGTTGAAAAGGCTGAGTAATGGAAATAAATTAGCAAACAGATTACAGCGAATAGATGATAAATAGGATGAAGAGCTGAGGAATAAAAGAGCGAAACGAAAGGGAAAAAAAAATAAAAAAATGAGAGACAAAGAGAAAAAAAAAAGAGAAGACAAAAATGGCGGTTAATGTTTTGGCGGAAAGACCCGATTAAAAGAGAAATAAATAACAATGGTTTGGTTGGAAGAAAACAACGAAAGCGTAAGTTTTTTTCCAAAACGTTAGGAGAGAAAGTGATAAAGTAAAAGTGAAAGCAGCCCCGTTTTGTTTGCGCTATCAGGAGAGTGAACTAAAAGGTTCACCAGTTGACTACAAATGAGTGATGCGAGAGCTGTGAAATCTTGCATGCATTAATTTTAATTCTTTTATTAATAACAGCATTGTTCATTTCCAGGTAAAATAACATCCGAAAAAAAAAACTGTTCATCTTGTTTGCCAAAAACATTTTCAGTAGCAGATATGAAGTCGTCATCTCTGCAATAATGATCCCCAGCCAAGTGTTTTTTCATTTCAAACGTTCAAGAAAATCAGCTGAATCTGCGTCAGACAATGTCAGATTTTCCGCGAGATGATCTGCCTGGCTCACTTTTGATCTGGTTTAAGATATGCCATTAAAACCGAGCAAAATCTTCCGTAATACCAAGTTCAGTATATAGAATATTCTCAGCTTTTTTACGGGAAATGCTAATAGCATTGGCTACCTTATGCAGAGTCAATCGTCTCTGATTATCACCATGTGATAAACACGATCAATATTTTCCTCGGTTGTGACAGTTGCAGGACGTTCAGATATTGGGTCATGAATAAGACACACTTTTCCCATCCTAAATTCAGCTGCTCTCTTTTGCACAGTTTCTAAAGCTGGAACGTTATCGAATAATGTTGCAAACATGTCAGCATGAATATTGTTAACAGTTAAATTCGTTTTCTTCAGATATTTGATAATATCGCGATACCAAATTTTGACCATTTCAAAAGAAGTTGGTTACTTTGGAAGTCTTCTTTGAACAGTCAAATGTTAGTTTACTTGTAAAAAACATCGATGCAGTTATTAGTAAGAAAATTTGAAATTAATACATGCAAAATTTCACACCTCTAACATATCAACTTTATAGTCATAAAGTTTTCAGTCCACTCTTTTGCACTGATACTGAATGTGCATGTGTGTTGGTGTGTGTGTGTGTGTGTGTGTGTGTGTGTGTGTGTGTGTGTGGACAGAAGAAATTGACTTATTGACTTATTGACATGAATAAAGTAAATAAAATAAAAGTAGTTACTTATATGACAAAAAAGAGAAAAAGAAAAATATGTTGAATTTACTAATAGTAACCTTCTCTTACTGAAATATTTGCAACTACGGTTATTATTTTTATATTTGATGTTTTTTATATTTGATGTTTTTTTTGATACTGTTATACACAGTGTGATTGTAAAGTAGATCCCTATTTTGCGTAAGAGTGGCCAACTAGGAGTTCTGACCTCGCAACATATGACTTTTTTGGGTGAAAGTTACTTAAAAATGCAAGTTTACTATACCCAAACAAGGACGTTTAAAAAAATTGATGGGCGAATACGAAAAGTTATGTTTACCATACCACATGGATTTCTGGTGAAATCAGTTGGCGTGACCCTAGGGTGGCTAGAGAAACTGGTACCAAAATCTGGTGCCCATATCGAAATTTCTATTAAAAATGACTGTTAATAAATAAATTATAAGTATTTTAAAATGGGGATTTATTTTTCAATCACACACACACACACACACACACACACACACACAATGAAGATAAAAAGTCATTATTAAAAAATAATCCAAGGTAAAATAATCGGGGATTAGCAAAGTTGTTCACAATCTCTCATATGCCAACACGTATTGAGATAGTCAACAAGATGATTATGCGGGTTCCACACGCCTTTATCACAAAGAACAGAACGGATCGTTGAGAAACAAAAACAGATATTATTAATGATTATATATATATATATATATATATATATATATATATATATATATATGTGTGTGTGTGTGTGTGTGTGTGTGTGTGCGTGTATGAGTGTGTGTGTGTGTATGAGTGTTAGGGTCCGAATAAGTTCTCGCTACTTATCTACAGACGGCTTTCTCAGAACTGCGTGCGTGTAGTTTCATATGGTAACACATCTATTAGGAAGTACTATAAGCAAGCTTGAAATTCAGTGCATGTTATTTCACCGAAGTGTAAACAACTGTGTTTTACATAGCGTTAAACTAGTCGGGTTTTGTGCCTAAGAAAGTGTATCTGCAAGGAATTTTACTGCACTACATAATTGAAAGATGTCTGCAGCTGAAGTACACAGAAGTCTTGTTGCGACATATGGTGACTATGCTCTGTCGGAATCAACATGTAAAAATTAATTTAGACGCTTAAAAAATAATTTTGATGTTAAAGATAAAGAAATCTCTGTTACTCTAAAAAGTATGAAGACGAAGAATTGGAGGCATTACTTCATAAGGACTCATGTCAGAATTAAACGGATCTTGCAGAAAAATTAGGAGTTGATCACATAACTGTTTCAAAACATTTGAAACTATTAGGAAGGATTCAAAAGCAAGGTGCCGTACGAGTTGAAGCTGGGAGATGCCGAACTGTTTTTGTCATTTGTGAACAGCTGCTTCAGTGGCAGAAAAGTTTTTCGCATAGTATCGTGAGCAATGATGAAAAGTGGATACACTACAATAACTCTAGTCGTAGAAGATCGGCGAGATATTTCGAGATTATACTCTGGATTTGGTAGGAGCAGCTGGGTGTATTTTATTATGAGCTGCTCAATCAATCACGGGAGATTGCTATTGACTACAAAAAAAACGGCCACTGTATGAACCGAGACACGCAATGTGATTTTACAACATGACACCACTAGGCCTCATGTTGCAAAAGGGTAAAAATCTTGGTTAGAAACGCTTACATGGGACAACCTACTTGACTTGCAGTATTCCCCAGATATTCCCCTGTAAAAATGGGGTCAACTCATGATTATCCTCAAAAGACGTGTCATTTTTAGGATGTTAAAAAGATGGGAGAAAAATAGTGGCTAGCGTTGGAAAATACTTTTAGTGATATCTTAACTTCAGAATGTTTGTAAAGAAAACATTACTTTTCATGAAATATCAGCGAGAAATTAATCAAAGTCCTAATATATATATATATATATATATATATATATATATATATATATTATCCGTGTTTATGTTTGTATATAAGTATGGGTATGAAAAATTACACAGTAAATGTTCATTACATCTACATTTTTTAAAAATATTGTATTGACAATTTTTACCTTATATTTAGATTGAGAGACGAGAAAAGATTTTCTTAAAATATAACATTGTTTCTGTTATTCTAGAGCCAAAGGTTAATCTACTGATTTTGAATTTATTTGTGATATACTGAAACCGTTTTACATATGAGTTTTTTCTCTTTTTTTCAATTTTCATTGTCGGGAATCATTTATTTTGTCTAAAAACAGAATAAAGTACAAAATTTTCCTACATTGTGCAAAATTGAAGCATAAATAGATAGGAATCTGTTGTGCAGTATCATCTTGGGTCTATCAGAGCCATCCCTGATGTCCTCAGAATTTTGTTTTCGTGATTCAGATGTTATCTGTCAGAAAATTCAAGCTTAAGACTTGACTTGTGACAAGTAGATTTTCGATCTGTGATTCCCAAAGGAGATTCACAACAAGAATATGAAAAAATTCAATAAAATATTTAATATGAGGTCATACCCAGATTTCATAAAAAATGAATGTCAATTTGGTTGTACAAGCTTTTATCTGTCTAACAATTATTAAGAGTAAAGGAATAAATCAGCTCTTGTCTCTGGAGAAATACAAAAAGGAAATTTTCAAAATTAATTATGACAAGAGAAAAAGACACAAGCGATACTCATCCTTTAGGTTTTTACGGTGTCTATAGATTTAGATTGGTACATGATTTCTGTTTGTCATATTTATCATTGCTTCGGTGGGCAATAATAGGATCAAACAGATGCTTTTTGTTGAGCCAACCACCAGGAAGAGCTTCAAGTGAACCTGTTATGAAACTGGAAGAAAACAGCGAGTGTCTGTTAGCTTTTTGTTGATCATTTTATCCCAGAAAAGGCAATTAAGCCACTTAGACACAAATGTTACTGGGTGTCAGAGAATATGAGAAAAATTAAACATTATTAAGAATAGAGAACAATAAAATGAAGAATTAAGAAGACAAAGGATAACGACTGACATTGAATTTAAATTTTTGAAGGTCAAAGTTGACTGGAATAGAATCAGCCGAATGAGAGTTTCATAAACTAGAAGTGTGAGAGAAGAAACTGTTAGCATAGAACTTACGGTTACAAAGCGACATTTCAGCTTTAAAATGATGAAAACGGGCTTCTAATCTATGACTGCGCTTAAATTCATAAATTCTGAGTACAAGAGAAGAAATTTAATAAAAAATTACCATGAAAATATTTGCTGAAAAGGCACATTACTGCGGTGGGAAAGTGATTGAAGCTAAGATAACAGGTCAGGACCAATAACATTGCAGATTCATCTTTATATTTTATCACGCTTAAATTCATAAAGTCTAGGTACTATAAAGGAAAGTTCAACGTAAAAATTAACATAGGAATATTTAGAGAAACGACATAGAGTAGCTACATTATGGCGGTTAAAAGAGGCTGAGGCCGAGATAGTTGGTCTAGACTAATAAGATTGCAGATTCTTATTTGGATCTGATCACGAGTCTAAGTACACATAAGCATGGAAACGCATAATTCAAAATATAACTGAGATTACTAAAGTATGTCTGTTGGAAATGCATGAATTTACTTCCTTTCTTATTTCTTTTCCACTGCCAAATACTTCAGAGAATAGATATTTTGTTAAAACAAGAATGTAGATTACTAATTTATTACATTAGGTTTTTTGATATTCGCATATCATATGTATACGCGAAGTAATTCTAGAATTGTCCTATAATAAAAAATAGTAATAAAAACAATAAGGGAGAAACAAGTATCTCATATCATTAGTATACATGTAAGCAAACGATAATAAAGTTCCAAAAATATAAAACATGGCTGCTAACTTTCAATACCAAAACAACAAAGACATTATTATGACATCATTACCGATGAGAAGCTGGGCGTTTTCCAATTCAGATCAAAGATTACACTCTCAGCAAGTTTCCATGCTTAGACGTTCAAACATTTAAGTTGAACATATATATGATCCATTATTGAAGATGATGTACAACAGTCAGTCTATTCAATCATTCATGTAAGTACCTGATCACTTCTCTCATGCTTCACCTTTATAAATCAGAGATGAAAAATGAAGTACTCCTGCCATATATGGTATGAGGTCCCTGAATCTGTTATTTCTAACCTTGATAGAGATCGGAATCTTCATACAGTTCGGTGAGGGATTGCGGTCATTTTTCATTCTGCTGTCTATTTCCAAGAGATGCAATCTCACAGGCCTATTGCTATTGTATAGTTCTTTCAGCATTTAACTTCCAGATGAACTCCACCAGTTTAAAAATATAAAGCCACTAAAACTCTATCATTACCCCTAAACAATTGCTTCCACGTGGATGCTTCCTAAACTCTACAATGATAACTATTTCAAGTCAATGGTCACTCAGTATATATCCTTCTTATCAGGGCTTTCACTTCATGCCACATCCGCTTTCATTCATATCACATATTCCATCACTTATAATCATTTTAATAGCCTCACGCAAACTTGGGTACGCTCTGGATTTATATTAGGCAAAAGATATCCATAACTATTTCTTATAATAGATTCATGTTTAAGGATTACAGGCTATTTGTAATTAATTATAAAATCATTGAAATTAAACGGATTGGCTTTTTTCATGACGTATAAATTCACAATGCCATAGCAAATCTTTCGGTAGCGAATCCGATTATTTTTTCAAACACAAGAGTGCGATAAATAATTCACTTAGGGAACTTGGTAATCCTTGATATTTTGAAAGCATCGTTTGTGCTTCTGTTATAACTCGGTAACAGTAATATTAAGTCTTGATTAGGTTACTCGCCGTGATATCTGTTAGAAATCTCTTGACTAACTACAATAGTTTTTGATTCACTTAGAATTCTTTATTTAATGCGTCTAGCTTAGTTCATTTATGTTTTCGGAGGTGTATAATTTACTCTACAAAATCCCCATTTTGAGATTTCTTTTTATTAGTAAATGTTTTATTTATGAGTATTCACTCCTTCACTTTCTGGCGAGTTCGCCGTCGTAATGATTTTGCGTCAACCTCTAGGTTTTTCATACGTTTAATTTTTCATGTTACCGAATTCTTGGGGTGCTTGTACATCAAAAGTATCAAACAGTACTTGCATAGGTTTCTCATTTCTTGCGGGCCTTTTTTGAATGAACCATTTCATTAACTGATTGTAATGTCCTTTGTATTAACATTTTTACCTTTTACCATAAAATACATGTCATCTTTCTAATTGATGACATTATTAAAGCTATCCACTACTACAAGATACTTTGATCCGTTTAGTGTTTTATGCATAGTCTTGGACACAGCATGCCTGTCTTTGACCAAATTTGTAATTTAGTGATAGGAAATTTTGCTGCGAGAACACAGCACCTGTAGATTCTTATTACTCTTTCAATAATTCTATAATTGCTAGTAGCAAAACATTTCTCTAAAATATTCTGCAGTGAGAAAGAACTCTGGGAGAAGTAAATCCATGCCTTTTCCGATGAGAATTAGGGCTTAGAATACGTTATTTGAATTCTTCATTTTCATGCTGATAAAAAGATTACTTGGTTTATTTAGTATTACGTAAACAGTTTTATTTTATTTATAAGTCTAAACCACCTCGGTTATGAAACTGGCTTTGTGGGGAACCCATTATCGTTCCAACCATTAGCCAACTGCAAACTGTCAATTTTCAAAAAGTGCTTTCCAGCAGTTAATCGTTCACTCTCAATGGTGACGTACCAAGTATATCATTTAGAATTACTACTATTCCATAACATACAGACACAAAAATTACAAGTCTAACATATCTACAGACAAACACGCATATATATATATATATATATATATATATATATATATATATAAAGTATATACTGCTCTGCATATATTAAAATAAAATCAAGAATTTCGCGATAACACATAAGATATATTCATGCACACAAATGCTTCTCTCTCTCTCTCTCTCTCTCTCTATATATATATATATATATGAGAAGAGGAAAATAGAGCTGAGAAAAAATCTGAGTCTTTGTAGTATGATCACAAGTGACGTTTGCATATGATTGTAAAGATGGTCATATTAGTGGCTTTTTATCGATCCACTTCCGGTCGTGCGCCAACGACATTCTGTTCAGATTTGTATAGAGATCGGCGTCTCTGTCTCTACGCCAATATTGATTGCTTAACTTCGCGCACTGATGCCAATCTAGAGGTCTTTGAAGACGCACCCTCTTTCTCTCACTACGTCTTTGTCACCCGTGTATTTTGTCTAGATCAACAAAGGTGGCCATTCTGGCTGAATGCAGATTATAATAGCGTCTATTTCTTTCTTTCTTTCTTTCTTTCTTTCTTTTTGGACATTTTTCCTTTGTAGTCAATTTTTTTGTTTCTTTTTCTAACCCTGCATTTTTATTGATGTATTTTTGTGCAAATGAATGATTATGTGTAGTTGCAAGTAAAGTCGGAAGCAAATTATCCCGGAGGATCAGTAGTAGTGTTCGATTTCAAGTAAAATGCTATTTTGGAGTGCTTATTTTCAAGTATATTAAAATAGAGTAAATAGGTAGGTTAAGCGAGGTTCCATTCATTAATTATTCCCATAGGTATACTATCTATCTATCTATCTATCTATCTATCTATCTATCTATCTATCTATCTATCTATCTGAGCTTGTTCATTTTTATCTATCAAAATGTCTTTCTTTATATCTAATTTTGTTCACTTCTTTCTTTCTTTCTTTCTTCATATCTATCTATCTATCTATCTATCTATCTATCTATCTATCTATTACAGCATCATATATATTCTCTTTATAGACTTAGTTAATGAAATCTTTTTGATATTTTGGCCTTGATATAGTTCTAGGTAGTATAGAAGAATTTATTTTCGGGCCTGCATTTGAAAATGAGTTCTTATCTTTTGTTTCTCTTCTGCTAGAATGGAATTCTCTCTTCTAGACAAAAGTCACAACGTTTTTGGTCTCTTATTGTAAGCTAATTCTGTTTTTCTTCTCCCTGTTCATTTTAGTGTGTTTTGGTATGACTTTTTATGTTTCCGTATATGCTTTGATTTGGTGTTAATATTAGAATATTTTCTATTGTTAAATGCTTTATTTTACCTCGGCAGGATTTCTGTTTTCAGAGACTTTTTATTATATCGATATATATATTTTCTGGATTTACAAACCGTAGATTCGTATATTACGCTATTTGACAATCAGTTACTGTTTCAGAGTTCATTCGTATTTTGTCCCATGGTTAGTTGTAAGTGCATTAGTGGGTGTTTTTTGTGAATAGATGTTTTCTCTGTTGTGCTTTTCGGAGTTTTTTAGAACAGCTTTTGGTGCAACTATAAGCAATATCTACAGTATTTCTATTGATTAATTTGTCTAGCTAAAACATTTTTAAGATCTTATATTGAAACCCATTCCTTCCCCCTAAATACACCTCTTCAAACAGCTCAAAATCTTAACCTTAAAAAAGTAACATAACTCCTTTAGTTGTCTATCTTTATAAAATATGGACTCCTGTACCAAATCCCTCTTTTCCTTTGTTAACACACACACACACACACACACACACACACACACACACACACACACACACACACACACACACACACACATATATATATATATTTCATTAATAACTTTAAATTCATGACTTCCTGTAATGGATAAACTTAATTAAAAAATTTTAAGATCTTATATTTATATCTATTCCTTCCCCTCATAAATATACCGTTTCAAACCCCTGTAAACATTCACTAACCCCTACCATTTGATATTTGATACGCCGTCTATCTCTCCTGTTTTGCTTAAAAAAATCCCACTTCCCTGACCTTAAGGGAACTCTCAATTCTTGACAGTTGTTAACCTTGCCCCTTCCCCCTTTACCCCAGAGCCTTCGCCATTTGGAACAAAACAATGTCGCTGACGTGACGTGGAATCTCTGTTACAGACCCCATGTCGATATGTGCATCCGACACCTTTGAATTTTGAAAATTTGCTCTAATATATATATATATATATATATATATATATATATATATATATATATATAAATATATTAAATCATTATCTGCTATAAAAATGAATACTGCTGACCTCATTGTCAAAAATATCATTTTTTCTTCTTCCCATTGAAGAAATATTATTTACGAATTCACATGTCTTTTAATGAAATGTGTTCCTGATCAATTCAAATTCGTAAATAATTATATTGTATATACAACAACATGCTCGAGAAGACTCAAATTACATTTCTGACCATATATATATATATATATATATATATATATATATGCGCGTGTGTGTGTGTGTGTGTGTGTATGTGTGGGGAGGTGTTAGTATTTATAATGCTTGTCATAGATTGGCGGAGGAATAAATCTAGAACATACCTATTGAAGACCGAAATATATGAAAAGATGATCTGCTTGACTAGCTTGTTACCTATCACCCAATGAAAAGTTCTATTCAGTTAATCTATAAGTTTATTTGAATATAAGTTGGTATGCACGCACACAAGCACATATATAATGTTAGCTGATAAAATTTTGACATCTATTTGGCAATTTATTGAGAGTCATCAGCCTGTGTCTCTTATTGGCGTCAGACACTTAGTTCAGGCGGGAACAGACAGCCTTGAATCAGAATTGCTAATGGGATTATCACTTATTACCAATGTCTGGCTGTGTGCCAAAATATAATAAGGAAGTGTGCGCTTAACACGTACAGGTCTGAGAACAAACAACGATCAGTCGTTAATATTTAACTGCATAAATTGCACGTATTATAATATACTTTTCAATGAATAGGAAAACTGTAGTAAACGAAGAACTATTTAATCTTTTTTTATAATCGTGTTGCTGCAAGCAAGGCATTTTACTGCCACTGTTGTGCAGGGGGTTACAGAGGAGGAATATTGAGAAGTGAGAGGTTGCAGGGGGTGTCAGAAAGAGAGTAGGAGAGGGAAGAGATTACTGATGAGAGTGGGTGGACAAGGAGGAATGTTATGTGGAGTGAGAGGTTGCAGGGGTGTCAGGAAGAGAGTAGGAGAGGGAAGAGAGTACTGATGAGAATGGGGTGGATGTAGAAAAGCATGAGAGAGAGGATGTAAGTTAGTGAGACACGAGATGACTATTGACTTTACATTTAAATTCTTGGAGATTGTAACGGAAGTATGCGGAAGAGAATTCAACAGGCTGGAAGTGCGAGAAAAGAAGCTGATGGAGTAGAATTTGCGTTTACAATTTATTGGTTTCACAGTAAAAGTGTGGGACCTAGTTGCTAATCTTGTGGCTCGAGGAAATCGATCACATTACAGATTCTACGTTGGATTCGGTCGAGGACACCTAAGTGGATAGCAGGAGCACCAGGCAAGATATGGCAGCAATACTCAATGCACGGGCGGATGGTAGATTTGTATATGTACAGGATTGTTTGGGACGGGAATAACTTCCTGGCCCTGCACAGAGAACCGACTTTCTT
Organism: Ascarosepion bandense; assembly: GCA_037127315.1. NCBI lineage: Eukaryota > Metazoa > Mollusca > Cephalopoda > Sepiida > Sepiidae > Ascarosepion > Ascarosepion bandense. The sequence continues at coordinate 5,824,108 of JBBBDQ010000663.1, read as the reverse complement.
GGATTCTATATAGTTATTCCACTTGAGGTCTGGTGTGAGAGTTAATCCGAGGAGGCGCAGTATTTCGGTTTCAGGAAGAGAAGCCTGATCCATGTTAATGGGTGGGAGGAACGATGGTCTGTGGTGGTTGATAGAAAGCAGCTTTGTTTTGGAAGCATTACAATTTACGAGCCATTTCTTGCTCCAGTCCACCACGGATTGAAGGTCCTTTTCAAACTCGGTAGCGAGGTTTGCTTTTTCGGTCTCGGTAGATTTTTGATCGAGACGAGATTAAACCGTAGTGTCGTCAGCAAATCTAAAATAAAAAATAAAATATGCAGCTTATTTAAAGCCATAAGATATTTTTAGATTGTAATTAGGTATAGGTAGATTGTTGCAGGTATTTTATGGATAATAATGATTAGTTGATATAAAGCGTAGTAATTAAGCAAGAGCTGTGTGGAGAAAAGTTTCATACCTTTACCAAAGGTATTCGCGTGTAAGGTAATATAACGAATCTGACTGGAATTGAAACTCAGTTCCCCAATCTCTAATTTCGATCTCTATCCATTCAACTAGCCTCACATCCAAGATTCTAGTACTAGGTATACCAAAGCGGTCACCTATCTTGATACTAACCAAGCTTGACGTTATTTAACTTCTGTTTTCGTACAAGAACTAGTGTTTCAACCCGATATGACCATAAGCTAGCATTTTCATAAAACACTGTGTGATGCTAATTCAACTTTTTTTTTTATATTTCTGACGTCTTAATTTCCATGGCTTTCATTGCAACTATCCACATCACTCATTTCACAAACACCAGTAAGCATTGGACAATCGCATCTTCTCTCTTTGGAATATATCTAGATATCTATTATTTAGTATGATTCCACACAGATATTTCTATACCCATTTCACCCCATGCAAGGCAGTACAGCCACTGATGTGCAGAGTTTTATAATGATAAGAGAATGAAGACAAAAAAAGAAAACAGTACAGGTTATGTTGTAGAAAGAGTAAGAGGAGAGAATCAGGCATAGAAGATGGCAATTAACATTGCATTTAAACCTTTGGAGGTTGTAGCTATCAGGGAAGCAAGATGCAGAAGGAAGTTCTACAGGTTCGAAATGTGAGGAGATAAACTACTAGAGTAGAATTGGCGGTTACTTTTGCCTATTTTGGCGGTAAAAAGCTTGGACCTAGTTGCCAATCTAGTTGCACGAGTAAATTCATGAGAGCTGAGCACCAGAGAATACAGCTCGTCAGATGAGGAGGCCGTGAAAATACTTGCAGAAAAGACCGAGGGAAGCCATATTTCGTTGGTGAGAAAGTGGCTGAAGGCGAGCAGCTAAATCGTGACTTCTTTTGGATTTCGTCGAGAACCTCAAAATGAATAGCAAGAGCCCCCGACCAGATATGGCAAAAGTATTAAAAGCAAGGACAAATGGTAGAATTATAAATGTGCAAGATGGATTTCTTACGGAAATAACTTCCTCGTTTGTCACAGTAACCCAACCCTTTTAGTAATAGATGTAGCTATTGAATAATCGTAGAATGAGGAATTGTAATAAAAGGCAACTGAAGTTAGGACGCACGAATATGACAAAAAAAAAAAAAAAAAAGAAAAAGAAAAAAGGAACACCTTGGAATTAGAAAAGAAGAAATACGAGTCAGTAAGGTTTAATTGGCATTATCCAGTGTTTCAGGAGAACCTGCATTTTTAGAAATTTATTTTTTTAGAAAATCCTAACATGGTATTTGTACGAGACACGATTTCTTAAGTGATGATGTTGTTATGCAATTGTGATTTCATTTTAGTCCACTGATTGATACGCTTTTTTTACTCTTTCATCAAGTAGAAATGTCGTATAATGTGTAGTAATTTTTTAAATCATTTCACCCTAAGTAAGGCGGTACCGCCACTGGTGCGCTGGGGCTAAACGAGAGAAGTGTGAAAGTTTAAGCAGGAGAAGAGCAAAGAAAAAGATGAACTGGTTACAGAGTGGGGGGTCAAGGGCAAGAAAAGGATGGGAATACCGGTGTGAAGACAGTAGCGAGGGTAGAGTGAGAAATGAAAAGAACAAGATACACAAATTGATGGGGAAAGGACGAGAGAAAGACTGTAATCAAATGGATAAGAGATAGCAACTGATATTGCATTTAAATTCTTGCAGCTTATAGCCGTCAGGAAAGAAAGTCTACGGAAGGGAGATCCAAACAGGGGAGAGCAAGAATAGAAGCTGATGTGAAAGAATAAAAATAAAAGGAAAAGAAAAAATAGGATTAGAAAGACAATTTACTTACTTGCTTACGCTGTAATTAAATAGGATTTAAAATGCATCTGTTACTCTGATATATAGAACTAAAAATTCCGAGGATCCAATTCAACACCAAATTTATTCAAACAAAAATTACAACAATTTTGCAATAAATATCCTCAAGCAAACAGGGTAACAGATATATTAATTATTTGATAAATGAAATAATATTTTTTTGTAACCAACCGTCTAGTTTGGAACAAGTTATTTCCCTTATAGCGGCTGTATTACTTCTTATATTAATTAATTTACGTTAATATTTTAACATAAAATTTTAATTTGTCCTTTTGTAATCAAAGAGACAATATATTTAAAATCTTAGTATTTAATTTAGAGATATTTACTAATTTGTTTTATAAAAAAAACATTTCATAGGTTCTTTCTAATTTTATATATTTTGCACAATTAAATACGCAAAATGTAAATAACATTAATGATGTATTAACCTTATGGTTTAAATACTTTAAAAGACTTTATTTAGGCTAAAGTCAAAGCCAGTTACATTTTATTAAAACTGTAATTTTAATTTGAATAAAGTGCCTATTAGAGCAGTTAATATGTAAAATATAAATGAAGCTTTAAATAAAACTCTTAGTTTTAAATCACTTCAAAAATAGTATCAAATTATTCACTACTTAAATTTCACCGGAAAAAATATGAATACGTAATTTAGTTTGTTACGCACAGTTTTTTCTTACAGTTAACATAAAAAGGCAGAGGTTAGTAATATCTACCTTTAATTTATGAATTGGTAAATATTGCAATTTAGAAAATAAAGATTTCACTTATAGTGAAATCTAAAAGAATCTGAAACGTCCATCAACTGGAATCGTTAGAAAATTCTTGAATTTAAATAAAAGAGGATTTGGATAATCTTATAGGTACCAAAAATTTCCTCTAAATATCTAAGTTGCTAAGTTTACAACTTAGATCTTTAGAAAATAAATAACGATTTCACTTATGTAGTGTTGGATGAGAATCTGCGAATAAAGCTCTCGGCCTTGTCCACAGATGCTGTGAGGATCTCAAATTTATTGATTAAGAGATGAATGGAGGATTTGCTGTTGTTCAGCACACGTTTGCAAAGCCCTCAGTAATCTTTGAAGTCGAACTTACGGGCAGCTATACGCTTCCTCATTCTCTCAGCAAACAACAGCTTAGCGTCATTCAAGATCCTCTTACACTCATTATTAGCTGTGTCAAATAGGCACCTATTATGGTCAGACATGTGGCTTCGAAATAGCCGGAAGAAGTGGTTTCAGAAGTATGAGCAATAGCGGCCGAACAGGCAGGAGAGAACCAGGGGGAGTAATGAGGTTTGGGACAAAAATTCCTGATCGTCATGAAAACATAAATGCCAGCTTTCACAGAGGAAGAGACCTCAATTGGGAGTATTTGTTCACAAGGGACGTCGCTTTGGAAATCGCGGAACGAATCCCAGTCTGCTTTTTGGTAGCAGTAGAAAATTTTGTTGGCAGGAGGATCCTGAGGGGAGTGAAAGTGGAGGGAGATATTAATAGAAGCGACAGCATGATCAGAGTTGCCGAGAGGGAAACGCTGTGAGACTTGGCAAGAGTCAGGTACAGGGGTGAAGCAGAGATCTAGTAGAGAAGCGTGTTCGAAAGGGATACTGGGAAAGCGAGTGGGGGAAACCCACCACTTGCGTAAGAGATTACGAAATAGCTAAATTCATGGCGTGAATGCCAGCAGAATCAGTGACAGAGTCTTTTAGCCATTTGGCATGGTAGATGTTAAGATCTCCGAACACAAATATCATGGTAGAAATTAGCCTTATCTATACTGTGAGAGATACTGTTTAGCTGGAAGCAGAGGAAGAGGAAGGTTTACAGAAAGAAAAGATTGCTAACTCATTTTAGAAGCGAAAGCGTGACTGGCGTCTTTGATGGTTCTTTAGACTTGTCCAAATTGGGTAGACGCGACCGTATTCATTTCAACTGAGATCGATTTTTGTGGTAACATTTTTCAGAGAAATTAACATCAAAACAGTTAAGGACATATCACTGCCGCATTTTCGATTCTGTTCAAAATGTCTCTTACCATTATTCACTACTTTCAAAGAGGAAGAACCATCTACAGTGATGTTTTTCCCGATGTTGAAGTATTTCTAACTCAATTTACTTCAGCCAATTCACCTTAAAGATCTTATCGTCCTTCGACCTGATTATTCCATCGCAACCGGTGTTGAATTACAAGAGAGTCTATAATGGTAGACTGATCGCATTCGCAGATATCACTGGCCTATCGGATTCCCAATATACGGTGGGGACACCAGTGAAATCGCTCAATATTTTTCATGAGTCACTGGTAAATGATGCGTTTTGTTCTGTGCATAATCTTCTTCTGATCAATAACAATTTACACTTTTTTTTATTCGGACTATTGTCTTCATCTTAGTTGCTGTTATCACTTACGTGATTAGGGTTGTTCTGTGCATAAAGTTCTGATCAGTAACTCAGTAATTATTTACACTTTTACTATTTGGTCTGTTGTCCTTATCTTTGTTGTTATAACAACATTTCGGTCATTGTTCCCATCCCTGGCCTTCCTCATGTATATCTCGATCTGAGTAACCTACAGGGAATTCTGAACTGAACCATTTATGTTATCTAAAGGGCAAACTGTTATCTGATATCGTCTAGTTCTTATTTATTACTGTTCAGTTATAGCGCGCCCGTTGATTGCAAGTACACGCTACACGAATAGCTTCTATACTGGTAGACTGATTACATTCGCGGATATCAACATTACCCACATACCGTGTATTTCATATATGGTGGGGAAACTTAGGTGAAAAAAATGTGTCACCGGTAAGCTCACTACGGATTAAACTCTATGAACACTATATCCCAAATTCACAAACGAACGTTTTCGTCCATTACACCATTGACAAGCTTAGACTTAAAGTGGCTGCTGACTTGATTGCACCTGCTGCTGCTTCCGGCTGTCGTGTTTTGAGTGCTGCTAATGTACTGATTATCGCTGCTTCTCGTCATTTATCTTTTCTTCTTTATTAGCAACACCTATATCGTGTTTACTTCTATGCTAAGCGTATTTAGCAGGTCCTAATAAACTAGCATATGCACTGATTCTTTTACACGTTAATATACATATGTAGAAAGCCGGAGGGTACAAGGGCCCTTTGTGATAACAACAAAAAAGATCAGGACGATAGTCCGAAATAAATAGTGTAAATAATGATAATTTCTCGTTCAAGAAATCCTGATTAAACTCACTGTTTTACTGATGTAATCAGTATTACATACATACATACATACATACATACATACATACATACATATATATATATATATATATATATATATATATATATATATATATATATGAATGGTAAAAACAGTAGCTACTCTGGCATGTACGCATCGCTCATTCAGTAATGAATCAGATCACTCTGGCTATTGGGTGGGTATAACGATAATATACATGTCTGCTAAAATGTCTGCCTTCTTCTATCGAGCACCGATAGCCCAAAGGTAGAATCGTTGACTGGCGTCAATTCGGTCGGGTTTCAATCCTGGGTTAAAAGCAATCGGAGTCTAACCGTACTGATGAGCTGCGAGGCAGATCTGTCTGCGGATGACTATATATATATATATATATATAAAAATACATAATTATTTTGACGAAGTTCTTTCTTGGAACGAAATAAGTCACTAAAATGTTTATCTATTCTATAGTTAATTTACATATAGAAATACATATATTTTTCTCCTCCGAATCCATCTTGCATATTTATACATCTACCATTCGTCCGTGCATCGAATACTGTTGTTATATCTGGTCGGATGCTCCTGCTATTCATCTCAGGTTTTTCGACAAAATCCAAAGGAGGATCTGCAATTTAATCGATCTCGATTTGGCAGGTCGATTTCAGTCACTTTCTTACCGACGGGTTGTTGCTTATTTCTGTCTATTTTGCAAATATATTCACGGCTTCTACTCTGACAAGCTTCATTCCCTGCTTTCCTGTCCTCAAGAATATATTCGTGGAACTAGATTTAAAAATATGTCTCACCCTTTTACCGTTAAAACAGGCAAATTTAACCGCCACTTCTATACCCATTTCTTTTCTCGCACTTCTCACCCGTGGAACACCCTTTCGCACTCTTGCTTCCATGATAGCTACAATCTTCAAAGGTTTAAGTATAACGTCATTTGCCATCTTCTATCTCGGTAACTCCTATTTCTCACTTACCCTTTTATCGACATCCCCTGTATCGTTTCTTTCTTTTTTTCTCTCTCTCTTTTTACTGTAACCCCCTGCGCACCAGTGGCAGTACTGCCTTGCTTGGGGCCTGGCAGACGGTATGTCTTCCGCTTCGCCAGGTCTACCGTTGACATGCGAACGACCATCACTAGGTACATATACCAGGCTCTTGATAAGAACGGCGAAGCTAGAGCTATTGCCCTATCGTAAACTTTAATGCTTCTAAAACGAAGCTGCTATCATTTAACTATTATAGACAATCTTTCTTACCTGCCATCAGCACGGATCAAGCTAATCTCCCTGAGAGCAACACACTGCGCCTCCTCGGCCTCACTCTCTCAGCTGACTTGAAGTTGAACGAATACATTGAATTAATAGCTAAATCTATTGCTAAGAAGGTTGGGTCCATGTGTCGGGCCAGGAAGCTCTTCTGTTCTAAATCCATCATGAATATTTATAAATCTACCATTCGCCCGTGCATTGAATATTGCTGTCATATCTGGTCGTAGACCCTACTGTTCACCTTGTGGTTCTTCACAAAACCCAAAGAAGAATCTGAAAAGTTGATCCTGATCTGGCGGATCAACTCCAGTCTCTCTCTCACCGAGAAGGTGTGGCTTCCTTCTGTCTCTTCTACAAATACTTTCACAGATTCTGCTTCAACAAGCTTAACTCCTTGGTGACCTCCTTACGCTAATTTACTTGAGTTACTAGACTGGCAAAAAGGTCTCACATTTGTACTGTGAAAACAATCAAGTGTAACCACAACCATTACTCTGTCAGCTTCTTTTCTCTCACTTCTCGCCTGTGGAACTCCCTTCTTCATTTTTTGTTTTCCTGATAGCTACAGTCTACAAGAATTTAAATGCAACATCAGCTGTCATCACTTAGCTCCTTGATTTTCATCATCCTTCTTCTCACTTTACACTTTGCTTTCACACATCTCCCTTCAAACTAATGTACCCATAATTATCCATTCTCCGACACTTACTGTTACCTGTTCCCTTCCATCTCGTCACTTTCCTGTGCATCAGTAGCAATTCTGCCTTGCATGTGGTAAGACAATTATAAAGGAAAGTTTAAAAAATTATAATTCATTTTTTAGGAATAATTGTGTACATTCTCGTCCTCGTATCGCAAAAATAAAATCCGGAGTATTCATAAACTTTTACTTAAAATCCCTTAAAATCTTTACACACCAGTTTCTGGCCGTAGAAGAGAAAGGGATTGAAACACTTACAAACTCATCTCACAATTCTTGACAATAGACTTACGACCATCTAGTGTCATATCACCGATAATGACAAAAACAATAACAACACAATGCAGTATCCGATCGAGCTAAAAAAGAGAAAATATCTATTCATAGCGGACTGAGATTAAACCCAACTGACATCAACCGTTATACCAGATACACGCACACATGCACACACAACCACATACACCCATACACGCACACATACTTACTCACACTCTCATACATCACATTCACACACATACTCACGCATACACACACTCAGACACACACTGATACTCACCTACACACACACTCACGCACATACATTCCCTCACACACAAACTCCCCCAGATACACTCTTACTCTCGCACACACTCACACGCACACACTCACATGCACGCACACACTCACATGCATGCACGTACTCACATGCACGCACACACACACACACGCTCAAACACACACTCACACATATACACACACACACACACACACACACATATATATATATATATATATATATATATATATACCAAACAAACACTCTCTGGTTTAAGGTGGTTAGATCTGTTAAGTTAAATGAATTTATTACGCCTTTAATTCTAAAATATCCCAACGCATTTTCTTTACATGCATTTATGTCTTTCATTCCGACCTGGAGAAACACGTTGTTTGAAAAATATGAATATAAGGTATTTTATTCACAACTTCGAGCACAATACTCAGCATCGGATTCGAAAATTTAAAAATACAATTCTTGGATAAGGTGTTGAGTATTTTGCAGCCTTGTTCTCAATAGTCATTACACATGGCATCACTCCTGACTACTTTAAACTTTCAGCTTCCCAATGAAAAACAGGATTGAGACAAAGAAATTTTAACTACAACACATCGGTTCTTGATAATGACTACAATAGTTGAAATTACTTGAGCAAAACAATAACAAAATATGAACTTCCGACAGTTTGTGTGTGTATGTGTGTATGAAAGAATTTTAACCGAATATATATAAGTTGAGTATGATAAAAGATACATCAGTCACTCTTGTCTATTAATATGCGTGCTATATATTTCAATATATTTTGTGTATCATATGTGTTATATGTATTATATGTTTATTTTTTAAATTTGTGTATTTTTGTATGAGGGTGTTTAATTTTTGTCTTTGAAATATATGTGTATGAATATGTATGTGTATGTAACTGTATATGTGCGTATGTAAGTAAGGTCATATATCAGAATATAATTACATGCCATTTTAAGATCGAATGCGCATATGCAAAAGGGTTCAAATTTTTCAAATCAAAGGATGAAATGCTTTCGAGAGCCAAATCGGGTATTTCAGCAAGACCAATTGAAAAATAAAAATGAAAAAAGTTTACCAACATTAATTTATACGATTGGAATTAAAGAAAACGGGATGAAGCTAGATATCACAACATAAATATAAACAGTTTCGGCGCCATGATGTAGACATTCATACAATTCGGTTTAACTTGTCGTCACGCTATGCTTTATTTTGTAATTATCTGTATTAACAATATGTTTTTTTTTAATTAAGATATCTCTAATTTTAACATTGCTTTTTATGATGCCTGTGTAGAGGAATTATAACTATGTTTAACTAATTATATACCATCTAACATTTATATCTACAAAAATATTTGTAGAACATGAGAAAAAAAGCAAGATGCTGAAACAACAAAGCGTGTGTTATTTATTATATGGTTGAAAATCGTTGTTATGTGGCGTTAAAGACGCGTGAGACAGTAAGGCTGTGTAAATTTGATATATTCTTTCTTGAAGGATAGATAGATTCTCTTGTAATGTTTGTAATTAGTGTTCAGAAAATAGTTGAAGAAAAAATAGAAGTCTTCTTACCTTGAATTTTAGTTATGAGTGTTAACAAAGGATAAATATTACCGTTGAAAAGGAAGAGATCCGAAATTTTGGTCAACCCTTATGTTAACGTCTTGTCTGAGAGTGTTCAGGCCACATGTTTGTGTGAGGTATGGGAGAAAACTGAGATTGATTCTCAAAGGGTCAATCGTATTAGTGATAATTATAATTGTTATAATTATTAAATTTTATAACTATTCATTTTTATTCATCTTTTTATTGGACATGATACGTTTAAGAAAATAAAACCTGCTTAAAATGAATATTGTGTGGGTGATGTAGTTTAAGATATTAATAATTAAACTTATTGTTTCGACCCTACAAACTAGTATATTATGTATCTCCTAATCTCTCATTTCTCCGTTTATTTACCTCTCTCAATATATATATATATATATGTATGTATATATATATATATATATATATATATATATATATATATATATATATATTGTAACAACTATTACAATATAAAGCTTTACTCTGTATCGAGTACTCTTTATAAAAGTAAATGCTTGAACAGTGGGTTTAAAATCTACGTGTTGTGTCACTTTCTTACACTATATATATATATATATATATATATATATATATATATATATATATATATATAAAACACTGATAGATATATAATAAAGAGATTAAGATAAAGGAAAAGATTCTGAATAGACTTAGATAGATAGATAGATAGATAGATAGATAGATAGATAGATAGATAGATAGATAATGAACAGACTACGATAGATCTACACGTAAATAAGAAGGTAGGCTGAAGACTTCATAGGCAGACTATGAACTATGAAGGAATGATACTAGAGCTGTAAAATCTTGCTCGTATTAATTTCAACACTTAATAATTAATAACGACATTGATTATTTTCACATTCAGTTTCTTATTTTTAAACTGACCAACATTTTAGTTTTTGAAAATAGTATCGTGCAACCTCTTTATTTTGCCGTTCCTTTTGGCAAATATTACTTTGCCATAGACTGAATTTAATTAGTATATATATATATATATATATATATATATATATATATATATATATATATGTAACTGAATGTATATTTAGTAAATAAATATACTATGTTAATATACAAATACTAACTAACTAACTAACTATATATATATATATATATATATATATATATATATATATATATTCAATTTGTTTTGATTGTGCATTGAACCCCTTTTTAATCTACTGTCTCCTAGGCAAACCGGCAACTATTTTATATATATATATATATATATATATATATATATATATATATATATATGTTAATTATTAAATATACTTATGGGTATACACTTAAGTATACACACAAACACAAACAGACACATACACACACACATATATATTCCTTTCATTCATCTAATCTTATAGAAACATTCAAAATATATTTGTGTATATATAACCTTATCTTTCGCTTTTGACCGCAGGGTTTGTCAATACATCTAGTAATATCTCCGATTATAATAAATGCTTTCCGTCAAAAGCAATATCACTAACACATTTTGCCTCACCCTTGTCACTTCAAGCATATAAAAAATTCGCAGTTATTCAGCCTGACGACCATCCCATAACAGGACTAAACGTTTGCTTGACAGCTTGTTTGTTTTCAAGGCACTCACTGTGTAGGCCGAGTGGACTTCACCCTGATTTGCAGTGGTCACTGACGGAAGTCGGTGTTGGTTTTGTCAGGTTTGTTGGCAAACTGTCGCGGAGTGGAAAATATTTGTCTTAAGCCAGTTTAGCCGATAGAACTTTCAACATTAACTCTAGTTTTAATAGCGACAGTGTTCTGCTTACCTTCCCAATCTATCTATCTATCTATCTATCTATCTATCTATCTATCTATCTATCTATCTATCTACACATGACTTGGATAGGTATAGAATATACATAAGCAGTAAAAAGTATTAAACGTGACCACAAGTCTTCAAACTTAGGAGTTTAATATTTTTATTAATTATTAGGCGTGGGCGGCACTGGTAGTAATCCAGACGAATTTCCGCTACTCTTTTATCAGGCTGTTGGTATAGCGGATATACATATATATTGTCTATTTTATACAGGTTTCATAAAAATGACAGAAAAGTTATTATGATTAAGTTTTTACATAATTTTTCATGTGTTTGTATATCTTTTCTTTTTGGTACTCAAATTATCAATTTTAATGGTTTTATACTTTCGCGCGCTTTCGGCTACGATCAAGAATTAATTTTATTTTACTTATAAATAAAAATGTGTAAAGTTTATGCATATGATATATCTACAGAGCGTGTGTAAATATAAAAGCTATAGTTTGCTTTATGCTAAACGCAATCACGCAATATATATATATATATATATATATATATATATATATAGATAGATAGATAAATAGATAGATAGAGAGATAGATAGATATATATATGTGTGTGTGTGTTTGTGGGTATGTGTGTGTGTGCGCGTGTAGTTAATGTAACGGTTAACAGCGTGGATGAGAGCTAAATCGCTGGGTTTAAATTGCGGTTTATTCCTTTCTGTTCATTTCGCGCAGTGGCCTTGAAAAATTCATGATGATATTTTCCTCTGCTATGAGTTAAACAGTAGCACAGACAAGGCTCTTCTGAGTGGCAGCCAGTTTAGCAGAAAAAATCTATAAATTTAAAACTGAGGGGTGTTGTTTAGACACATTATTGCACATTGTAAATCATTTCTTCATTACAAAATCCTGACTTTTACTATACTACCATTCACCACTATAAATCAACTGTGTTGCTTGTTTAGCGGTTCAGTTTTAAGCTAAACTGTTCTGCCCTCACCTGTTAAGATCAACGAAGAAGTCCATCATATATATCCATATAAGTCTGTTTCTATCTCCTTCCTTTGCATCTAATCCAATTTTCCTCTAAATTTCCTTCCTGTATAACATTCTCTTTATCATTCGTTTTTTTATTCAAACCGCTCTAACAGTATAGACATGTTTATGCCGGATATTTTTCTCGTATGGGTGATAGCAAGGATCGAAAACAATTGTTCTTTGGTCGGCTTCTATCAAGCAGATCAGTTGGATGGCTACTTTGCATTGCAATCTGAAGCGACGCAACTTTCGCATTACTGCCTGGCAAAACAAAGCTCCGGAGCGATGGAACTGGCGCCTCTTCCATGTCTCATTTATACAAAAGTGTAATCGAGGTCGGCTTGTTTCAAATATTAAAGCAAGTTGGCACCATGCTGCTCCTTTGAATGATAGCAATTTACCTGCCTATGTGGCCTTGTTTTACGTACTAAGGCAGACGTTGATGTTCTCTTTCGGAAATAATTATGGCAATTGATCCTTAATCACTAGAGCAAAATGGCTCAACGACAGGTTGCATCTATCTAAAAGTTTGGAAAATACTTGCAGGCTTCGGGAGACACATAAATTTGAGCAGCTCTTTATGTTACTGAGCTCTGATTTGCCATCCACAACCACACACACACACACACACACACACACACACACACACACACACACACACACACACACATATCTATATATATATATATTGCTTTACTAAGTAATATATATGTATATATATATATGGCTATACTAAATATTGAGCTCTCATCAAAAAAGTAAATTACTAACAGTGGACTGTTAAGCCATTTTTTTTGTACTACTTCTAACACACACACACACACACACACACACACACACACACACATATATATATATATATATATATATATGTATATACGGATTTTAAATACATTTTCAAAATAGAATCACACATTGAAAAATTAGATTTAGGTTTTCTGAGAGGATATAGTTTTGACAGAGAGCTCTCTAATCAACAACATTTCTCGAAAGAGTGAGTCTAACCATTTTCTTAATTCCTCTTTAAATTGAAAAAGAACAAACATATCCGAAAATTCAAACTTTAAAATCTTTCACTTGGTTCTTCAATTTACTAAAAAAGTTTACTGTATTCTAAATATCATCAATTTTATGCACACTATTCTCATTCTTTCGTTATTATTCCTCAAATTTCATTTAACTGACCTATTTAATCAGCATATTATACGCATACGTGCATCATCTTTCGTTATGTTCAGATCTATCCTCCCTGTATTTAATTCTTTTCCTATTGATCTGTACTCAAATCAGTTGTATTTTTTAAAATTGTAACCCTTTTATTGTAAAGTTCGTGTTTATCACATAGAGCTGTTATCATGATTTTTTTCTATGAAAATTCTGAAGACAGCTGATGCCACAAAACCCTTGACTAAATATCTTTTTTCAGGGTTTGTGTCTCACTGAGAAGCAAACTCATCAGTACAGAATGACTTTTTATTTTGTTATCAGATCTCAATTAAGAAATATGCTGTCTTTCAATCTACCGAATCGAGGTGATGTCAGTCGAGTTTCCTCCCAATGTTGAATATCACATGAGGAACAAGAATTCTGCTAGAGTACTTGAATGAATTATCTTTCTTAAGTTCTTCGTTTCCTTTCTTGAATGTCGAAAGTGTTTTCCTGTTTAGACGACCAGGAAAGCAGCTCAGACTTTCTGTTTTGTCGGCATTGGCGCATATCCTAACGCTTGTATAGGTGTGATTATTAATGTTACTGTTTCGATGGAGAGACTGGTCGGCTGTAATCCGCATCCTCTGAACAGTGTAGGTGAAAAATGTAAGGCGTGCTTGTCTTTGTTCTGGCCTTGAATCTCTGGAGATTGAATAAGCTACCATCCAGCCGTTAATCGATGAAATATTCAGTGATCAGCTCATTGCGGCCAATGAGAGAAAAAGCTAAATGTGATTCAGGGTTAGTAAATGTTTTTGTAACTTGCAATATTAGAAAACAAATCCAATACAGCCACCAAATTGTTTTGTTTTGAAAATTTTCTAATTTGCATGATAGAGAAAGGCAAAGGACAGTTTAGGACGCTGTTTGTTTTTTCAAATACAACGAAAATCGAAAACATATATATATCTTTGTCTTTTCGGGACTCATATTGGGATTCTTTCTGGATGAGTTTGGTCACGCGAGTAGTACACAATTTTAGTAAGTCTTGAATTTGTTGTTTTGGTTTGGTTTTGAAAGAGTTTAGTAAATCCAAATTAATCAGGGGTATTTTAGCAATCACCATTGAGTTATTTGATTCATGTTCTTAAGCGGTATTGAGGAATTTTTTTTTGATATCTTGTGCGAATCTACCTTGAAATTTGCTTGAATTTAGAAAAAACACATTAGTTAGAAAATCGGGTTTCTCATTTTTCGGCTGTTTGCAAATGAATGAGCGATTTATGTCCAACATTTGGATCCACGTAATGCTCTCTTGATATGATTTATGTAATAGATCAAGTACCGGAATTTGGATCATGGTATATTTATTTCTTACTAGGGAGTGTTGTCTACACAGATGTCATAGCTGGTAGAACGATTAAGGAGACGAAGTCTATTTGATTTTTATTTCTCGATATTAGGTTTATGGCCAAATTGCATTGATAAAGCTGCTCACGTACGATGATCAAATTTAAGCAACGTCGAACCTGGTCAGTACCTAGATGGACAAGCGCTTGGGAATACCTGGTGCTGTAATCTTGGATGTGCCGGTGATGTAATAAATAATGGCTCAGAATTTTTAGCCGAGTTCCATTTGTATGGGGCTTACGGCTATATCACGTTGAATACACCGGTTCTCGCTCGATCAGCAAAGTTAAGCAATGTTGAGCCTGGTCAGTACTTAAATGGGTGACCGCTTGGGAATACCAAGTGCTGTAAGCGTTTAGTGACGGATGTGCGTTGTGGTGCAGTGGATATCGGCTCGGACAGAGAAATCGGTGAGCCGAGTTCGAATTCCAGTTGAATACTCTGCATTCACTTAATCACTGGTACCCTTGGGAAAGGTATTAATCCGTCCCTTCCCTCCAGTTAGGGGTTAAATAACAGGGTATGACTTGGGGGCCCTGCTCTTAAAAACAAATCCCAATGAATCTTGATACTCGAAAAGAAAAAGTATTACTATACACAAAACTTATATAAAAAACAACAATAAATTGTTGAAAGAAAAAGTTATTACCAGCAATAAATAAATAAAATTTAGTTGGCAATAAATGACCCGCCGATATGTTATAAAAACAAAACAACCAACCAACAACCATTTTTAAAGAACAAAGTTTATTTTAATAATCGATGAACCATGAAGAGAAGACGCAGTATTTGTTGTTCAATTCGCACCTATATCATATGCATCTCATGCCATTCTCTCTTTGTAAGTCATTTTTCTCTCTACTGATCTCGTTAAATTCATCAATTCTTTTTCTATGTCATTACATTAGCATCCATCCACTCTATATCAAAGTCTACTAATGTATCTCCTACTTATATCAGTCAGTCAGTTAAGTGCCATACGTGGTACACGCTTGGGCGATCATGTCTCGAAAAAACATGACTGACTGGGTAGAAAATTTTCCCGCACTAGGTTACTATTATTTGCTATAGTAGATTGGTTGCCAACCAAGGCTATAGAACCTAATCAGTTCTGCTATTTAACCCATAGCCGGAGGGAAGAGACAGATTAATACCACTTATATGTATGTCTATACGCAATACCTCATTGATTCTTTTTAACTGTTCATTCAGTATATTTTTCACTTAGTATCATTTTCATATCGTATTCAGTTCATATCTGTCTCATCTATATCACATTATCTTTATCACTATCCTTTCTGTTGTTGCTTATTCTCACATTTCCTTCGTCGTACTGCCATTAGATTGAAGCGATTACTTGTTTTATTCGTCTATCATTCATTAACATTTGAATTGATAAGAAACCAAAAGATACAAACTTGGGAACAGAACATTGGCTTTAAAAGAATTCTTATCTTGTTTAGCTTATAACAAAATTTTCAAGTATATGTTTTGGGGATGAATTTTAAACTTATTATTCTTTCTTCTTAAACATCTTTATTGCTATCAATTTTTTCCCTTAAATCCAATAAATTATATTAGGCTCACTGGTGGTATAAGGGCAGTTCAGATAAAGATGGTTCCTCATTATTTTCCAAGAAACAAGTATGAACTTATGTAAGCATTGTCAATAGAAATTTCAACTCGAATTACTGCACTTCATTTGGGGATTCTTAACTAGGAAGCTATTTCGAAATTTCCCGAGCTATGCATAATTTAATATATACATTATAGTCTGACGTCTCTTTAATTTCTCGTAACATTAGCAAGTCTACAATATCCGGGCTATGTCTACAGTTTTATTGAAAATGGCAATGAATGAGTATTCAAGAAAAAAAGAAAGGAAAGAAGGAAAAAAATGATGAAGAATGAAGGAATGAAAGTTAGCGACAAATAATTAAATCAGACATGCGTGCCAGAAACTTCATTTTGTTTTAGTCCACTGTCAGTTTTTGAAGGTGAAAAATCTTAGAAGTAAATAATCGAAGCTGTAAAAGAAAAGGCAATAAGAAATTGTCCCAATTGCTGTAAAACATTGAATCAGACGGTCAAAATGTCACACTTTAGAAAAATTAGTATAAATGATTATCTTATATTATTTGGAATATTTATTGTAGACTGAATTTATTACTGACAATAAGAAAACTAATTCATCTCCTTTTTCAAAGAACGTAGAAAAATCGTAAGAAGGAGGACGTTCGCAAATTAATGTTAATAAAGTAATAAGGAATACGGCAAAACAATAGAAAATTACCGCCGGTAGAGCCAGTTCTTGCCAGGGAAGTTATTCTAGTAGACAAGTGAAAAATATCTGGAACTTATTAGAGAAACTAGAAATGTTATGAGACACAAGATATATAATACGCTTATGACTATTTTAAAAATCTAATTAAATTTCTCTCTTACAGCAAGTCATAAAGTAAAACTGAAAATCATAATCGTCATCATCATCATCGTCAACATCCTCATCATCTTAACTACCCAGCTGACCACCTGACCACCTCCCCGGATAAGTTTTGTTAGCTTGCTAATGTCTAAGTCTCTGAGATTGATCTTGTCAACCTTTTGACGTTTTCTATGGTCACCTCTTTGTCTTTTGCTTAAGGTGGTACCTAGTAGGATGGCCGTGGCACATTGTTGGTTCTTATAACTTGTCTGTATCGTTACAACTTTCTCTTCTTGATGATGGTTGTGAGATTATCTGATGAACCAGTTTCCTGTTTGATGTTGTTTCATATTTGTGATGCAACCTACGTTCAGAGATACATAAAATAGTTCTGTTACATTTAATTTCTAATGAAATAACTTTTCACTGTTATTCTGCTGTGAATGCCCAAAATTCGCAGGTGTAAGGAAGGTTTGGGAAAGCCGAACGCACGCAAATTTCGTATTTTTGATTTCAGGCGGATGTTCTTGTCTTTACCAGAAGGTTTTAGTCCTGCAAAACCTTCCACTGTTTGTGCTGTTATTGAAATTACTTCTATTATGGAAGCCTCTTTATTGATGTTGGATGTATGTTGTGGTGCAGTAGATATCGGCTCGGAAAGAGAAATATGAGAGTCGATTTCCAATTCAAGTTGAATTCGTTGCATTCACTTACGCGCAAATAGCCTTGGGAAAGATATTAATCTGTCGCTTTTATCTCCACTTATGGGTTAAATAACGGGACAGATTGAGTTCTATAGCAACTAGTCTGCCTCGGAAAGTAATGGCAACCTACTGATGGGAAAATCTTCTGCCCAGTCATGTCTCTTTCGAGACATGATCGCCCAAGCGTGCATCACGTATGACCCTTATCTGACTAACTGCACTGATAATCGAGTCAAGATATTTGAATTTTCGCACTACTTTAAGTTCCTGACCACCGACTTAAATCTTGATTGAAAGACTTTTCTCATTGTTTGTAATAAGTGTTTTCTAGCATTAATCTCCATACGATATTAAAAGCTTGAAAAATAATCTAAAATCATAAAAATATTATAGAATATTTGATGCTGATTGTAAAGATCATTTATCCGTTCGGAACGAGAAATCGGAGAGCTGAGTTCGAATTCTAGTCTAATTCCCTTAATTCACTAACGCACAAATACTCTTGGGAAAAAATTAATCTGTCGCTTTTCTCTTCAGTTATGGGTTAAATAGCAGGACATATTCGGTTCTATATTCTTGGTTGGCAACCAGTCTACCGCGGTAAGTAATGGCAACCTACTTAACTAACTGATCGGAACACTAGTGCATTCTTCAAGAACATTGACTAATCATTCGACGAGTGCAGTAGTTTCTATTTGGGCCTCTCAGTGCCACGAGGAAGTGTACTGCAATGGCTGTATCTCCGGACACTTAATCTCAGGTTATTTATGCGTGTATCTCCAGTGGATGTATCTGTCTCACTTTTTTGTCTTCTACCAAACACAATACTACCTATATATGATTTCAACTAAAAATGGTTAAAATCAGCAAAACCAACCTTTAAAAAAGTAAACCTCAGGTATATCTTCTCCTATACCAATGTGAGGGACACTTAGTTTCAACTTTCCATCATCTTAAGGTCAAACTCGAGCTGCTATTTCTGTCTGCAACATGTATTAATAACTCTGTTTCACTAGCCGCCATACTACGTGCATTTAAGCAAACCACACACATCTCCTTTGTATTTCCTTGGTGATAGGGTCTACTTGAGTAGCTTCTTTACACGAACAACTACTCTGGGAAACCGACTTTTAAGAGAATGTTTTCCATATCTCTACAAACTTAACCGCTTCTTGTTGAGGGTTATCCGTTATCGTCTTCATATAGTCGCATAAACTGTACCTCTGATTCTGTAACCCACTACCTGGAGTGGCTATCAGGCCTTGCATATAAGGAAAATCACTGTAAAATATTTGAAATAAAGTTGGACGAAAGTAACAAAAACAAAAACAGAAAAAAATTGCGCCGTCTTGCTATCACTTGATCTTCATTTATTAAATGCATGTTAAGTGAATAAAATCAAATTCATAAGGATACAATTTATACTAACGAATAGGCGAGATGTAACATAATAACGTATTCTTTTTGAAGGAGTCAAATAACAAATATATGATTTTTCAGGTTCGATGTTTTGTTTTGTAAATCGTGAAAATTACTCCTTTTCTTTTAAATTTAATGAACAAAAGCTTAAGATTTAACAAAATAGCCATCAATAAAAATGTTCCATCATTAGAAGAAATGCTACCGAAGAAAATCTGTAATTAAAATTAAGAAATTGTGTATATACATGAAATGAGATTTTACTTTAGAGATATGAAAATCTCGCTCAATGCAGGAGCTGCTCAACTAACGAATAATACTGAGTCACTTATCGACCGATTTGTGTTCAATTGCATTTGTCCACGCCGCCATCTTGCTTCGACTGAGTCATCGTCCTATTTATAGATCTACTTAAAATGGTCCTGAACTTCTGTTAGTGTTGTTCAGTTCTGTGCACAAGCCATATTTATGTGAATACTTTCCTGGTTGTAGAAGTGAGATAGAGATAGATAGATAAATGTAGGGAGATATAGAGAGAAAGAGAAATATAGAGAGATATAAGAATAATTTAAGATCATCGATGAAGTGAATTAAGAATAAAATGAAAATAAAATAATAAGTTATATAAAAGCAAGAAAATAAAAAATTTCCGTTTTAAAAAACATTCTGGGATGATTAGAATTTTGGAGAGAAAACCCATACCAGGTATCTTTATTCCACCCACCTCTTTGTTTAAATATTTATGAAATTTCTTTTCATCAGCATATTTGTGAGGATTCTAAGACAAAGGGAAAATGATTAAAGAAAAAATTGAAGCATAAAATATTCTAGCCAACCCGTTTATTTCAACTACCCCATCAATTTGAAACTTAAATGAACATCATAAATTCAAAAAGAATTAGATCACTGTAGAACTAGAAATAGATGAACAGAAAAAGAATTCTATAAATATCCAATGTCGGAGTCTAAAATATAGAATAATATATGATGTGGGGGCTGAAAATATAGCAGGTAAGAACTGAAAATACAGAAAATGAGTGGATTGAAAAAAACGGCAAATATGTAGAATATGTGGGTTAAAAATAGAAGGAAATGTAGGAGCTTAGGCTGAAAATACAGAAGAATATATAAGAGGTTGGGAGTGAAAATATAAAGAAATGTATAGGAAGTGTGGGCTGAAAAATTAAAAGATGGAGGTTGAAAATATAGAATATACAAGAAATAGACTGACAATATAGAATAATATATTGGAAGTGAGTGTAGAAAAATAGAAAAATAAATACGAGGTGAAGTTCAAAATACAGAAACATATATACAAGTTAAGGCTACAAATATTGTTACATAATTTACTTTCTAAAATCTAACCAAATAGACTAATCGATAAATTTTCAGCCTCTACCTCGTATGTATTGTTTATTTTCTCGCTGTTGGTCTTTCGATTTGTTTATCGTTCTTTTTCGTGTATCTTCTTTCTTTTACATGAACACACACAGACACGCACTCTCTCTCTCTCTCGACCCTCTCATTTCTCTCTATCATTTCCTAACTTCTTGATAAGATCTGACTTTTTTCTCTCGATTTCGGTATAGTTATTTTTAAATCATTCTCTTTCATTAAAAAAAAAAAACCCAAATTTTCTTGTATAACCGATATACCTCCAATAGTTAAAATCGTTACCCACTTTCCACCGGAGAAAGTAGTCGGTCTTTGAGGCCATTTAAGGACTAGGATAAGTTTCAAGGCGGGTAATACTTTTACAAGGAAGGCTGACGCTACATAATCTTTAATTTCTGTAATTTTCTCTTGTTATTTCCTTGTACGATGATAAATTAAAATTTTTATAAAATCCTGCTTGTAATCCTCTTTCGTTCTTCATCTCTCCTCATCTTTCTTTCATGATTTGCTAAAGATAAAGTGATAAATAATTTCCGTATTTTTAAAAAATATTACAATTAGTTTTCCCAAAACGGAAATTACTTATGACTCAACCTGATATATGACACTTTTTCTTCCTCTCATTCTCGACTTAACTGGCATATCAGTTTCCTCTCCGCTACACTCTTAGATAACCCTCTTTCTAATAAGCACACTACCTTTTTTTTATTTCTCATCACTTCTCTTTATCCAATATATAACGATCTCATTCTTAAATCTCTTCATCAACAGCAGCAATTCATCCATTCCTTTTGCTTTCACATTCTCTCTCTCCTAACTTTTTCTGTCCCATAGAAACAGGGATATACGCACAAAATCGAACACATTTAGGTCCATGGCAAATATTAAGTAGATCCACAAATAGAACAATGAGTCAGTTGAAGTGAGAAAGTTAAAAATGCAATTAAACAAAATTCAGTCGATAACTCACTCAGTCAATCGTATGTATGCAAGAATTGATATTCTTGTAAACTAAGAATATCAATTCTTTCATATATACGGTTGCTTATTTTCTGATATTTAAATATACTTTGTCCTGTGGTTTTAGGTGCAGTGATGGTAAATTAAATATGTTTAGATCTCAATAGAAACGAAGAAAAGAGTGCTAGACTGCTACGTGATGTCAGTTCTTCAGTACGGCTGTGAATGCTGGACAATATCATCGAAAATGAGGACAAAACTGGAAGCGGCCGAAATGTGGTTCTACAGAAGGATGCTACGGATATCGTGGACTGAGCATACAAGCAACGACGAAGTGCTAGAAAGAATGGCAACAAAAAGGAAATTGATGCTGAGCATCAGGAAGAGACAACTGAAGTTCCTGGGACATGCAATGAGGAAGGAGAGCCTGGAGAACCTGATACTGACTGGTCAGATAGAAGGAAGGAGAGACAGAGGAAGGCAGCGGATAACATATCTGCAGAGTCTGATCAGGTGGATGACGGAACGGGGGTTGCCAGGAGCAACAGGAGCAAACATACTAAGAGCCACAAGGGATAGGGAGACGTGGAGATCCATGATCGCCTACGTCCTGAAGGGACAGGGCACATAGAAGAAGAAGAAGTATTTTGCTATATGTTAAGATTTTAAGTAAAGAGTGACGAGTAATTTTCAATCTTTTCAAAATTGCAATTCACACGTGAAAAGGCATATTTTTTTTGACTCCTCGAAATAAAAAGAACGCTTTTATTAAATGTGCAACTATGTGTTATTATTAACAGTTTCAACACCTTGATTTTTCCTACCTTTAATATATTTTTATTTCCTACATCAAGTGAGAGCAAGTCTTCTTAATATTCTTTATAATTTTATAACTGCTGCCAGGAATACTGAAAAGTCATATTCTAGGAGGAGACGATCATTTAAGATATGATTACGCGCAGAATTAAAGTAGAATCATATAGGATAAAATATTGGAGAAAAAGGCACATTTAAATTAATCAGGGCATATTCTAAGCTTAATTACCTGCTCACTAGACCCAGCGTATGCATAAAAACAGTGTTTAAAAGAAATGAAGTTAAAAAAAAATGAATCACCAAGTTACTGTATGCTTACTGCAAAAAGCACATACACTGGTTAATATTAGGCACAGTTTTAGTCCATGTGTTGGGTAATATAATAATTCCATATGGTACTTATACTTGCGGCCGTAAATCATTATATAAGAAAGTAAAGTTTGATTATCTGGACATATTATATGAGGCAAATAAGTTGGTAAAAGAACAAAGAAAATGATAAAAAGACAGAAGTAGAACAGTTGTAGAACAAAATAAATAAGAAAAAAAAACAATTAAAGGGAACGTACAATATGTAAAACCACAACACTGATCTTTACACATCTGATCATTCGCTGCAATATTTCTATATTCGGCGTACATTTAATCTAAAGTAAATAATTGATTTTTCTAAGGGACGTTTAGATGTGGCACAATGCCTAAAATATGGGGTACCCCGTAAGGATCAAACTCGTTACTCTAGCAAATAAAGCTTGCTAACCATTACACCATGTCGAAGTTTCTAAACCTTAAAAAGAACTATATATGCTGTATATTTTAATATATTCTGTGTATTTTAATTTTATCTTTTATCTAGATTAGCTGTTCTTAACCGGGATAATATTCCTGGGGGTTCACACAAAGAATAACAACATATTTAACAAGCTTCTTCAGAGATTTCTTGTTAAAAGGGAAACATGAAAGACACTTTTCTTTCTACTTGTTTTTTATTTATTTTATTCATCTTACCGGATTCCGATCCATATAATCAACTCTATATATATATATATTAGTCATCCACGTACAAGCCTGTTTCGCAGCTCATCAATGTGGCTAGACACATCAACTTGCCTGGATCGAAACCCGACCGATTTGGTGTCAGTTGGCGTCGCTACCCCATAAGCCATAGGCGCAGGGAAATTGAGAAGGGAAATTTTAATGTGTTGTATATAAGCAGTGTACACACATGCCAGTTACCGAAAGAACTCAATTCATTTCTGAAAAGGAATGCTTATACCGAAGAAGTGGAAACTGTTTTTAAAATTTTTTTCTCTAGAGAGCTCAATCGTAATGAGAGCATAATATAGCATTCATTAACATACTAGCCTGTTATATATATATATATATATATATATATATTGATGGATAGTGAATCTTAAATTAAAAAGTTTTTTGATGTGGCTTTTGTCTGTGTTGAATTAACAAACTAGCAAATCGGTTATTTACAAAGATTCTTACAGATATTTTTATTCTTTCAAGCAGACTGAGCCACGATCACACAATAACAATTTTAGCATCGGAAAATAATTAAAAACCGCGATTACTTATAATAGTAATATTGGCAGCAACACTTAAACAACGATGTTGTGAAATTGTATTAGGGAAAAATAGCTAAAATTATTTCTAATAATAGACAACTAGAGGTGAAATTATATAAATTAGAAATTTGGAGAATAATTGCGACCGTCTAGACTACATTGCTGCTGGAATTGCAAGGGTAGAGGGCAAGGGGCTAGAGATTTAGATAAGATTATTGCCACTTTTCTGCACTGGTCATCGCATCCTCAAAATTTCTTGAATTGGTCTCTTCTACATCAATCCAATAATTGATCCTTGAGAGGAAACAACAACAAAACAACAACTAAATTAATAACAACAACAATAATAATAATGATAATAATAATATTAAAATTATTATTTAACTTTGAAAATCTTTTAAAAAACTATCAAAATGAAGGATTTTGAAGTGCAAATCTACAAAAGTGCAGCACATGAGAACATCAAAAATTTAAGTTGTAGTTGGAGCCCTCGGATTGATCCATGGTCGTTAATCCCTGGTCGTCCATGCCTTAAAGAAATACAAAATATTGTACTAACAGGTACATCTCACACATTACGAAGAGCATTATCGATATAAAATGTGTGGGATCTTAGATTTTTTTTCTTTTACAAAAATAGTCAGTGGTTGGGACCCGGAAGCAAATGTGTATACAACGGAAATCACAAAACGAAGAAGAAAAATATCTAATGAGAATAGCTCTATTCTATAACAAAGAACAACAATAGTTTCAAGTCAACCAACATTATCCCATATACCTTATACACTTGCTACAACTGCTGCTACTATTAAAATGATGATAATCATATGATATGATTATTTGTACTGTAATAATATAAAAGATATTGTACTATCACTGTCTTATGGATGGAAAAAACTTTTTTGAAAGTAGTAGTATTATTTATATAATGCTTGTAGTGTTAGGCTTCCTCTTATCTGCCGTGACAGAGAGAGAGAGAGAGGGGGGTGGAAGGAGGGATGGAGAGAGAGGAATGGAGATAGAAAGGAGATAGAGAGATATATAGATAGATAGAAAGATAGATAGATAGAGAGAGAGAGCTAGCAGGAAATGAAAATAAGAAAGGAAATAAGAAAATGAAGAAAAGAAGAGAATGACATAAATTCTAAGGAAACAGAAATCGGAACAAGTGAGCAAGTGAAGGTGAAAAAAACAATGAAGATAAAAGGACAGAAGCAAATAATTAAAAGAAAGAAAAGAGAAAGAAAGAAGGGCAAAATTGAAGTAATCTATTATAACAACAACAAAAAAAATAAGAGAAGAAAAAACTACAATTGGAATGAAGTAAAAAGTAAATAACAGAATGGGAAACAAAGGAACAGAGAGCAAATGAAGATGAAAAATGCAGTGAATAAAATAAAATAACATAAGAGAAACATAAGGAAAAAGAGAAACAAAGGAGAAAATAATAACAAGGAAAGAAAGAGAATAAAGAAGAAATGGAAGCGATAAAGTAAGAAAAAAGGATGGAATTAAACAATAAAAAGGGCGCAAAAGTGCATAGAAAGCGAGTAAAAGAAAAATGAAAAAGAAAAACGAATTGAAGAAAATAATAAAACAGGGAGAGAAAGAAATGAAAAAAAAAACGAAATACAAGAAAAAAAAATAAACGTGAATAAAAGAGAAAAATACAAATGAAAGAAAACATTAAAAAAATGAGCCAAAGGAATAATAAAAAGGGCGAAAAAATCTGGAAGCAAATGGAAAATAACAAAAAGAAAAGAAAAATGGAAGGAAAAAGTAAGAAGTGAAGAAATAAAGACAAAGAGCAAATTGAAATTTGAGAAAGGAAACAGAAAGCAATTGAATAAGGAGAAAGTTAAAAGAAGGAAAGAAAGAAATAAAAAGAAGAAAACAAATAAAGAAGAAAAATATTTATACATAAAAAAGAAAGTGGTTTGAACATAATGTAAAGAAAGGCAAACAGCGAAATGAAAAGACAAAGAACTTGACGAGGAAAATGCATTCGGAGTGTAAAAGAAAGCCTTCGTCTATATTCACATTCCTCTTCGCCATTAGACAAACGGATGACCACCATGCAGACGCCGGTTCTTGTCAGTGTAAATTGTATTTGCCGTTATGACAGATTTTATTGAAGGCATTAATAAGTTGCAGTTGCCCTGACGGAGAACGAACGAGTCGGAAATAGAAGCTGTGTAGTTGGTTCACCAAGTTTCCGCATGTCTCTTCTACACAACACCGCATCTCTATAGTCATCGATTCTTGACATCTAATTTATTCAACGCTAGTCCTTTTTCTTTTTTGACCTTTAATTTTTCCAATTTTCTTATCTCTTATCTTTTCAAGTCTTTTCTCTTAGACTCTCTACGTTCATTTCCTTTCTCGTTTCTTCCCTTTCATTTTCTCTTTTCGCTTTAGAATACTTTAATGTTTCAGTGTTGTTTTTTCGACTTCAGTCTCCTCATATCTTTTACCCTCTAACGTCTACTAAGCTGTATCAAAGTTTTCGTGATGGAAGTTGAAAATATCCGCCCGGAACAAGTTTGATCTTTCAAAAATAAATAAAAGAAAGAAATACTTATAAATGACAAGAAATAATAATTAATTTTAAAAATATCACATATATGAATATCTGACAATGAAACTATTGTTCGCTTCTATATTTGCATTTATACAATTCTTATTTTCTTATGGAACCATAAATATTTTATTCTCAGTATTCTGTTCTCAAAAATTTGCCAGTTTTCGTTAATTTTTAAATTAAAATTGTTAGGAACTGTATTTTTGATGATAAAAAACCTTTTATAAAAGTCTTTTTTAAAATTGCGAATGTGTCTGAACTTTATTTCTTTGTTTTTTTATACTACTATGCCTGTCAAAGAACATGTGCATGTCAATATAATAATTATGACATAAAATAGGTAAAATGAAATCACTAACTCTTTATGATGATAGCTGGTAAATTTAGCTCATTAAATGTATATATACATAGTAGAAATCTTATGGATCAGCGGTAGTATTGCTTTCCCAGATATATAAAGCAGTATTCACCAACATCATCATTTATAAACGGAAAAATAACCTCGTAACAGGGCTGGTGAAAGGGTCTCCTGAATCTGATACACTCTCAATCTATGATACGTCTTCTACTCTACTATTTTCATATGGTAGTACTAATATAAAATGCGCATTTTATTGTCACCTAGTTATGTACAATATTGGACCAGATGCAATATAGGTAAACAATTTCACTAAGAAAATTGAAAATAAATACAATGTACCTAAATATAAATTATAGACATGTCATAACAAATCATTTCATGCTAAATAAATCAACAATGTTTTGCAACAATTTTTAACACCATCTTGGGAATTCTTTTGTTAAATAGTTGAATATTTTAATACATTCAACATTATTAATAAAAACATAGTGAACTTTATGTTATGTTTTTCGATACTTAGCCCAAATAATAAGTAAATAAATGAAAAATCCATGGATTTAGACAAAAGAAGAGGCCCAGAATGATATCAAAATCGGCATAATTTTTCACCCCTTAAGAGTCAGTTGTGATTGGTTTAATTTGTAACGAATAGATATGTAGGTAAAAAAAAAAATCAAATCTTGATAAAATAGCGAGGGTCACAAAGTACTGCCCGGGGCCTCCAATCAAGCTTACTCCCAGGTCAGTGGATTTGAGGGACTCGTAGAATATAGCGTTGGTCCGGGAATTTGGTAGTATAATAATTCTGTGTTCATTACCTGGGGTGCTTAGAATAAAGTAAGATTTATAAGAAACAGAGCGAGCTTTAAATGAGTAGCTCTACGGCAACAGAAAAGAACAAGATGTGACATACACAGATATGGACGGCAAAACAAGACAAATCTACACCTGAAGATTATACAGAGGCTTACCCGAATGTTACCCGCATTGACAGTCACATGATAAGGCCGGAAAGGAACAGCGGCCTATACATTGTGATGCCAACAACAAAGATGAAGTCATTATTCCGATTTAATTAATGAAAACAAAATAAGTACATCAGATAACCGAATGCAAAATATTATACGCACATATTTAGCATCAGCTGCAGGTCTTCGTCAGTCTATGGAGGGTATTAGCTAATAACTTTTGCAGGAGCCTACTTAATCTTTCTACAACATCCATAAAGACAACATAAGATCTAGACTCTAAGACAGTATATTCGACGGTTTCTGTAAGAGAACAAATCATTTAGCTTGGTAAGCAGTTGAACAAAGCTAGTCGGCAGTATCCCTCAACCGAGATGACTTGTAACAACGTGTGGTTTTTCAAATATTTTAATCAGAAGAGTTCGGTCAATCCGCGGAATGTTTTTTAGGCACCTCCCAAGAGTGAATTATGCTGTCAAATCTGTATCTCAACGATAAGGTACGAATCCAGGTCATATGTTCGAAACAATAATGGTTGCTGGTATCGTATGTGATCTACAGCTTCAATCAAGACAAACTTGTGATCTACGTTCAACATTTTGTTATAAATGTGCAATTCTTATTAGAAGAGTGAGTTAAGATTAAAAATGTGTTGTTTTACAGAAGAACAGGTTGTTATTTTCAAAAAAGTCAGCTTTAATAAAAATCTGAACTTGTCAAATGTCACCTTTTTTTTACTAGTAATTATGGTGAGCAGGTGGTAATCTTCTAAGGTGGCTGCTTTAATTGAAATTTGAGAGTGTCAGATAGAAAAGGAGAGAGAGAGAGAGAGAGAGAGAGAGAGAGAGAGAGAGAGAGAGAGAGAGTACTGAACCTTCATACTAAGCTTGTGTTTTGTAAACTTTAAACGTTGCTGTTGATCACAAGCTATACAAGAAATATGCATGGAGATCAAGTACTATACTCGCATCGAAGGGTACCTTGACGTGGTGTAAGGGCTAGTAACCTTGCACCGCTTTAATCATTTCAACAGAGTAACGAGTCCGATCCTGACTGGGAACTCTTTTCTTTCGGTCTTGTACCACATCTAATATGCGCTTAGAAAATTACTATACCAGCACTATTTTCATCACTCAGGTCACGTCCATACTTCGTTAATTATGCACATCACAATATTACGTATTATTTTCTTGATCTGTCTTTAGCCTAAACATTAATTTATGGCTGATTTTAATCCCCCACATTTTATTTTACTAATTTCCAATGCATAACACAATGTTTTAATGACGAAATTAATTAAAACTAATTTAAAGTTAAAAACTGGAATCTTGTATCTCAAATTTGAAAATCACATAACCCTTTAGTTTGTTAGCGGCCTTCTTCAAGTGCAAGGAATTTCGAATCGAACCTTTTATGTCGATCACTAGGCTATAACATTCTCATTCCATGTGTGATGCCACTTCCGGATGTCATTCAGTTGTCTCCCTTTAACTCACATATGTTCTTTGTTCAACACTGCTGTAGCCAGGTATTAAACTTACAACTCTTTGAAATTCCTAACACTAAGATATAACGGTCGAAAGTCAATGGCAATAAAGATGAGGACAACAGCCCTAAATTTGTAAATAATATAAATACTACCTCATCTCAGAAGAATAGACAAATACTAAAAGATTGACTAGTGTATTTTGGCAGATAACGTTTTTAAGAAAATATTCAAAGGTACAGAAGAAGAAATCGAGTCCTTCTACTCTATGCTAGATTATGTCAAGGCACAGCGCAAGGTGAAACGGTTCACAATTTTGAACTAGGATACCGCAATAGCCGTTGTGAAAAATGGATCCAATGGTACACAGCGAATGATCAGATAATAACCAACACATGGTTCCAAGAACAACCAAGAAGATTATGGATATGGAGAAGTCCAGGAGAAGAAACTAAGAACCGAACTGACTACATTACTAACAAAAAGAGATTAAGAAACGCAGTCCCTCACTGCAAAGCCTACCCAAGTGCGGACTGCGGAAGCGACCACCTGCCAGTTGTATGCAAACTAAGGATAAAACTAAGGACATTAAAGAAACCTAACACAGCCCTAAGACTACAGTACAATAGACTCATGAGTGACTCAAATCTGCAGGAAATGTATGTGGAGAGCGTGAAAACGATATACGAAGGACAAATTAGAAACGGAAGCTCAAAATGAGACGCAATGACCAGCTCTAGTGACATTAGAGAACGACATCATTCCAAAAGAAAAACGAGTAGATCACCGAAGTGATTCTTGACATGATGCAAAAGAGACAGAAAATGATGCCAAGATATGGAACGGAATACAAGAGACTACACAAGGAAATATGGAGCAAATATAAACAGGCTAAAGAAAGATGGCTCAACGACAAATGCGCAGAAGTAGAGAGACTGAGCACAACAAATAATGGAAACATACATAAAAAATAAAGGAACTAACAGAGCAAAGGACATGCTCAGTAACAGGATGTATAAAACAAAGGATGGTACACTAATATTAGAAAAAGGAAAAAATACATCAGAGATGGGACGAGTATATCGGAGTTCTCTTCAGAGATCAACCAGCAATACACTAAATTAAGGATGGACAAGAAATATTAAGAACTGAAGTGGAATCGGCAATAGCCAAATTGAAGAAAAACAAAGCAGCGGGACCAGATGGGATTGTATTAAAGATCTGGATATCCTTAAAAGGCTTTGGTGTAGACAGACTAACAGAAATAATAAACGAAATCTACAACAGCGGCAATATACCGGAGGACCTAAGCAGATCAATCTTCATAAAATAGTCTAATGAGCCTAAGTGAAAAAGAATGTGAGCACCATTGAACAATAAGTTTAATGATCTACATAACAAAACACATCATCCAGATTCTGATGAACAGAGCGCGCAGCAAAGTCGGTTCAGAGATAGAACAAGAACAATGTGGATTCGTTAACGATAGCAGAACGAGGAAATCGATATTCATGCCCAGAATGCTGTCTGAACGAGCAATACAAATGCATAAGGACCCTTATCTGTGTTTGTGGACTACGCAAAGGATTTCGACAAAGTACCACACAAGGATTTGATAAAGATGTTCGACAACCACAACATTTTCGGAAAAGACCTTAGGAAAATCAACAATTTATATTGGCAGCAAACCGCTTGTGTGACGGATAGGAAGTGAATTCAGTAGGTATGCAAAAACAGAAAGGGGCGTAAGACAAGGATGTGCTTACTCACCAGAACTTTTCAACCTGTATAGCGAATCAATTATAAGAAAAATAAAAGCCTTTCCGAGATTCGTCATTTGTAGCCACAATCTCAAAAATATCAGATACGCGGATGACACGGTGCTGATAGCAGACATGGAAAGAAAAATGCATGAACTTCTACAGAAAGTAACAAAAAAAGTGAGAAGAAAGGACTATGCATAAATTTAAAGAAAACTGAATGTATGGTCATCAGCAAAAAGATGAGCGCAATATGCCAACTACAAGTCGGAGAAACTAAAATAAAACGAGTAAAAATTCAAATACCTGGGACGTATTTTGACAGAGGATGGAAAGTGCGACATGGAGATCCAAAGACGCATTTCAGAAGCCTACCAGAGTACTGAAAGAGAGGAAAAATTAGAAACAACGAAAAACGAGTGCTAGATTGCTATGTGATATCTGTCCTGTATGGAAGTGAATGCTGGTCGATCTCATCAAGGATGAAAAAGAGGTTTGAGGCAGCAGAAATGTGGTTTTACAGAGGGATGCTGAGGATACCATGGACAGAGCACGTGTGCAACGATGAGGTGTTGAAAAGGATGTAAACGAGAAGAAAACTCATACTTAATATCAGGAAGAGACAAATGAGGTTCCTGGGACACGTAATGAGGAAAGAGGACCTAAAGAATATTCACAGGTCGCATAAAGGGAAGGAGAAACAAGGGAAAGCACTGCGAGACGTAATTGTTAGGTCTTAGAAAATGGATGGCGGAGCGGGGCTTAGAAGAGATACCAAGAGAAATATATTGAGAGTGACAAGAGACAGAGCCAAGAAGAAGAAGAAGAAGAAGAAGAAGAAGAAGAAGAAGAAGAAGTCTTTGAGATTAAAGGGATTCTTATTTAAATAAAATTTAGACAATTAATAGCAAACAAATCAAGATTAAAATTAAATTTACCTATGCTTCTTACGAGCGGATAATTTGAATTAATTTATTTACAAATATAATATATTACTAAAAAGACGGACATTATACAATTTTAACTAAAAGGGAGATCGTTTTAATGTCAACCATTGTTAAAAATTGTTCTCCCTTAAAGACATTATTACACGACCTAATCTAAATCGAAATTATGTGCATTACATAAATTTCATATAATCGATGTTTTTTTAATCTAATAATGTAAATTTATAGCTATCTGAAAGTTTTGCGGAGAATGAACAGCTCATTGTTGTATAGATCACTTTTTTGAGCAGTGGTTTTTGTCAGATTGATTCTGTACATCGACTGAGACAGTGAAAACTATGTATTATCTTAAATAATTTTAGTCGTATTTAAGTTTCCCGAATTTTTGAGTTCCATTTAGAATATTAACTATTTTCTATTTAATAACTAAATTTTTTGAAGAAAAAGTTCCTGGGTGAATTATTTGACCTATTTTTTATCAAATCCTACCCGTGATAACGTGGATCAGGTAAAGTAATCGTAATAGTAAAATACTAGCTAAAAATGCTCAGTATTATCGTTTTACAGTTGAAATAGCTAGATGTAACCGTAAATTTTATACTAACAGTATCTTCTCTCGCTTTTCTTGCTTGTAGAAATCTCAGCAGTCATTTCGTTTTTTCAGTCAAACTTCATAATTTAAATGTAATGGCATCATTATCTTCTACTTTATTAATTCCTTTAAATACTTTAATTAATTTTATTGTTCTCTTTCGTTAATGCTTTTTTGGTATATTCTTTAACACTATACTTGCGTTTTAGTGACGTTA
Source organism: Ascarosepion bandense (assembly GCA_037127315.1). NCBI lineage: Eukaryota > Metazoa > Mollusca > Cephalopoda > Sepiida > Sepiidae > Ascarosepion > Ascarosepion bandense. The sequence goes on along the minus strand of JBBBDQ010000663.1, from coordinate 5,790,809 downwards.
TTGCCTTGCTTGAGGTGAAATGATTTAAAAAAAATAAAAAGAAGACTTAAAATATTTTAAAACAATGATAATGGTTTGCTTTAATTTAAAACCATAATTCATAAGTACGAAGTTTTTATTTTGTTTTTTACAAAATAATGTTTTGGGAGTTTGTTTATTTTTAATACTAGCCTAAGTAGATGTCTTAAATGGAACTACATTTAATATTTTCCCTACTGTTCGTTATTTTTGTTATTTGTAGTCGTACAACCTTGCTTATTGAAAAAAGTGCATTATACATAGAACCCTTGTTCTTGCTACTTCAGTGCTATCTTTCTTTTATTGTTTCAATAAGAATTTATAGAAATATTATGGAGGTCTACAAGAGTAAGAGTTTTACATTCACTTGGAAGTTATTTCCAGTTTAAATATTCTTGCTTTATTGATTTTGTCTTGGCTGGTATTAAATTAGGTTGTCGATCGATGCAGCCCAGTTCGTTGCTCCATGTTTATGTTACAATCTTTTTTGGATTTGTTATTACGATGAGTCATTCTCAAAAGGCCGTTTCAACCTATCTGCATTAATCATCTTCAGAACGATCACTACTATTATCGCTGTTCCATACGAAACATGTCTGGAGGCGATGTCAACTAGTTCTCTGATCCCACTTAAATGAAATCCACTTTTACCTTCAGATCTTGAAACGATAGGTTTTCGCCAAATGTGGTCTTTGTTTTGTGTTTTTTACTCTATCTTTTTCCTCTTTTTTTCTTTACTGTGCCATTAACATTTATTCAACGGTATCTTTCTTTCTTTCTTTCTTTCTTTCTTTCTTTCTTTCTTAAGTTCTCCCTGCAAGCTAGGAGAAATCTAGCGATCGATAGAACTAGTGATCTCCTTTTTGGTTTGTTATTTTTATAGGATTTTACTTTTCACAATTCCATTTCCTTCCCTTTATTTATATTTTTCGTGCTTAAAATTTCCTTTTCCACATTTTTTCTACTCATTCAACGGAGACATATTTCAATCAATTTTTAGTACACACGCGTTACAAATCTATCTATCTATCTATCTATCTATCTATCTATCTATCTATCTATCTATCTATCTATCTATCTATCTATCTATCTATCTTGATGACAGATAAATATACAGATTATATATTTATACTTAATGTTAAATGTACAGGAAATATAGTGAAATTTCTGTAAATGATCACACATATAAAGATCAGAATTGTGGATATAGTGAAACAAATCTGACAATAATTGAATAAATATAAATATATGGACAAAACTTAAATATAAATAAGTCTTATTTTAAATGAAGTGAAGCTTTCTAACATAGTCTGAATTAAAACTGTAAACGAACCGTTGAAAGCAGCAAATAAAAAAACCAAAACCAAATAAACATTGAAAACACACAAAAAACAAACTATCGCTCAAGAAAATTAGTTAATGGGGCAAACCTAAAATATTTATTCAGGTAGAATTTCTGAAATGTAAAAGATAGCTATGATCTTTACCAAATCTGTATTGGTTTTGTGAGTGTGCCTCTTAAACTAAAAGATGTTTTTATATTAGAAATATTACGAGAGTTAAAAGAAAATAACATCTAATCTTTTCAAATAAAAAGGCTTCTAAAACTTGATAATTTTTCAGCGGTTTAAAAGATTACAGGCATGATGGGATATTTCGAGTCACGAGGTGTGATGACTAAAACAAATGACTAAAGGCATGATATTAAAATCAAATAAACAGTTTTTATTGATTTAAAAACACGAGAGGATACTTATTTGAAGTTTATTTGCATCCTTAAATTCAAATATCTCTTCTTCCTGTTCTTGTTCTTCTTTTATGTTCCGTGTTTCTTCTGGATATACGCGATCATGTTTCTCAGCAAATTCACGAAATTTCAGTTTTTTTCAAAGAGCTAATGATCTGCCATGAGATCCAATGCAAGCTATAATGCAGTACTGGCCATTTAAAAAGGATCCTGGCAACTACCTATGTTCTGATGTGCACGAGATTTGGATATAAATGAAAATCTGGCTTGGCTAGAAGCATTTTTTGAAGTCTTGCTGCAAATAACCGATTCACAACAGTGTGTGATCACACACCACAGCTTTTTTGCTCTGATCTGTTATTTGGTTACCACTCTGTCTGTCACTGCAGCTTAACTAGTGTGTTCATCGTTGCAAACATCTGTCGTAGGAGACTAAAATCTCGTCTACGCCGGAAAAACATTATCTATTCTCTGTTGTCAACATCGAAGAATTACCGACGCTTTAGGTCCAACATCTGCAGAAATTCTCCGAAATGATCCCCCATACCCCACAAAAGTCCACAATCCGACGTCATTTAAACGGCATTATAATAAACAATAGGCACATTCTTGCATGGCACACTTTCACTTAATGTATTTCACTAGAATGATCGTCAATGTCTGTGTATGATCTTCAGAAAGGGCCCATAGCTCGAATAAATTTCAGTCAAGTTGAAGGTAAAATTCATCACAGGTTGTGAATTTATTACGGTAATTTACAAAGTGATGTTTAGTTGTGACACAAGGCCAAAAATAAGGAACATCTAGTGAAAGAACTTACTACTAAGTCGTATTTGATTTAACAAGACCTGCTTGCTAACCATTATACCATTTCGAAGTCACTCCCGCTGATGTGTTGGTACGAATGGGCACTCAGCCAGGCTTGAAAATCATGTATTATTAAAATAAGAATGCCTTTGAGATAAAGAAATTGTATCAAAAGCGTGACAACCACTTCTATGATTTTAGTAGTAGATTAACAAAACATCTCATAAAATCTGTTGCAGTTACTTCAATCATGTTGTGATATATTCTAAACATCACAGGACCGTTTCAGCACAACATGAAAAAGACCGCGTAATAACAGAATAAAATAGATAGCACGAAGCTTAATAGTAGAAAAACTCACCAGCTTTGTTAGCAACTATACGAAGTTAACTTGATTCTTTTTGCAAGATTTTTATAGAATGAATTTCACATCCTGGAAAACCCCATTTACTGCAGTAATTCCTGGAAGTATTTTTGAAAAATAAAAGGCTATGTGTTTTCTCTAATATTGTTAAGGATAAAATTATAACATATATTGTTTTATTTTGTGTTATTTTTACTGTGTCATCAATTGCTAGATGTTTCTGTTTGAAAAATAGATTCGAATTGAACCGAAAGTATAATCCTAATTGGTTATCGAAAACGAAAATGTCACGCCTCAAAATCTTAACAATAACAAAATATCTACAACTTAAAAAAAACTGAAAATTTGAATAAAAAATGCAAAAAATATATTTTTATAGTCATCCGTTGTTTGCATTTTTAAAACGAGTTTTTCTTTATGTCTTTTATAATTAGGATTCAAGAGTAAATCTATTTTTTAAGTACGTTACAAAAAGGTAAATAAATTACATTGAATTTGAATATAGAAAACGTGAAGATGAGTAAGGAAAAACTGTCAAATTACAAACTAATGTTTTGAAAATTTGATTTTTTAATTTTTAATTTTGTCGTTTGCTTCGCTAAACTTCCAACTTAGTTAATTATTTTAGATATTCAGTCGTTTTTATTCGTATATTTTTCGTAATTAATTCTTTGAATCACTTTGGTACGATTTAATCTCATACAAAATTTTTGCTTTTTTATACCAGTATCTACATTGAAAGGATTAATTAGAAGATTAAAAGCCAAGTAAGATAATGTTTTAAAACTTCGACCTCGGCAAAAATTTTCAAAACTATTTTTTTGAGCTGACCTGAAGTAGAAAGAATACATTGAATCAATTACTGAGTCTTCAGCTTAGAGATTTGGTTCACAATCTAGTGCTAGACAGTTTTTTTTTGCCTGAATTAGTGTTACATATTTTGAAGTTTAGCATTTCCCTTTACTTTGAATGTTGCTGCCACACCTGGTCTGGTGCTCCTGATATATACACTACCGGTCATAATTATTAGGCAACCTGAGTGTTTGAAAAAGAAATGATGTATTTCATACTATATTTTAGTATTTATTGCCAAGTGAATAATCGCGAATGAAAATAGAATAGTTCTTTTGTTAATACTGCACAGTAACATGTCCATCAAATGAATTTATAAATATTTAATAATAACCTATATAGCAATTACCTCAAAATAACCTTCTTTTGCCTTCACAACGGCTGCACAAACGCTAGGTATTATTTTTAAAATAATCCTCCGAAAAGTCACTCCAGGTATCCTTTAGACACCTAACTAAATACTGAACATTACTAGGCTGTTTCTTCTTACTTGTCCGGTCGAACTCATCCCATATAAGTTCAGCCTGGTGACTGAGGTGGTAAACACATAACTTTTAACACTACGGCCAGAGTAAAGTTACATGAAAAACATGGATAAAAGGAAAGTATTTATATACTATTACTGGTTACAAAAGTAGTTAATAAAATTATTGGTGGCTCAAGCATATCTATTTTCTCCATGCAATAATTATCGACCCTTCCTGATTATCGTGATATAGTGTTGTTGCCTTAGGTTTTAATGAAACTTCTGGAACAAGATCTTAATCAGAGGTTGTTCTTTAGTACAGCAAATCACATCAAATTAGGCGAAGCGGTGTTTTTTTTCTACTCTGATTTCCAGTATGTGTTTCTTTACATCTGCTGTCAAATCTGTCTTTTGTGTTATGTCTCTGCCAGGTCTGAGCACACTGTATTCTGGTCTGCACCCTCTCTTTATCGTCTCCGCCGTGTCGCTCTGATCTGTGCACATTGTCTTCTGGTCTGTGCCAGTTTCTGTCTTGACTATGTTATCTCCAGTCTAGTCTTTGCCTTGTCTGTCTAGTTTGTGTCTCCTCATGTATGTCGATTTTCCCCTTCACGTCGAATCCCTCTCTCTATCAGAAGATAATCGCCCCGGATCATGGCGGGCGATGAAACATTGCGAACATAGTATCGATGCACAAAAGGTACATGAAATCACTGATTTCCTTGGAAGGCAAACCTCAACAAATAATAAAGACTCAGGTTTATTTCATTTGGGACAAAATGTTGCCCAAGGCAGCGGACTGTATGGGTATAATCGCAAAAGATTATATCATCTGCAGAGTATACCTAGGACAGCATAGAACCAAAGTGACAGTATAAGAATTCCTGATTATATTCTCGAAGAGCACTTAGTGGCATATCTTATGAATTATGGCCAGTTGGTGAGGAGATTTAGAATATGAGGTGAGTAAGGGAGAGTTCGAGTTGATGTCAGACTTTGAAGCCATCACTTCACTTCATTTTCCAAATTTCCAACTGCTTAGAGATGGGCTGGATATGTTTGCCCGTTAGTGTGATGGGAAGGAAACCAACTTCTTGGAAGTGTGGCGTGAATGATCACCTCGCTCGATTGCCCAGGAAAGAAGGCCTCTAGAGAGCCGCCTACGTCTGACCCAAATCCTCCTACAGCTGAAACATCTTATTCTGCAGCGTCTGTAATTGTCATACCTGCAGCTGACAGCGGTAGTCAAAAGGTTTTTGCCGCTGTTACTATGACACTGTCAGCTTTCTGCCTTCGGGTAGAAGGCGCTCTCTGCAAAGAAGAGCAGAGAGCACTAACCCAAATCGTGGTTCCACCGAGGGATAGAATCACGACTGGGGAAAAAATAGACAAACATTTTTTGGCCCGGCTATATAGCCGGGAAGACTCACTATAAAATGACCTTGTGTCACATCTAATCTTGCGTGGGAAGGTTGGTAAATACCGTCAAAAGGTTGGGTCTCTTCCAGAGCCAAAATTACCTGTGAAAACGAAGGCGATACCTTGACAGGAATAGCTGCACCTGACTAAAGTGAGAGGAAGATATGTTTGGAATACATGAAATATATTCTTAAGACTATGTTTGAAAAACAGGTCTCTCAATTAAATTACCTATTATCGCTCTTTCCAGTATTGACAGATGATTCCTTCCTTAGCTTTTGTTTGGAGTATGAAACTCCTATAACTTAATTGTTATTTTTCTTTGAGTTTCTCATGCTATAAAAAATTGGCTATTATTTGAAAGCACTCAGACGGTGAGTCTTCTATTATTTAACACAGTATTATTTAACACAGTACTTTAGTGCCAGAATGTGCGTTGTAGTGCAGGAGATATCGACTCGGAACGACAAATCGGAGAGTCGAATTCCAGTTGAATTCCTTGCATTCACTTGCGCACAAGTACCATTGAAAAAGTATTAATCCATCCCTTCTCCCCAGTTATGGGTTAAATAATAGGACAAATTGGGTTCTATAGCCTTGGTCGGCAACCAGTCTACAGCAGAAAGCATTGGCAACCTGCTGCAGGATAAACTTCTGTCCAGTCAGTCATGTCTCTATTGAGACATGATCGCCTAAATCGTGTATTACTTATGGCACTTAACTTACTTTAGTGCCAGTCCAAGACGTTGAAACATAGATTCTTCTCAATAAAACCTACGGGTTTCATTCGGTCGAAATCACTTTTAAAGATCGATCTGAGAAAGTGTTTGTACACAGCTGAGAGCTCAGATATTTCTAAATAAAGTTCAGCGCCATGCACGACATCTACATGAATGTCTCACTCTGACGAGATTATTAAAGATCACGACTCAAATTTTTCGGTTAATATTTTCGTTTTATAGAAATTTAACGTGTTTTCTGGTAACAACTATATTTGAACATATAATCTCTGCCGATAGATAAATCGTAACAAGCTTTTGACAATAAATGCAACAGTAATTCATTGTCAAAAGAAAACAAATATAAAGATGTTAGTTTTCTTAATATTTAATTGCTCTGAAATAGAAACTATTCCACACAATTTATTTTCCAGTCAGCTTACAACTTTTCCATTTAAGAATAAAAAGAATATTCTAAACCAATTCCTTCACCGCATTTAACAACGCGATGCATAGAACAGAAGCTGAAACTCGCTTTAGTTTTTTTTAAAATTGTGTTTTGTAAATTAGAAATTCCTTTATAAAATTTATTGTTTAGAAACACATGAAGATATGGCATTATGCGACCATTGTTAAACGAACATAAGATCAAACTAAAAACAGAAATTCAGATATTTTTATGTGAATATAATACGATATGTGGAAGATTCCAACCTTTGTTATTAGTTAATTGAATATAGGTGAACCAGTTTACTGTCCGTTCTTTCGAATCCGTCAGTTAAGTGGCATACGTGATATACACTTGAACGATCACGTTTCGAAAGAAATATGACTGACTGGACAGATTTTCCCGCAATAGGGTAAAATTGCTTTCTGCGTTAGGCTGGTGGCAAACCAAGGTTAAATAATGCAATCTGTTTTGCTATTTAACCCGTAGCTAGAGGAAGAAGCGACAGATTCATACACTTTCCGAATGTAATTGCGCGTAAGTGAATGCAACGAATCCTTTCTAATAACATTAGAAAAATGAAACGGCGGAAAGAATCCGTGCGAACTATGTTCAGAAATCATCCTCTGTAGATTAAGCATATAATTGAACACTATAAAAGATTTTCATTGAGAATAAACATTAGGAGCAATGATCCTAATGTATATTGTCTTTTGTTTAGTGTATGCAGATTGCCTGACGATCGTAAGTTCAATCTTAGAGTGAGTGAATGGAATTGGCTTCAGGCTCTGATTCAATACAATAGATCGGAGCGCTATTAAAAGAATTCATACAGTTCTTGATGTAATAAGGGCCAAACTACATCGCTCCTTGCGATAGACATTAAAGACATGGTTTCGGTGAGTTATGACTGCAAAGCATTCAAGGGTGAACCACGGCCGACTGTTTTGTTTTTGCTGGAATTTTTGGGTGGTATAAAACTCTCTAGTCCAGAATGATCCCATCAGTATCAAGGGCATCAGTTTTGGAGGTAGCATGCTTGAAGAAGTTTGAACTGGAAACCTCTATCTGTGCCAGTCTGCCTTTGCATTGCAAAAAACCGTTCTATAGAACGGTACATCAGAGGATGCCTTAAATTTGACATCAATCTAGACAGGGATTAGGTAATAGCCTGACGAACCTATGGATAGCTAAAACTTTTTCTAAGCCTTTATCAGGGTAGGAAATTTGAAAGATCTCGATTAAACTCAACAGATGTCCCGTCTCCTTCGGGATACGGATAGATTCTTCGATGATTTGGTTTAGTTCATAGATGATAGAGAAGTCTCTAAAATATCTGCCTTCTTCATCGATGTTGTTAGATTGGATTAACCATTCTTTATGGTGTTTATTGACGTCAACGCAGACATGAAAGCTAGCGGAAAAACTGAGTGAGGATATTAATAATGTTCTCAGATATTCAATCGAAGATTATTGTCCCTTCGTACTGTCGATAGGGAGCAAAGACAAATGTTGTACTATGGATAAGTGCCACACACAATCCCATATACGGCAGAGTAAGGTCCTCTTTTTGCTTCACAGCCACAGGGAGACAGTCCGTGTCTGTGGCAATATAGGGGGTCGTGTTTTGCTATAAGAGGTGAGTAGCCCGCTACTGTGAACTCCCGCAGGGTGTTTTAGACGCTGGTACAGGCTTCAGAAAGTTACAGAACGTCTGGTTTCGAAGGAAGAAAATGGTATTCGACTTCTGAAAAGTTGCAACGCAAACTTCTCACATCGATGTAGGAGATAGCATACGTGAGGCCCTTTCTGTTTTTTTTGGTGAGATTTTGTTTGTTAGTTTTTGTTTATTTTAATTGTTGCCATATGTGTATTGGTTAGTGAAAAACTAGCAGGCAGTAAGACAGGAGTTGCATAAGACAGGAGTTGCATATAACCTGGAGAGAATCGTCCGGAGAAACTGTCGTAGCAGAACCATATATTACTACTGTCCGGTCTAGAGACCTTTCACAAAATGGCAGTACAGTAGCCCCTAAATCATACACCTCCTGATAGGATAGCCTTATTCGAAGTTACTCGATAGGTTCGAATCCATGACTATCAAGCGGATAACGCTAAAAGCTAGAAAAGTTTACTGCTAGCACCCTTAATGAAGGAACAAACAAACCGGAAACATGATACATGCATGATGTTTCAAGTGGATATGTTGCGTCGACCCAGACATCAAGGCAACATAAATTCTCCTTGGGTTAGAAACATCATACCTGTCTAAGACCTAAGTTTACCAAGACAAGCTCGCTCATGTGCGTGAGGGCTAAAAGACCCATTTGGAGAAGGACGGAGTAACGAGGGTTGCTCGGGGATGCATGTGCATTTTCTACCATTATTTGAATAAGCATAGTAGATGGTTACAAGGGCAAGTAAATTATGCAAGCGGGTTAACGCGCGCGCACACACACACACACACACACACACACACACAAAGAGGCACACACACGCACACACACACACACACACACACACATATATATATTATTCTTATGTTTGTTTTTACATTTTGTCTATGAACAAAATAAATTTCAACCCACCATATAGTAAAAACATAAAAACAAAAATATTCTTCGAACTCTTACATAAATACTTCCCGGAATCACGCACTCTACAAAATAATCAACAAAAACACGGTGAAAATCAGCTACAGTTGCACCGAGAACATGGCACAAATAATTAAAATGCACAACAGAAAATCTATCAACAAACTAGCAGAAACCCAGGTGTAATTTCAGAATAAGGAAAGAATGTCCATTTAATGCTTATTGTTTACTAAACAACGTAATATACCTAGGGACGGTAAAATCACCAGATAATGAGGACAAATATACATAGGAATGACCCTGGAAACAAGAAACTACGCACACAAAACAGCCTTTATAAGTAGTAAATACGTGAAAAGTACAAGTATATCCTTTTAAGTATATCTGGCAAACGAAAAATATTTTTTGAAAATCCGAAAACGAATGTCAGCCTACAACAATAAATCCAAAACCTGCAGACTTTCTTTGGAGGAAAAAATAGCTGTTATCATTTTCCTAAACCAAAACAAACAACTAAACGATCTGAATTCCTAGTCAAAATGCAGGCATGGAAACAAATTTTTCCTACGTTACTAAAAAATCAAAAACTGAAAAGAATGACTAAGTAATAATTAAGAACAAATAATTTAACCCAATACAATAATAAACAAATTAACAAACCACTGCTGCTATAACAAACATTTGAATAGATAAATTAAACATAAAATAGAAAAAAAAAAAATAAAAACATCGATAACCAAAAAGAATAAATATAAAAACAAGTAAAATAAATTTATCCAAATAAATAAATAAATACATAAATAAATAAATAAATCACCCCCGCCAAAATAACTTTTAAAAGCTTTACCTACAATGCACCGCTGATCCACATATATAAATAGCCGAGGAAAAGCCCAAATCATGTGGCCGGATAATTGAGCCTAGCATGAAAGCCTGTCGCTTCTGAGTGTTGACTTTAACGTTCACTTGATCGAAAATAATGCACATAGTAAGGTGAAAGAAAAAAAAACAAAAATGAGAAAAGTCATGAAGATTGACAACTTATATTAAGACAACCGGAATTTTTTGTGGATTCTTGAGCAAATATCAAAACAAGGCCTTGAAATAGAGCAGTGTGGCATAATTCTACAGTGGTATTGCATAAACCATAGACATATAGGACTCTGTCTGGTCTTTGTTGGTTTTGAGTGGTACGTTCGAAATAGATAATATGCTACAGCATATTATCCATGTTCTTTAGAAGAATTTCTAAAAAATCACAATGTCTCAAATGCCGTTTTTTTAACAACAGTGCAGGCTGGCGCCATTGCTTCTCCTATAATTATGATACACATGCACGTTTCCACTTAGCTTATTCAGGAAAAAGTGGAACTCATCTAACACATTTTATGTTCTCTGATACTGCTACATCGTCTTCTTCTATGTCCCATATCCTTTTAATACGTAGGTGATTATGGCCGTCTGCAATTTCCAGTTTTTGTAACTTTAATACAGTTGTCCTTTTTTTCTATTTTCCCGAGTCCCTGTTCTGTCAACCAATTACACAAGCTTGTTCAGTAGGTAAAATATGCCCTACTTTTCTTGATTCATTGTTTTTTTCAATATGCTCTGTGCATGCAAAAATTTTCATTTTCTTTGTTCTAGAACATTCATCTGTATTTTTCTAATGCAAGTATAATAGTATTCTTTTTGTTTCGATTTTCTCTAAAACTTCGTCGGTGCTCACATGGTATTCCCAGAGACAGGTTTATAGAAAAAAAAATTCTGTTCCTTTATGCCTTTTCTTCAGTTATGATTAGATTATTCACCATTCAGTAGTATATAGGCGAACTGATAATAGTTTAGTATCGTTAAATTTCTGTTCTTACTAGAATTTGACGTCATCATTATAAAACACACACACCTTGGCTGGTTTCTTTTGCTGGAGATCCTGCATTGTATCTTATGACAATTACTAGTTACTCCTTTCTTCTCCTTCACACCAAAACCATTTTCTAATTTTCTTCGTCTTGCCTCTATAAGCCTGGAGTCGTCTGGGATTACTATACTGTTAATATTGCATTCACCAATAATAAATACTCATTGGTTTCTTGTGCTATTGAACAGAAAATGCGATAAAATATTAAAATATGATTTCTGCAAAGGAGGACGTCGACGGGAAAGTTTGGTCTGACTCGGATTTGGGACTAAAACGGTCGCAATTTCAGGAATTAAAAATCTTTTGTTCTTTCTCAGATAATAATCTTGTTTTTTCTCATCTGACTTTTGCTTTGAACTCAGAAAAATTAGGGTTCTATTTTTATCTAGAGGTTAGAAAGCAGATTTCGCCGATAAATGCGATAATAAAATGTTATGTTATCAATTGTCATCTATTGAAGTAGACTTGTCAGTCAGTCAGTTAAGTGCCATACGTGATACACGCTTGGGCGATCATGTCTCGAAAGAGACATGACTGACTGGGCAGAAGATTATCCCGCAGTAGTTTGCCATTGCTTTCTGCGGTAGACTGGTTGCCGACCAAGAATATAGAACCCAATCTGTCCTGCTATTTAACCCATAACTGGAAGGAAGAGATGGATTAATACCTTTCCCAAGGGTATTTGCGCGTAAGTGAATACAATGGATTCAAATGGAATTCGAACTCGGCTCCCCGGTTTCTCGTTCCGAGCCGATATCCACTGGACCACAACTTGTACAAGGCTAATAATAATATTATTAACAATTATAACAATAACAGTAGACTCAATAAAAGCTGACATGTAATATAACCTACTAACTCCATAACATATAATACTCAAGATAATTTATCCAGTATTAACAATGTCAAAATAATTACAACTACATCTAAAACTATTATGTATGTGATTGAATACAAAATAATCATAACAGTAATAATTCTGAAACAGGTATATAAACTATCACAACCGCTCCTCAAAATACATTATAAAAGCTTGCAGAAATTATAAAAAAGTATCAACAACTTTGATCTAAAGGTTGCCGCACTTATTAAAAGAGAAATCAATTCATGAAATTCTTTCTTTTTCACTATATATATATATATATATATATATATATATATTAATGTCGATATCGAACATTTTACGACAAAATCCTCCTTTGCAAAATACCTTTTTATCAGTAAACGACTGAAAAGACAGCAATCTTGACACTAAGTATCATCACAAGCCAACTGTATATATATATATATATATATATATATATATATATACATATATAGTTGTATATGATAAGAATCCTCCCTGAAAGAGCCGAAAAATTATCTAGTTGTCAAAGAAATTACCACTACGTGATGGTTGACTGCTAATGCAGTTCAGTGGAATTAGTGTGAAGTATTATCGTGTTTGAGTTGAGTTCAGTTAAGCATGAGCGACTAGACTTATTTGAAATTGAACGATTTGGATCACCTAATCACCGAGTAATTTTGAAACAGTTTCAGTAACTGAACAATGCTAATCTTGTGTAATGTGCATGCTCTCTGGGGTTGAACAATTCATGCTTTAGATAATCGCTGTGACATTAAGCACTCCCACTTATAAAATTTCTATTGTGAAAATTTGTGCACGCAGCTTGAGGTCAGACAAAGATGGCAGAAAGATGTCCAACTAGAATTAAAAAAAGCTAAAAAAGTGTGTAAATGATAATATCACAAAAGAAAACAGAAAATTGAATCAATCGTCTGAAACGCTGAGTTTAAAGTATTTTAATTTTGTATAGAATTTAAATTATCTTTATTTTACTCAAAACATTTTTCTTAATGATATTTATTCAATATTTTCAAGTTCAATTCAATTAAGATGTATTGCTTTTTGTGCTTAGAGTCATTTTTCTCCTTTACCCAAAGTTTTTTATTAATACACTTCAAAGACTGCGAATATTAATGGCATAGAAAACTAAAAGTCAAATAGTTAAAATGTTTCTCTGATGTAAATATTGTTTCGATTTAAGAAGAAAAGAAAAGAAATAATAATTTTTTGAATCAGAACTCGTTTTTGCTAAAATATATATTTCATCTCTATTTGTCTACTATTCCTTCTAAAATAATCGGTGGGAAAAATTATAATTTTGAATGTTTTCAATATTTGCATGCAATACCATTATTACATAACATATTTTCTTATCAACAATCACATTATGTTTCAGGAATACAGAAGAAGCTATCTATCTATCTATCTATCTATCTATCTATCTATCTATCTATCTATCAGTCTGTTCATACTCACCGGACGGATAGAAAGAGAGACAGGTGAAATCAGCGCTAGATATATTTGATAGGTTTTAGAGATATAGATACCTTTGCAGTGTGTGACGTAGACTCGTCCTAATGTTCTAATACTAACGCCGAGAATCATCAAGGCAGACCGTAAGCAGGTGGTCACCAATCTGCTACAAGACTGCTAGCAGTAAGCGAACTTTAAATACTACTACAGATTTTATGAAGACGACATCGACTTCAAGCGACATTATATTTCCTGGTTCTGTTAACCTTGTTTAACACAACGAAGACATAACGATATATTATGAATAAAATTATAGAGAATCATGAAAATTATATACGGGATTAACTCGTCATTGTATTAAAATAAACAAAATCCTGACTCAATTCTCTAAAATATCATGTTTTACAGGATGTTCGTGATAATGCATCTCCACAACTTCCTATTTGTTAATATCTAAGTTTTCAACAGTCATGAATTTCCAATTTCTTATTGGCTTATGCACAGTTTTGCCTTACCAAGGCTAGAGAAGACAGTTTGCTCTACAACTTTACTTGTAGTTAAGAGAAAATCTCCAGTATCAAATCAATGTCACTAATACTTAGAAAGTTATATATTAATTTGAAAAGTATAAATCCAACATGATTCTTATAAAAATTGTCAAAAAACTTTCCCCACAGAATATGATGGGGAATTTTCCAGATACTAATGCCGAAAATCGTCAGAGTAGACAGTTACGAGACAGTCAGTAGACAGCTACTAGGCTGCTAGCCATAAATGGACTTCATATACTAACACAAGTATTACAAAGACTACTTGAAATTATATTTCTTGATTGAATTATCTTTGTTCAATGTAACGAAGATATAACAGAAATTAAAAAGATTCACACTAACAAGGAAAAAATTCTTTATGTCCCCTAACATAAGTGATGACAATGATCTGCACTCACACGGAAAAAATATTTTTCCTCTCTCTCTTGTCTAATATATCAATGGCGACTGAGAATTCAAATTTACACGAAAAAGAGAGAGAGATAAAACAACCAAAACTTTTCTTTCTAGATGGTGCGAATATAACCCACTATAGAAAATTGAAGTTGATTATTCGGTAACAGCAAGAACTTCACAAGACTTCTTCTTCTTCCTCATTTGCCGTGTTCTTTCAGGCCGTACGCGATTATGAACTTCCATTTGTCCCTGTCTCTTGTCACCCTTAATACCTTCCCACTTGGTATCTCTCCCAAACCCGGCTCTGCCATCCATTAGCTCAAACCTATCAAATATATCTAGCACTGATTTCACCTGTCTCTCTTTCTTTCTATCCGTCCGGTGAGTATTAGATTCTCCAAGTCTTCTTTTCTCATTACGTGTCCCACTAACCTCAGATGTCTCTTCCTGATTTTAATTATGGGTTTTCTTTTCATTTGCATCATCTCCAACATCTAGTAATTGCTCACGTGTGCTCTCTTCATGGTATCTTAAGCATTGTTCAGCAGAACTACATT
Source organism: Ascarosepion bandense (assembly GCA_037127315.1). Lineage (NCBI taxonomy): Eukaryota > Metazoa > Mollusca > Cephalopoda > Sepiida > Sepiidae > Ascarosepion > Ascarosepion bandense. Next base: position 5,775,633 of record JBBBDQ010000663.1, on the reverse strand, counting down.
TCTACTGCCTCAAACCTCTCTTTCATCCCTGAAGAGATCGTCCAACATTCGCTGCCATACAGAAGAACAGGTATCACATAGCAGACTGGCACTTTTTTCTTATTTTTTCTAATAATATTTTTCCTGTCTCTCAATACAATTCTAATAAGGTAAATTTCACAAGTCAGTGTGAAATGTAAAATTCTGGATCCTGATTGGATAGCAAATCGATAATTGATATATGACGTCAGTCAAATTTATTTTCACACCTAAAGAAGAAAATGCCCGGTGGAGCCGGTCACATGACAAATCCACTAGTTAAACGACATCTCTTGACCGGTTAAACACAGTCAGAATGAGAGTGGTATCTGACTGCATCTCACAACGTAAGGAAGAAACTTCAAGCTGACTCGGTCACGTCTCGCCTTTACTTCCAGTTTTCCTTTCTTCATTTTCACTCAACGATAAAGAAAACAACAACAACAACAACAACAACAACAACAACAACAACAACAGGACACTAAGTACAATTTCTTAATTTGTTTTACCTTCTTTCTTACCCTATCGTCAACCTACCAAAAAGGGGAAGGAACATAAGATTTACATTTTGCTACTATCAGTGTACACCAGAGGCACTTAGTTACTTACTACTATCGACCATAAACTTTTAATTTCTGTGGACATTTTAAAATTTTACATTTCACTTTGCAAATCAATTACATACATTTTCTCATAGAACATTTTTCTTCTTACACATTTATGTTAATGTTCAGCAAACAAAATTCCACTTATCTTTTCAACCACCTGATAATATTTAAAATTATGAGGATTTTCGGCTATGTTTGGAAGTGGCCTTGTGCAAAGCATGGCCTACGCTCGCTACACAGTAATAATGAATAACGCTACGGTGAGATTTAAATTAGACACGGGTAGCGATATTACAATCATAAATGACAAAATTTGGAACAGAATTGCAAACCTAATTTGCAAAACAAGAAACGACAAGTTTGCAAGAGTAATATGGGAAGAAAATTACATGTAACTATGGGCTTGGCGGGTAAAACTAAAAAGCAGATGTTCCAACTCAAATGTACTATGCGTGGATTGAATAAAAATATTTGAGCTGTAGTACTGGCCAATTATTTCATTCTCTGGAAAAGTTAAATCTTCTTCAGACAAATATATTACAAATAAGAAAACACTGAGTAAGCAAAAAGATAAACTCCCGAATATTTTCACAGAGGAATTGGGAAAATATACAAAGAAAAAAGCATATTAAATGTGATACCAGTTTTTATGCCTAAAATACTTTTTGCTGCGTTGGAGTCTATTAACACTAAACTTGATAGGTTAGAAAATCGCGGAAATATTGCAGATGCAGTTAGAAACTGTCAGTCAGTCAGTTAAGTGCCATACGTGATACACGCTTGGGCGATCATGTCTCGAAAGAGACATGACTGACTGGGCAGTCGGTTGCCATTGCTTTATGCGGTAGACTGGTTGCTGACCAAGGCTATAGAACCCAATCTGTCCTGCTATTTAACCCATAACTGGAAGGAAGAGACGGATTAATACCTTTCCTAAGAGTATTTGCGCGTAAGTGAATACAATGGATTCAACTCGAATTCGGTTCCCCGGCTTCTCGTTCCGAGCCGATATCCACTGTACCACAACGCACATTCCGAGCCGATATCCACTGTACCACAACGCACATAGAAATTGTAATAGGTTTAATTAAGCAGCAAATTTAAGGGAAACACTTGAAACCCGCTTGATTCGCAGACAGCTTGGTGGCGAGTATTATAGAATTTAATAAGTAGCAGAAATGAAGATGAGGTAGTTGTCTAGCAAAACGAAGGACAACAAATGAATCACAGGGTTAACCAATTGATACAAATATGAGTAGAAAAAGACGAAACAAAATATCGTCAAACAAGATGGAAGCATTTGTTGGTAAGTGGTGACTATTATTAGGATTTTAGAACGTCCCTTTAACTGGTAGTGAACAGTTGTTGTTGCTACTTCTTTTTCTTTTTCTGATAACGATGATGCTTATCTTTGGTGAAGTTTCGCCAAAACAAATATCGTACGATGGACACAAAAAGAAAAACAGAAAGACGATAAGGATATTGCAAAAAGAGACAACGCCATACATTAAGGTGTATATGCAGTGCTACAATCTAACAAGCGCTAGTTGAGGGATGGGTAGAAACTCTCAAATCTCACGCTCCATCTGAAACGGAGGCGACCTACTAAGCCATTAACCACACCTTCAGTGCAAACGGATGATAAGTACATAAAATAAATAAACCGTTCCCTACTTGTGGAAGATTTTAATTAGATAATTGACACAGGATTAAAATGTATGTGCGCAGATTTACTCTCCTTACACCACTGACGCCAGATTTAGAAAATTGATAGAGTAAGAGTTATGAAAAATAAAGAAAGAAAGCAAAGAAGATAAAAGAAATAACAAAAGAGAAAGAGAGGGAGAGACAGAGAACGAAATAGAGAGCAATAAATTAGGAATGAATAAAGTGAATTAAAAACTACGAATAATAGCTGGTAATTTAGAAATGAGAGAAACTGAGACAGACAAAGAAAGTAAGACTATCTTGAGATATTATTCTCATGTTATTTCTTTCAGCCGGCCCTCCTATGCTGCGTCAAGAACATGTTGGAAGAGAGCACTTAAAGATTTTCTCGCAGTAGGTTGTTAGTTCTTTCTGCAGTAGACTGGTTGCTAACCAAAGCTATCTAAGCCAGTCAGTTTTGCTATTAACCCTCTCCAAGGTGGTTTCTGAATTTCACACACACACACACACACACACACACACACACACACACACACACACACACACACATATATATATATTGTGTACTTGAGCAGCAATCTGTTTTTTATACCGAAAAGAGAGAGAGAACGAGAGAGAGAGAGAGACAGAGAGAGAGAGAGAGAGAGAGAGACAGAGGGATAGATAGATAGAAAACAGAGAAAAAGAAATGAGAGTGATATACTAATAAATGTCCACTAAAAAAGGAAATATTAGGTAATTAAAGAAACAAATAAAACAAAAAACAATATTTAGAGGAAAGAAAGAAGGAAAATAAAGGAAAGAACATCATGGAATGAATTACCAAATCAAACAAGAACTGCAGTCAAAAATCGACTGAAAAATTAAAAAAAAACGTAAATATTTAGAAGAATAAAAATAAGTCTATACTTAAATCGATAGTAAATAACAAACAATAAATCAGAAATATGGAGAATAGAGAGCAAACTTTTAAACGAGCGAGCCAATAGCAAATGAAAGTCTCATCCGGGTATTTCTACCACGACCTATTTCTCGACAGAGTTACTGCAGGTATATTGATTTTGCCATTCTGTTGGCGAAGTTTTAATCACTTGATTATATAATTAATCAGTAATTTAATTAATATTGAAAACACCCAGGCTGTAAGAAACTAACATATTAGCGTTGATCATAAGCTTTGGGTGTACATCTATGGCTCAAAACTTTTCAGTTCCCTTATCATTACTGCGCATTGCCTTGTATGGAAGAAAAAGCGATTACACTTTCATTTGTTTTTATACTATTTTAACTAATACTGCACTTGTCTCCTCATAGCTCTGATATATTTGTATCTATTTCATAATAGCTATTGGACATTTTCGAGGATGGCGATGTTCGGCAGCCAAAAAGAAGTTATCTTAAAATACAGCTCATGGCTAAAATGATTAAAAATTCTCGCTAAAACAACCAACGAATGATCGGCACGGTTTTGACAACGACCACAGTAAAAAAAATGTGAGGTTATCTACCGTGAGGCATTTGTGTCAGTCCCCTACAACGGAGCGCTACATACAATTCTCTTCATAGCTCTTTGCTCCCGTGAAAATACCAGCTCTTTACACAACACGATCGTCTACAACCGCATCTTAGTTCGCATCATTGACAGAAAATTCTAACATATACGTTTTACGTCTTTGTAGTTTATGTCGTCCAATGTTACGCATGCCCTCAAACGGTTCCAGATATAATATTTGTTTGGGAATTCTAGCGTCATCCATGCGCGCAATGTGTTCAAGTCACCTGATACGCCGAGACCGCATTATCGGATATAGTGACTGAATGTCAGCTTTTGAGCACTTTTGTATCCAGGACCCGATCTTGCTATTTAATTGTTCAAATAGTTTTTAAGCATCCCACGTGAAAACTATTTAACCTCTTTTCCTCAGGGACCAAGATAGTATTACTGAGTACCCCTTTCTGTGTTGACGTAAAGATGTCGCTCAGGTTCCATTGAATTAAGTGAAATTAAGTGTGGGTGACAGAAATTTAAATACATTAGGAAGGAAAGTAATTTTTTCTGATAATCATTTAATCTCAAGCAAGGCAGATATGCCACTGGTTCGCAAGGTGTTACAATGAGGGAATAAAAAAACGGGATGTCGAAGAAAGGACAAAGTGGATGGGAATCAAGCAGATAAAAACATGGAAATTGACGTTGCATTTAAACTTTTGAAGATTTTAGCTATCAGGGAAGCATAAAAATGGAAGTCATTTCTACAAGCGTGAAGTGTGAGAAAAGAAACTGTTAAAGTAGAAAAGATGGTTACATTTAACTAGTTCAATGGTAAAGGGTGAGACCTGATGAAAATGAAGATAACGATTATCTCTTTTTCGTGTACAATATTCTGATTTCTATATCCCTGGTTACCTTAATCTCTTTAGGAAGGACTTCATGTCCATATGCACGTAATTGAGGTTTATGGTTAGGGATATATCCCGCAAAGGAAAATCAGTGTAAAGATTAGTGGAAGAATGGTACTCGACACAGGAATACGATATAACGGATTTATTGTACTACAATAAGATACAGGTAAGCAATCAACGAGTAGGAGCAGAATAAACTATCAAATAGAGAATGCCCTCGCCTAAGACGTTTTTGTATTTACTAGCCTTCCCACGCAAGGCCAGATGTGACACATGGTTATTTTATAGTGGGTATTCCCGGCAATATAGCCGGGCCAAAAAATCTCTGTCTATTTTTCCACAGTCGTGGTTCTACCCTTCAGCGGAACCATGACTGGGTTTGTGCTCTCTGCTCGGAAGCAGAGGGTTGACAGTGTCATAGAGCAGTCAGGCGAATGCCTAAGACGTTTACGCTCTGTTACCGCTTGTCACCGTCCTTTATAGTCTAGAGCATTTTATTCTCGGGGATGGCAGGATGTTCCACTATAACAGTTAGCTAGGGTGATTTCTCTTGAATCACCTGATCATTCCTACACGTGCCTCTGTCTCTCTCTCTACCAATCTCGTTTTTTTTATAATCGTGTCACCCAGAGCAAGGCAATTTATTGCCACTGTTGTGCAGGGGGTTACATAGGAGGAATGTTATTAGAAGGAATGAGAGGTTGCATGGGGTGTCAGGAAGAGAATAGGAGAAGGAAGAGAGTACTGATGAGAGTGTGGTGGACGAAGAAAAAGCATGAGAGTGAGGATGTAAGTTAGTGAGACAGGAGATTACTATTGACTTTACATTTAAATTCTTGCAGATTATAGCTGTCGGAAAAGCAAGTATGCGGAAGGGAATTCCACAGACGGAAAGTGCGAGAAAAGAAGCTGGTGGAGTAGAATTTGCGTTTACAACTTATTGGTTTCAAAGTAAATGGGTGGGAACTCGTTGCTAATCTTGTGGCTCGAGGACATTCATATATAGGAAGTACCAGTGAGCTAAGTTCATCGGAGCAGTAGCCGTGAAAGTATTTGTAGAAGAGACACAGGAAAGCCACATTGCGTCGGTGCAAAAGCGACTGTATCCTAGCTGCCAAGTTGATCCGACTTGGCAGCTAAGATACAGCTGCAAAGTCGATCCGGGATCGGGATCCAAGTCGGGATTAGATTCTCCGTTGGGATTCGTCGAGGACACCTTGGTGGATAGCAGGAGCACCCGACCAGATATGACAATAATATTCAATGCACGGGCGGATGGTAGATTTGTATATGTGCAGGATTGTTTCGGACGGGAAAAACTTCCTGGCCCTACACAGAGAACCGACTTAGCAGCTGATTTAGCTATGGATTCTATATAGTTATTCCATTGAGGTGTGATGTGAGGGTTAATCCGAGGAGACGCAGCGTTTTACTTTCAGGGAGAGAAGCCTGATCCATGTTAATGGGCGGGAGGAAGGATTGTCTGTGATGGTTATTAGATAGCAGCTTCATTTTGGAAGTATTAAATTTAACGAGCCATTTCTTATCCAAGTCCACCAGAGATTGGAGGTCCTTTTCAAACTCGGCAGCGAGGTTTGCTTTGTCAGCCTCGGTAGATTTTTGATTGTAAACCGTAGAGTCGTCAGCATATATGCCCACTTGGGATCTTATTACATTAGGGAGATCGTTAATATAGATAAGGAAAAGCGTGGGACCTAGAATAGAGCCTTGAGTGACACCCGCATTCATGTCATAGTATTGGGAGTCTTGTCCGTTCAATACTACCCTCATTGTACGGTTTGAAAGGAAGGACTGGATTAGGTCAAACACTTGTCCAGTTATACCATAGCCCTGCAGCTTGCATAGAAGGCCAGCATGATAGACTGTTAAACGCTTTGGAGATGTCAAGGGCAACAGTTCGGGCTTTGCCGTTTTTGTTGAGGGCCTGGTGTATATACTCAGTGATGGTCGTGGTCATATCAGCAGTAGACCTGGTAAAGCGGAAGCCATACTGTTTGTCCGAGAAGAGTCTGTGGACTGTGAGGTGTTGTACACCTCGGCGTTGATGATGGCTTTTAACACTTTGCCAAAGATTGGTAGGAGGCTGATAAGGCGATAATTAGCGGAGTTAGAGGGTCCTCCAATCTTTGTATATATAGGAACCACGGAGGAGGATTTCCAGCAGGCAGAAAAGCAAGAAGCACAAAGGCAATAGTTATAGAGTTTAGAGAGAACAGAGGAGAATTCAGGAGCACATTTCTTTAGGACAATGATGGGTATTCCGTCGCCATCGCTCTCCTTATGAGGGTCAAGCTTAGAAATTATTTTGAAGACCATCGAGGGAGTAATTAGTATGTCAGTCAGTTAGGCCTGGTTTCGGAGAGATAGAAGTCTGGTACAGATACTCCAGATGAGTCCAGTGTCAGGCAAATGGAGAATCTGCGAGCGAAGCACTTAGCCTTGTCTGTTGAAGACATGAGGACCTCAGATCTGTTGATTAGAGTGGGGATTGAGGGCTTATTGCTGTTCAGCACGCTTTTACAGAGCCTTCAGGAGTCTTTAGAGCCCAACTTACTGGATGCTTCATCCTGGCTGCAAACATCAACTTAGCTCCTTTAAGAACCTTCTTGCATTCATTGTGAGACGAGGCAAAAAGGCGCCTGTTATGGTCTGACGCGTGACTACGGAAAAGCCGTAAGAAACGATTTCGGTGGGCGATGGCAGCTGAGCAGGCAGGGGAGAACCAGGGGGATAAGTGGGATTTAAGTCTCAATTTTCTGGCAGGGATGAAAGCACCGATGCCAGTCTTAACCCAAGAAGAGACCCCAGGAAGGCTAAATACTTTATTTCAAGCGACGTCCCTCAGGAAATCGCGGAATGGGTCCCAATCGGCTCTTGGGTAGCAGTAAGATATTCTGCTGGTCTGAGGTTCATGGGTGGGGTGGAGGCAGAAGGAGATATTGACGGAAACTAACGCATGGTCAGAGTTTCCGAGAGGGCAGAGTTGCTTGACATTGCAAGAGTCAGGGGTGGAGGTAAAGCACAGATCTAGTAGTGAGTCGTGTCCGTTAGAGTTATTACAAAAACGCGTGGGGAACTCCACCACCTGCGTAAGGGACTGAGCGATAGAAAAATTCATAGTGTGTACACCAGCAAGATTTGTGACGGAGTTATCTAGCCACTCAGCATGATGGGTGTTAAAGTCGCCGAACACAAATATATGAGCGGACGGGTGGGAGTAAATGACCTTGTCAATATTGTTAGAGATGCTGTCAAAAATGGAGCAGTCGGGAGATGATGGGGAGCGGTAGAGAAAGAAGAGATAGCTTACTGAGCTTAGAAGGGAGAGACGGAAATACATAAGAATGATGTGAGGATTTAAGAGAAATAATCCTAGCTAGAGGAAGGCGTTCTCTGACGTAAACCCCAAACCCATGCATGTGAACATTGGAGTTCTTTCTGAAGAGTGGAAGGTAACCAGGGATAAAGAAGAGTTAATTGAGGGGTTGAGATTAGTCTCACAGAGAGCTAGGATGTCAAGGGAGAAAGATTCAACGCTACTAAAATTGGTTCGGATACCGCGGATGTTAGTAAAGGATACGTTAAGAGGTTCAGGTGATTTTATATTGCCTGGTTTCGCTGTTCTAGCGGAAATATGGATGTTCATGTTTAATGTTGTTGTTGTAGGGAGACCTCGAGTAGAGGAGGCAAACGGTCATTAGCTGAGACATGCACTGGAAGGGAACTGGCGCGGGCTGCTGCAAAGTGTGACCTCGAGGTGGCCCACCGAAAGTGCCTGCAGGAGCACTTATTCATGCGTGACATGGTACTGCAAGAACTCTGATACTATGCAACTGTTGATAAGAGCGGCCGCTCTTGACGTTACGCAAGAGGTAGGGCTCCTAACTACCAGTCAAAAGCAGCAACCAGAAAACTGCCAACCCGGTACCCTCACAATGAAGAGACGTTGCCACCGACCTCGCACAACGCAGGAATTTCGCAGAAGCACCATAACCGAGGTCTGAGAAGAAAAACAGAGCCGGTGACCACTTCCTGAACAGGGAACAACGGATGAGCCTCTACTTCTGTTCAATGAAAGTGGGTGGAGTGTGAACCGGGCGATAGAAGGGTCTATATACTCCAATTTAAAAAAAAGTTAAAGTTTCAGCTTAGTTAAAGTCCAGACTAGCTGCAACCAAAATTTCTGACAAGTTAGTTTTTGTAAATAGCAACTGAGCAAAAAAATAGTCATAGAGAAATATAATAAATGACTTACATTGAAGAAATTCAACTGAATAGAATCTACACACTGGACATGAGAAAAAGTGACGAATTGTTTTAGGGGTAGGGAGGAGTAGTAAAATAATATTCAACACACAGTCCACAATTGGAACGACTAGTTAGATAAAAGTGCTTTGCGAATAGACTATTTTAACTTATTTAGCTATCTTTTCTTTCTCTACTGCTCCCCTTCATCTCTTGATTGTTCCGTACTAGACAGCATCTCGAACAATATTGATAAGACCATTTCCTCTTTAGTTTGCTCATATATTTGTGTTTGGAGACTTTAATTCCCACTGTGCCAAGTGGCTGGAAAACACTGTCACAGAACTTACTTGAGTCCATACCATGAACATTTCAGTCACTCAGTCCCTTACGCAATTGGTGGATTTCCCTACGCGTTTCTCTAACACTCTTAATAGACCTGACTCACTACTAGGTCCTCGTTTCTCTTCTATCCCTGACTCTTGCCTTGCTATGCAGCTTTGCTCTCTTGGTAACATTGATCACACTATGCTTTTCGTTAATATCTCCTTACACTTCCCTTCTCCCAGGAACCTCCTACTACCAGAATATCTCATTGCTACCAAAGTGCAGACTGTGTGATATTCCTTGAAACAAACCTTTTTAGTCTCCCGTTGAAAACTCTGCATCCGAGCTCTCTTTTAAAGCAGCTGTCAATTCGTTCATACAAGTTAGGAAGTTACAACTTAAACCCCATAGGACCCATGGTTATCCTCTGCTTGCTCGTCGCTATTACTCACAGGAATCACTTCTTCCGGCTTTAGTGAATCCACTCGTATGACTATAATATGTGCTTTTTACTTCTGCTCGTAATGAGTGCAAGAGGATCGTAAAAGATGCTAAGCTGTTATTTGCTGATAGAATTTAGCTGCGTATAGCAGCCCTCAAGTTCGGCTCTAAAGACTACTGTCGGCTCTGTAAGAATGTTAAACAACAGCAAGCTTTCAATCCCCACTTTAATCAACAAACTTGAGGTCCTCACATGGACAAGGCCGAGTGATTTGCTCGCAGCTTCTCCACCAACTCAACATTTGATTCGTCTAGGGTATCCACATCCGACTTCCCACCTAGAACTGAGACCTAACTAAGTGACGTTCACATTATCCCCTCGCTGGTATCTAACATAATTTCAAAGCTTGACCCCCTTAACGCTAGAAAAGAAGGTGATGAAATCCCAATCATTGTTCTGAAGAAATGTGCCCCTGAACTCTTCTCTGTCCTCTCTAAACGTTATAAGTCTGCCACTCTGCTTCTTGCTTTTATGCCTGCTGGATGTCCTTTTCTGTGGTTCCTGTATTTAAAAACTCTGGAGAATCCTCAGACCCCTCTAATTATTGCCCTATCAGCCTCCTACCGATTTTTAGCAGTGTTCGAGAGTATTATCAATGCTGAAGTGGTTCAACATCTCACAGCCTACAGCCTATTCGCCGATAAAGAGTATTGTTTTTTCTTCCCTAGGTTTACTGCTCTTATGCTAACAACCAACACAGAGTATATATATCATGCTCTCTATAAGAACAGCAAACCTTCCCTCTGCATGAATTTACTCTGTCTACTAGACTAACAACCAGGTCGCACCCTTGACCAATAAAATGTAACCGTAACTTGTATTCACAGCTTATTTTCACGCAATTTTGGCTTGTAGAATTCCTTTCCGTATACTTGCTTCTCTGACAGTTACAATCTCTAAGAATTTAAATGTAATGTTAATTGCTTCCTCTTATCTCTTTGACTTAAATCTTTTCCCTGACAAATCTTGTATCGTGTTCCTCTCCATTTCCTCTCTACTCTCATGCAGCTCTCTTCACACCAGTGTTCTCATCCTTCTCTTACCCGTCTCTGACACCTCCTGTAACTTGTTTCTCTTTCTCATCCCTCTCCTCTTATGTAACCCCCGGCGCACCAGTGACAGTACTGCCTTGCTTTGGGTGAAATGATTATTAAAAAACAAATCAAACCAAAAAACAAACGATTCAAAAAAGTACCAGAAACAATATTTATAAAACACTTCTACAGATTCAATAAGAAAAAATAAAGTTATATTTTAAAATAAGGAAAATATCCTTTCTTAAAAGAATATCAAACTTGTTTACAAATTAAAGATGGCGTTCTCGGAGTCCCAATAAGAAAAAGATCCGTGAATTTGTTTCACTGTCATGTCCTAAAGAAAACAATGAAAAGATTCAAATATTGTTTCTGGATGGTGGAGTTATAAAATAGTAGTGAGTTGTTAGAAAGAGTGACATATTTCTGGAACCAGAAAAAGTGAAAGTAAAATAATCTTGAAATCATATTTTAACGTGACTCGAGGTGCTCAAGAATGGCCTTCAAAATTATTTCCATTTCTCTTCCGCTAAAATAGCAAAAGCCAAAAATAATAATTGTATTTTTGTTAAATAACTTCACAACCAATAATAGGTTTTATGTAGGTGGAATTTATGACAAAGCTTTTTAAAAATTATGAATGTTTTTGTACCAAATATTGTGGTAAGATAAAAATTTTTTAATTATTGTTTATTACCTTAATGAAATTTGTCATTAAAAATTGGCAAAATATCTGTCATTAAAAATATCTCACTTTTTAGCGAAAGTACACTGCGTGCCAGAATTATATGCAAAGCGATTTATTTGTAATAACTCCGACAGATTTTAATAAAAATTAGTGAAACTTGGCACGTTATATAACAACTTTAACACATGTGAAGATCTAAAATTCTAAGCTAATCTGTGCAATAGTAAACAAATGGCAGTCATTTTGGTGACTTGCAGCCTGTTTCAACGTGCCAACTTTATATGCAAATCATTGCTAAAGTGTCAAATATGGTGAAGTGGTGACAGAAAATTAGAACATTGATTATTTTAGAAATATGTGATTTGAGAACAACAATAATACAGAACAAACATCTTCAATATGGTTTCATGGTACAATCAATATTGTATATAATTGCCATTTTTATTAACAAGAGAAAAAAAACCTTTGCTCCATTGAAGATGTCAAACTTTCGATTTCATCTAATGAAATTTCTTTGGCAGCAGTCAGAATGGCATTCCAGAGATCATCCTTGGAGGTGTACTGCCTTCCTCCGGAGTAAACCTTCCTTTTTAAGATGCTCCACAGATTTTCGATGGGATTTAAATCTGGAGAACAGGCTAGCCATTGCATTATTTTCCCATGTCTGGCAGAAACACTCTCCAAATATTCAGTGGTTATCCTTGCAGCATGAGACGGTGCATTATCATGCATGAATACCATCTTTTGCCGGAATGACAAATTCTTCTTCTTGTGCCAGGATTCGATGTGTTTCTTAATGAAGTCAATGTAGAGCTTGGCGGTCATTTTCACTCTATCTGCGACTCTGAATGGTCCTACCAGCTCATTACCAATGATTGCAGCCCAAAACATCACACCACCACCTCCTTATTGATGCCTGAGCTGGTGGGGAATCGGACCCTCATTACAGTATCATTCTTTCCTCCACTCATCGGGTCCATCTAGGGTCTCTCGACACTAATCGGTGAACAAAACAGTTTGAAAATTTACCTTCATGTGATTTCTTGCCTACTCCTTCCTTTTTTTCTCGTGGATATCCTTTAATGTAGGGCGAAAAACTGGCTTTCCACATTTTGCAACCATCCTCAGGATACGGCATCGAGTTAATTTGGCCACATCAGGAACGCCAGCATTTTCAAAAGCTTTTTTGCTAGTTTCAAGAGGGTTATGATGGACTTCTCTCTTGATCTTACTCATGGCTCGATTCAACACAGGTGCTTTCTTATGAATTTTCCCTTTGTCAGAACGTCTGTTGCAAAGTTCAGGGTAAGTAACAAATGTTTTAATTGTACGATGATCACGGGCCAATTCTTTAATTATTTCTAAGGTAGATATCTTCTTACAAACACATTGGACAATTTTAGACTCCTCAGCTTGACTCAAATCACATTTACGTCCCATCTTGCATATAAAGTTGGCACGAACAGGCTGCAAGTCACCAAAATGGCTGCCATTTGTTTACTATTACACAGATTAGCTTAGGATTTTAGATCCACACATGCGTTTGTGTTGCCATATAACGTGCCAAGTTTCACTAATTTTTACTAAAATCTGTCGGCGTTAGAACAAAAAAACCGATTTGCATATAATTCTGGCACACAGTGTATATTTCCATAAAAAGCATATGATGGAAAATTTAATTAATAAGTAATCTAGAGGTCATGCCAGCAATAAATAAACTTTCGCATTTTTTAAAGAAATGAAAAAGTGAATGGATCGCCTTTCTCGTATTCTTTTATTCATTATCAAATTGCGACTAACACACACAACCAACCAGATATAAAATCCGTTAAAGGAATAGTATCATTTGGTTTGAGAATCACACTAAAGAGTGAAACTGACAATTACCATGCTGTGTCGATTCGGAAGTTTTTCAAAATCGGACTCACTACAGGAAGTAGAACGTTTATACTTATTGACAGTATTGACATAGGAAAAAGTAATCCATGGTTACTGTCAGTTTCAAGATTAAACGATCTTCCAGCTGTTGTTAATTCTATGTCCGTACTTTTTCCCTCGCCTTCTTTCTCCCTTTATTTCATCTCTATTTTCATCTATCTTCTCTCTCTCTCTCTCTCTCTCTCTCTCTCTCTCTATATATATATATATATATATATAAGTAGGCGTGGTTGGCAAACTAGCCTGACGAGCGAGAACATCATAACTGTGTTCTCACGAAACTTTGAAGTTAGCATGAACTTGCTCAGTTAAAGCGACAAACTCTTTCTAATTATCAATGCTTTATCTGCCCTTCCGATATTAACACTTTACAATAAAAAACCTACTTCCGATATTAACACTTATCTGCCCTTCCGATATTAACACTTTACAATAAAAAACCTACAAAATACATTATCAGTAAAAAACTGAGAAACAACAACCCTGACGCTAATCACAACTCTACACTATATATATATATGTGTGTGTGTGTGTGTGTGTGTGTGTATGTGTGTGTGTGTGTTTGTGTATTTATGTGTGTACATATGCATTAGTGAAAAGAAGTATAGCAAAGTGAAATATAAAGTGGGTATATAATCTACCTGATTTCATTTATTCAAGAAATAATTACTGCCACGCTAGTAACCAGCAGTGAAAGATTTTTATTACAGAGGCAGTTAAATGCACTAAAAATTCAAAAAAGTAAATCCGCATTACCTTCACAAACAATGAAGATGGGATTGTTATTATGAATAAGAATAAATACAATGATGAAATTATTTTTCTAAACAATGTTACCGATTCATATGAACCAATAAATGATCAGAAAACCACAAAATGGCGATTAGAAAACTAAATAAAAATGGAAAAATCATAACATAAACTAATAGAATATCATACTAGAATACCCAATCTTTACCGATCTCCTTAAAACTCACCAAGTAGACATTCCAGCGCGCTCCATTATCTGAGATATTGATTGAACTCCCTACAAACTGTCGGAACGTATAAAAATTTTAACACCACTTTTTGGAACACTCAGCCTATAACATAAAATATACAGGAAAACTAGTTAAAAAACTGACATGACTGGCAAAATCATTTTCAGTCTAGATACACTAACTTCCCAGCTAATAAATGTTAAAATGTTTAAAATAAAACATGCAACACAATAAAAAAGAAAAACCTCTTTATCAATCGCTAATATAATAAAAATGTGCTGTCTCATCAACAATCAATGCAATTTCACATTTAGCAATGATTTTTATAAACAAGAATTTTGATTACAAATGGGGTCACCTCTATATTATCTTAGCGTTTCTTGATTCTGGTTCTTTCCAAAATACATTCTATAAAACTCAATATATTTCTGATGTACTGATGATGCCTTATTAATATTTTCCCGTGGTGGTGATTTACATAATCTTGTAGATAAAGTAAACAAAATCGAATATACAATAGAATATACATATAAAATGGAATCAAACAATACTTTACCCTTTTTAGATATCATACAACACAACGTTAACAACAGCTTAAACCGGTGTCCACCAAAATCAACTAATAAAAATGATCCCATGAATTTCTATTTTCATAGCAACAAAATAAAATTCGGAATAATAATCATCGATTTCTACTTTAAAGCACTCAGAATTTGCAGATCTCAACATTTACAAGAAAAAGAAATACAGTGAAAATACTTTCAAGCATCTTCAATTTTTTGTTTTATATTCAATGGGAAACAAAAGGCTCATAAAATATTTCAAAACTGAAAAGCGGTCTTTCCTGACAAAAACTAAGAAACATAATAAATTGTTCTACCCAATAATCCTATCACAACTACGATTAAAAAAATCTATTTGAGTACAATAGAAAATTCGTCAGAACTGTCTAAAACAATAAAAGACTTAATACAAATGAAAATAATAACTTGAAGAAGGAATTTGCTCTCTTACTAGCAATAATTGACACAAGAAATACATCCGAGAAACCTCAAGAAATTTAAGTAAAATATTATATTAACACAAAAAGAATCTTTTACTAAAACAAAGAATAAAAGGATACCATTTTGAGTACACAACAACTTCCTTTACATATTTCCTTCTTTTTTTTACATCAACTTAACGTATTAATGTCATAACCTCAAAATTAAAAATAATAATAATAATAATAATTTTAGTGATAGTAGGTGCACTTGGAATGATAAAATAAGGAACAAAACAACACATTGAAAGACTCCCTGGAAACAACAGCTTAAGAGATATATATGTATATAAAATTGTCTTGTTAAGTAGAGCCCACACACTAAAGAGAACTTTGTCTATGTAGCGCTAGGGATAATAGGGGAGACATACCACGACCTGCCTTAGGTTTTCCTGCAGATTTGACAGGTAGTGCGACCATAGCAGAAATCGAAATATGATGAAAAATGACAACATAATAATAATAATAATAATAATAATAATAATAATAATAATAATAATAATAATAATCTTTCAGACTGATACAAAGAGATTTTACAGGGAAATAGGTAAAAAAAGAATTGAAGTGACAGTACCCCCCAGAATGGAAGAAGTCACACAGTTCTGGGAAAAGATATGGGCTTGCCCTAAAGAACCTAGCAAGGAAGTACATTGGATTATGCAGGAGATAGAACGAATGAAGAATAAACCCGAACAGACATGGTCTGGAATTACAGAAGATGATATTAAATTTGCACTAAAAAAAGCACACAATTGGAAAACTCCAGGTATAGATAAAATTCCTAACTTTTGGCTATATTATTTAAATGCAGCACATAAAAAATTAGCCAAAGAACTCCAAGAAATGGTTGACGATCCCACTAAAATTCCTGCATGGATGACAAAAGGAATTACATTTCTTCTACCCAAGAATGGTGACACAAACAACCCGAAAAACTACAGACCAATTACATGTCTTCCGACAACATATAAACTACTAACATCTATTTTAACAAAACAAACATATTTATTCTTAGAAAGAAATGACATGATACCGCTTGAACAAAAAGGGTGCAAACGTGGCTGTTATGGCTGTAAAGACCAATTGCTAATTAACAAAATGATCCTGGAAAACTGCTACAAGACAAAGAAAAATCTTAGTACTGCCTGGATAGACTACCGAAAGGCATTCGATAGTGTGCCACATGAATGGATTTTAAAGACTTTAAATATATACAAGATATCGCCCGTCATCATCAATTTCATCAAACAGTGCATGTCTATATGGAAAACAACCCTTTACCTCAATCATATAAATGGAACCTATAAGTCTGATGAAATAAACATCAAAAGAGGTATATTTCAAGGTGATTCTTTATCTCCCTTACTATTCTGCATATCATTAATAGCACTAACCAGTCAACTTAATAAGACAGAATGTGGTTATAAAATAGGCCAAAAGAAAATAAGCCATCTATTTTACATGGATGACTTAAAGTTATATGCTAAGAATGATAATGAGCTGGAAGGTCTTCTGCAAACTGTAAAATGCTTCAGCGAAGACATTGGAATGAAATTTAATTTGAATAAATGTGCTAAAGCTACAGTTTTACGTGGATCAATACAAGAAACATCCTCAATTAGCCTAGACCCTGCTGTAACAATAAAAGAATTGAAACCAGAAGAAGCTTATAAATACCTAGGTGTAAATGAGAGCGAAAACATTCACCATAAAAAAATGAAAGAAATAGTGCGTAAAGAGTACTATAGAAGGCTACGAATGATATTAAAAACTGAATTAAATTCACAGAATAGAGTTATGGCCATTAATAGCCTTGCAATCCCAGTTGTCCAATATAGCTTCAACATCTTAAACTGGACTCTAAACGACATCAGGCGAATGGATGCTAAAACAAGAAAGCTTCTTTCTAAGCATAGGATGCATCACCCAAAGGCTGATGTAGACCGTCTATACATACCCCGTAAAGAAGGTGGAAGGGGTCTTATTGAGCTGGAATTGTCATACAAGACAACAACTATTGGCTTACTAACATACATAGAAACAACAAAGGATTGGATGATACAATTAGTAAGGCAACATGAAGAAAGAAAGAAAAAATATTCAATAATAAAAGAAGGCAGTAAATACAAACAAGAATTACAGTTAGTAGATTCTGTAGAAAAGCAAAACAGTAGCCAAGAACCAACTATTGCGGCAAAAAATATGAAAATGAAAGCCAAAGATAAAGCTCTTGAAAAGATGAAACAGCGCTGGCAAGACAAACCTCTGCATGGCCAATATCCAGTACGTGCCAATAAATCCAATGTTGACAAAGTTAATACTCATCGATGGTTACGTGCATCTGGATTAAAGTCTGAAACTGAAGGATTTATACTTGCAGCACAAGACCAAAGTCTTTTCACGAGAAACTTTCAGGCAAATATTATGCATAATAATATGGATCCAAAATGCAGGTTTTGTGATAAACACCAAGAAACAATAGACCACCTAATCTCAGGCTGTTCTGTGCTTGCCCCAAACGAATATAAAAATCGCCACGATAGAGTTGGGCAATATTTACATTGGGCAATGTGCAAACATTATGGAAAAGCTGTAAACAAACACTGGTATGAACATCATCCAGCACCGGTTACAGAAATAGAAGATGTAACCATTCTATGGGATTACACCATCTACACAGACAGAAAAATTGAAGCAAACAGGCCAGACATTATTGTTAAAAACCAGAAGGAGAAAACTTGTCTATTAATTGATATGGCTTGTCCAGCGGATTGTAACATAGCAATCAAGGAATTTGAAAAACTGTCAAAATATAAAGACCTGGAAATTGAAATAGAAAAAATGTGGAAATTGAAAACAAGAGTTGTGCCAGTGATAGTAGGTGCACTTGGAATGATAAAAAATGGAACAAAACAACACATTGAAAGAATCCCTGGAAACCCCAGCTTAAGAGATATACAAAAAATTGTATTATTAAGTACAGCCCACACACTAAGGAAAACGTTATCTATGTAATGCTGGGGATGATAGGGAGGATAGAAAAACATGAAATGGAGTCATAACAACACGCCACTACCTGCCTTAGGTCTCACCGCAGACTTGGTTGGTAGTGAGACCAATGCAGAAATCTAAATATGATGAAAAATGACATAATAATAATAATCACGTAAAAGGAAGAAGATGAAGCGGAAATATAGAATTATATTATTAAATGAAATTCCATAAAAAAAAACAGAAAAATATAACGAAGAATAATGTTAGACACGTTCTAAATCAATCCCCCTGCCTCAGAAAAGAAATCTCAGGTGATGACAAGGTATCAAATAGGCTCTATCACCTGTCATCAATCTACAAAACTCTGATGCAAACATTATCAATGCTAATTAATAATCTCAATGAAAGTTCAGCATAGAACACTGACCGTATTACACATCTCCTAGCAAAAAACGGGTGAAACATGATCCAAAAAGTTAAAGACCAATAACATGTATATTCATCACATATAAATTGATCACGTCTGTTCTTGGAAACACTTTTCAAATGAAAAACATTCATTCGCTGGAACAGAAGGAATGTCGAAAAGAATCATATCGCTCCAAAGATCAACTATTGATGAAAAAATGATCCTGGAAAATTGCAGAAAAAATGGTAGAAATTTCAGCACAGTTTGGATAGATTATCGTAAAGCCTTTGATAATATGCCACACTCTTGAATCCTTAAGGCTTTGGAAATGTAAAATGTTTCCCTAGTAATTATAAATCGGAATTATTGATGAAAATTACATGTCCTAGAATTCTCAGCGATCTGTTTTTGATGTCAAGTATCAGTTTCCTTTTCGTTTTCATCTGCGATATCACGTCATTGCAAACATGTCCATCCATGGTATCTTCAGCATCCTCCTGTAAAAATAAAATGGAAGTGTGAAAAAACAAAATATACCTAAATTTCATCAAAGACACATTTTTAATCGTCTGAATATCCGACAAGATTACAAAGATAAGTTCTGTAACAATTTTATGAGACAATGCACTCAAAACAATAAAAGCTAACCAGCCAGACATTGTAATCATAAACCACAAAAATAGAATGTGCTTTCTTAATAATATGGCATCTCTGAAGATTGTAATGTACCTAAAAAAGATCTTCAAGACACTGTCAAAATACATTAATTTCTAGTGGACGTCCTAAAATGTGGCACATTAGGACATCAGTAATTCCGTTTGTAGCTGGAGTCCTCAGGTTGATTGGAAAAATTCCTATGGGCTCACTGAGGGGTTTCGTAGTGAATCATACCTTAAATAAATACAAATTATCGTACTAACAGAAAAAGCTCACACCCCACGAAGGTCTTTATCTGTAAAATGTGTGTGGTCATATGTTTGCCTTTTTACATTTTCACAAAAATAATGAAAATTTCATGATTCCATATCTGACCTTATGTTTCTGGTTGGAACCCAGAAGGAAATGTGTGTCCTACTGAAATCAAAGGAAACAACATCATCAGCAACAATAACAACAACAACAATAAGAAGAACAATATTAATAATAATTATTTTTTCTTTTAAAGTTGTTCATGTAATAATTGCAACAATAATAGCAATATCAGTCGTTTCTTTTTGAGAAAATTTTCGGCATTCATTGACCGAGCAGCCAATGCCACTGTCCGTTTAAAATTATAAAATATTTCTCTTAACAATTTTTTTCAGCAAATACGTATCTTATCCAATAGCTGTTATCGCTCTTAATGACAAAACCTTTTCTTCGAAGTAATGTGGAACGTCAACATTTTGATTATGTTAATATTTTCTCGTCGAGTGGCATACTATTTCCGTGTTAGTAGTTTCTGTTATTGCAAGTCAACAAGTGATGTTTCTATTTTTGATAGAGTTGTTTTGCTTGTGATTATGTAGCATCAGTCCACAAGTTTCGATTAATTCCATTAATTCCTCAACATCAGTTTTTCACTGGCAAAGTCAACTTCCGTACACCAGATTAATCAACCTCTCAGTAAGGATCAAACTCAATCATTAGCAAGTTCATCTTTTCTCTAGAATATTTACATAACTGAGTGAATGTATATTTTTTTAAAAAGCATCTATTTTCGAATCATTCGTTCCTGTTGGCTTCAGGCATTTTTACCAAGTGTCGTTTTTTTTATATTAAATATTTAAACGCTGTGGACAAAGTAATACTCTGGAATAAATGCATTTTAGATTCAATTAGAAAATTGATTTAAGTGAAGCTTATAAGAAAATTGAAAATATAAATCTTATTTGAAAAGAAGATAGGGTTATTTTTTCATCTATAAAGAAAATGAAAACATTAAAAAACTATGCTTGTAATAACTTCTACACGTATAGTTAGGTAATATTGGAAACATTTTTCTTGTATGTGTCGTGTCCCTTCTGGACGATCAAAGCCTTCCACATCTCCTTATCCTCTCTAACTTTTAACACCCTTTCTCTCGTTACCACTAACAAATCCTACTCTGCCTTTGATTTGCTCAAGCCCATCAAGTATGTCCCGCATTTGTTTCCCCTGTCTTTCTTTCCCTCTATCCGTCCTGTGAATATCAGATTCCCTAAGCCCCCCTTCCTTATTACATGTCCCAAAAACTTCAGCTATTTCTTCTTGATGTTAATTATTAATCTCGTTTTCGTTTTCATCTTCTGTGATATTACGTCGTTGCTCAAATGTTCGTTCATGGTGTCTTCAGCATGCTCCTTTAGAACCACATTTCAGTTGCTTCAAGTGTTTTCTTCTTCTTTGATGAGACTGTCCAGTATTTGCTGCCATATTGAAGGATAATCATCACATAACAATCCAGTACTCTCTTCTTTGTTTCCAACGAAATATTTCTGGCTCTCAATACTCTACTCAACTTCCTGAATGCATCATGGGCCATGCCAATACGTCTCTGGGTATCAATGTCGCACTTTTCGTCTTCTGTTAGAACACTTCCCAGGTATTCAAATTTCTGTATCTGTTTCATTTTAGTATCTACGGCCTGTAGTTGGCATTTACGATTCTCTTTGCAAAAATTAAGAAAAGAGGCAAAAACAAGTAAACGTATTTAAATCAGGACAAAATTTCAGTAAACTGAGATACAGAAAACTGAATATAAGACGTTAACTATGTTTTGGTGGACGTTTTTAGCTGCGACGGCTATATTGAGGGTATGAAGAACAAATTTAGATATGAAAACCTTCAAATATATTTTGAATTTCATCTAAAGAGAATAGACCGAAACAACTTAAGTGCTATTCAAGCCGCATTAATAGCGCAGATTGGTGCTCCCAGAAAAGATTGTCTGGCTTAGAACAAGTTCAGAATATGGTACAAAATTTCAAAACTTTTGTAAATAAAACATCTTCTTTAGGTCGAATACTAATGGGAATTGTAAAGCATTCCAGAGAGAGAGAGAGAGAGAGAGAGAGAGAGAGCGAGAGAGAGAGAGAGAGAGAGAGAGAAATATTACATATAAATATATAAAAGCATTCACACACACACACACACACACACACACACACACACACACACACATATATATATATATATGACTGCTTGTATATGTGTGTGATCTTCATGTATTGTTGAATATTTCAGACAAAGAATCATTAATATTTGGTTTAAGACGTTGTATGAACTGTCCACAGTTCATAAAAACGATTATCTAATGATTTACAGATAAAAACAAAAAACCAAAAAACCAAGAACAAAAACATAAAAACAATTGAAAACAAAGGATATCGATTTTGTAAACAGCGGCTGTTCATGATTTTCCAATGACGTCTTACGATGTAAAATCAAAATCAGAATCAAAATTTTATTGAACATAAACACCAATATCAGATTGGTTTGAGGTCATCATCCCAGCTTGCCGTGAAAAATAACATCGGTAATTGACGGCTACAAAATTATATACGCAAGAGGTGAAAAATATGAAAAGGGAGTCGGCTTTATACTAGTTAACGACACAAGAAAATACATTATGGGATACTGTTAAATATCTGAAAAAAATCCTAGATGTTAAAATGAGAGAGAGGTCTCTCAATATATCTATAATAGTATTGGTATATGCACCGACAACATAAAGTACAGAAGAAATCAAATCTTTCAACTCCATGCTAGGTTATGCCAAGGCACAGTCGAAATCACAAGAAATCAGAATTATCATGTGAGATCTAAATGCCAAACTTGGCCAAGGTAGAGAAGGTGAAGGTCGGTGATTTTGGACTAAAACACCGCAATGGCCGTGGAGAGTAATGGGTCCAATAGTGCACAGCGCATGACCAAATAATAACAACACCTGGTTACAAGATAATCCAAGAAGACTATGAACATCGAGAAGTCCGAGAAGAAAAAATTAAGAACCAAATTGATTATATTACTATAAAAAGAGATCCAAGAACGCAGTACTTCACTTCAAAGCCTAACCAAGTGGTGAGTGGGGCAGCAACAACCTACCAGTTATATGCAAACTAAGGATAAAACTAAGGAGATTAAAGAAACCTAACACAGCTCTAAGACTATAGTACAATAGGCTTGTGAATGACCCGGAGCCGAACCTGCAGAATATTTATACGGAGAACATGAAAACGGAGAAATTGGAAACGGATTCTAAAAATGGGACGCACTAAGAGTAGCTCTAGTAATATTAGCGAACAAGATCATCCCAAAGGAAAAAAAGCACGCCGGAAGAAAAACGAGTGGATCACCCAAGAGATTCTTGATATGATACAAAAAAAAAAAAAAGTACAGTAAACGATACCAAGACATGGAACGGAATACAAGAGACTACAGAAGGAAATAAGGAGCAAATGTAGACAGGCTAAAGAAAGATGACTCAACAGCAAATGAGACGGAGTAGAGGGACTGAGCTGCACAGCAAAAGGATGTATAAAAGCAATATTAGAAATATTATTAGAAAAAATATTTCATAGATGAGAGTAGTATATCGGAGTTCTCTTCCATGACAAGAGAGAGCAATCAACAATGCACAAAAATACGGATGAACCATAAATATTAAAAACCAAAATAGATTCGGCAATGGACAAATTGAAAAGAAACAAAGCAGCAGGACCAGACGGGATTGTAATAGAGAAGTTGATGTCCATAGAAGGCTTTGGTGTAGACAGAAATTGCTACATGGAGAGCCAAAGACACATTCGCATGGCCAAGGACGCATTTTAGAAGCTAAACTGACTACTGAGAGACAAGAAAATCTCATTAGAAACTAATAAAAGAGTACTGGATTGCTATGTCATGTCTGTCCTTCTGTATGGAAGTGATTGTTAGACGATCTCATCAAGGATGAACGGGAAGCTTGAGGTAACAGAATTGTGGTGTTGCAGACGGATGCTGAGGAAAACATCGATAGCACGTGTGCCACGATGATGTGTTGGAGAGGATGCAAACAAAAAGAAAACTCAATATCAGGAAGAGTCAGCTAAGGTTCCTGGGACACGTAATAAAGAAAGAGTCCTTGGAGAATTTAATACTCAAAGGATGGATAGAATGATAGAATGAAAGAGAGACAGGTGAAAGCAGTGCTAGACCGACTCAATAGGCCTGAACAAATAGATGGCACAGCGGGGTTTGAAAGAGATACAAAGAGAAAAATATTGAGAACGACAAGAGACAGAGCGAAGTGGAAATCCTGAAGGGTCACAGCACACGAAGAAGAAGAAGAAGAAGAAGAAGAAGAATTTTTTTAATGAAGATGAGCAGAAATTTTTTGAAAGAACCGGTATTGAAAACTATGAAGATTTACTGCATGGTCATGAACAATCTTTTTATTTTAATTCATGAAATCACAGACTGCCTAATATCTGAAAGAAATAATGCAAATAAAATCGCAACAGAGTAGAGTTGGTTCATTGTACGTCTCAATCGATCTTCAGGTCTTGTGTATTTTTTCAAAGGCACTTTATATAAACAACGAAACTTATGAAGAAAAAATAAACCGGATAATTTCAGTTCTTGTTCTTAAATCTAATATTTTGACCTATTGATTGAATTGTCTTATTTATTTCATGTAGTTAATTATGTATTCTTTCTTCGGTTTTAAATTTTGTTTTTGAAATAAAATCTATAAAATATTTAGCTTAAGTAATGTTATTATTCCTGATGGATATTGGATATTGTGGTAGGAATATTTCTCGTATTTATATTTGGAATAAACACTCGTTTACAAGATTATATTTTTCTGGAAAATTGCTTATTGCCAATTTCTCCTCTAGTTCTAACGTATTATAGTAAGATGTGATTGTTTCTCTTATTTTCCACGGTAATTGTGTTATTTCTAATTCTGTTTACCATGTCTCATATATTTTGAGAATTGATTTTGGGAGCAAAATAAACCCAGCCCACATGAGTGAAGACATAACAGTGTCTTCACAAAACTTCGAAGTCGGTTAAAGTGACAAGTTTTTGCACTAAATCTATCAGTGGTCTATTTCCACCCCCGATATCGAGCACTTTATCATAAAAATCCTTCTTGCAAAAATACATTTTAGCAGTAAAACTAACGAAAAGACAAATCGATTTTTTAGTCAGTTGAGTGAAGCGGACCTTACAAGAATCATGTCAAATGACACTGACAAAATTGGTAACTGGTTGAAAGGACTGGAATTATATTTTAGACGACAAATACGCTGGTTCTTTATAAGACGGAGGTATCTAGCAAAGAACAATGTAGCGCCACCCGCAATGTGAAAAGAAAGCCCTGTTAGACCGTTCACCTTCCCCCACAATTGGCTTCACTCTATCTCGCTCAGCTACAGGAGAAAGTTACAAAAGAATATCATGGTTTTATAGCTATGTATTAAGCCACACGTGTTTGGCTGGAGGAAGCTGAACACTGGGAACGAACTTCGTGTCTGATTTGAACTACAACGCTGTAGTATAAACCAATGTAATATACTAAGTGACTTCAAATGTCAACTAAAGGTCAGAATTACATCGCACATGTGTAATGCGTGTCAGCTTTTAAAAAGATATGTTTGACTTGGCATATTTAAGAGCGCGAAAAGTAGTTTCTTGTGCCCCGCTGGCGAAAATACATAACCAATGGTAATCACTGATAATGACAAATTGAGGACGTTATCTCTTTGTTCAGTCTTGTATAAATAGAACAGATATGTTAAGTTTTTGTTA